>VWZT01012036.1:437-154320 GCA_013397055.1 Pachycephala philippinensis
ACAGAATAGACTTTCTGTCAGGTTTGCAATTTTCCTAATTCTTCTAACTCTCAAATTGCTGCTTCACTTTTGATTCCAGATTTTACTTCCTCCTCCCTGTCTAGTCAGTGCTGTGGTTGGCAGACCTC
The DNA here is from genome assembly GCA_013397055.1 of Pachycephala philippinensis. Taxonomy (NCBI): domain Eukaryota; kingdom Metazoa; phylum Chordata; class Aves; order Passeriformes; genus Pachycephala; species Pachycephala philippinensis. Next base: position 566 of record VWZT01012036.1, read on the forward strand.
AGTGGCTCTGAAACTCTTCACACCTCCTACGGATGGCTTCTGGTTTAGAAGCACCCAAAATAGGTGAATGGCTCCCATGTGTAGGTGCTACCTATCTCAGGAAAATTACATCGAAACATAAATACAGCTTGCATCCCTTATCAAAAATGTAAGGGAAAAGACATGCTCTCCTTCATGCAAAGAATATTTTTGGAAAAGTGTGTTTTTTCTTGAAAGAATTGTAGTGTATTTCACAACAAAGCAGCAGGTCACAGATGAAGCCTTTTTATACCAGGAAATTGTCTGACAGAACAGCTTGTGTGGGTAAAGAAGTATATCTCACTGAGGGAAATCTCTAGACAGGAATCAAACACCTCTTTGTTTTTGTTGGGTTTGGTTTGGGTTTTAAATTATTAATCTGATGTATCTGTTGGGATAGGTTTCAGCAGTTCTGATAATTATTTTAAAAAGAAAGAAAATTTTAACAGGCAATGGAGAGAATCAGGAAGGTGTCAAAAAGAGAAGACATCGGAGTCCTATGTTTGCCACACAATTATGTGCCTCTCCACAGAATAAATCAGGGTTTGTAATAAGTAATGTATTTTTTAACGTGTTAAATAGTAGACAAGGGTGTAATTTATCCCATATCATCTTTTCCACATTTTCTAGCCACCTAATAAGATATTTTATAGCCTCTGTTATAATCTGAAGTCAAACTTAATCATATTTTTACTGCAACAACACTGAAAAAAGAAGCTGTTTTTTCCTTCCTCTCTTGAAAAAATAGAGGTGCTATTAATGTAATACAACAAATGTAGGCATCAGTTTCTGCTAACGCTAGGAAGATCTAACTCCTTTGCTGGGCAGAGAATTCTGCTTTCTCAAATTTATCAGACTGCTTTGAATTTCTTCTTGACAGTCTTGTCTCATATTACTATGCTGTGTAACATTCCTTCTGCAAGTTTGGTGTGATAATTCAAGGATCAGCAAAGTGCTGAGATTCTGAGGGATTAGTGGCACAGAAAAACACAAAGAACCTCTGCTATTATTTTTCAGTATTTGGTGATATAAAGAGAAAATAACGTATGTATCAAGCAGGAGAGGGCTAAAAGCATAGGACAGAAGTAGAACTGAATAGAATTTTGAGTTATGAAGAAAATTAGTGTAATTCTGCAATGGGGAGTGCAATTTGCATAGAATTATGGCAATTAGATTTCTAGTATGCAAAACCCATTAAGAAAAGGCTTAAAGAAATAAGATTATTCAGTCTAGAAGTTTTTGTCTAGGAATGAGGGGAGAGCAGATAATGGCCTCAATGAAAATCGTATAAAGATGGATGGATAGATAGATAGATAGATAGATAGATAGATAGATAGATAGATAGATAGGTAGATAGTTTCTTTACCCTTTGTGGAAAAGTTCATTAAGGACAGGTTAGCCACTTAGAAAATCCCCCTAGAAAGGTTGGTAAGCCTGGAAAGAGATTGAGTGGGTATATTGTCAACCTAGTTGTTGGAACTGCTTAAAAAGCAGTTAAGCAAACAAAGTAGAAGATAAAGTAGTATAGATGCACGCAGTTGTTTTTATGTGACAGATTTCCTTTAAAAGACACATGGTGGGGAGGATAAATTTACTCTGTGAACCAAGTTGTAACCAATTTTGTTTTCATGTTTGACCCTTCCTATTGGTAGTCTGAGTTTGCCTGCTTTTAATGCTGAAGTATTGCAATACAAATAAAACAGATACTCTGATCTTCCAGTGAGCTACACAATGTTCAGACAAGGTGTGTTTTTTACTACTATGTAAGTAGGAAAGAAACTGCACTACAATCAGTAAAGCAGACTGAAAATCAGTTTTGTGTAGTGCCCAAAGGGCTTAGCCTTTGACAGTATAGCACATTAAAGCTGCTTGGAAAAAAGTTGTCTGGTTCTTTTCTTTTGTTTCACAACCTAGTGAAAAATTATTTCTTTCCATTGGAACGCAAGGATAATAATATCAGCTGCCAATATCCAACTTTTTCACCTTTCTTTCTCTACATAATGTTCAACTTTCAAAAAAAATGGCAAAGCTCTTGAAATTTTATTTCTTTGGTCTATTGAAGTAACATGTTATTCACAGCAACAGGTCAAATGATATAAGAGTTTGAATCTTGCAGCTAGAGAAATTGTGCTGTACAGTCACCCACTGTTTGTTATTTATGAATAGTTTGTTATTTAAACATAGCTGGAGAAGTTCAGTGGAACAAAACATGCATAAAACCAAGAAATTTTTATAGAGTTCTTTCTTCTCTCTCTGCCATCAGTCCGACAGGTCCTTTTCTACTGACAGTTTTATAAGGAGAGGGACAGGAACTTCTCTAAAGGAAGTATCTCTATCCAAATAATAAGACCTTCATGCTGTTTAATAAACTAATGTGCAACCTTTCAAGGATTAACCTATAAATCATTCTTCTCTCCCTTTGCACTCCACCCCAAACTGCCATTACACCATGAATCTACCTCGGCATAGCACTGGTCTCTGTTGGTTCCTTGGTGTCCACTTGATCTTGGTATGCAACAATTTATTTTATTGACATGTCGAAAAGATTTTTATGATCTAAGGGAATAAATTATTCTGCATGATGCTCAAAAATGTGTAGAAAAATCTCTTTTCTGTTTTTTTCAAGCAGAATTACTGAGACTTCATAGAGGGCATCATGGAGATTTTTAATTTCATATATATTATGAATAATTTATGAACACACAGTAAAGTAGCTGACTACATATTAAGACAAACCCTAATCACTGGGTTTTATTTCAGTTTTGCCTGACATGTCTTTCAGAAAACTAAACTTTTATTCCAAGAACTGCAGTATACACTGAAAAAGGTAGATTTTTTGTTCTGATTTTATTAGACATGCATTACCAATTTATCCAGTGGGCTCTTCATTATGTAGAAAGGTAACTTTTACACTATCTAACATTTTCTTTTAAAGTCAATCCATATGTGATCTGTAACTGTGCCTGATTCAGCCAATTCATCAGTTATGCTGGACTAGCTTTTCAAGACTAGAAAATTAGCTAGTCTACCATTCACCTGATACAGCTATGAACAGAAGGTAAATTTTCTCTCAGTAAGTATTGATATTAGGCTTAGTGAAATCTGCTCTGGGGACGCAATTATATATCCTGGCTTTCTTGGATCTGTACTATACAGGATTGATCAGATTAATGAGTGGTGTGAATCACAAAATATGCTATGTACATTATAGGATAATGATTTTTTTCATTCCCTTTATCTCAGTTAATCCTTGTTCTACTCTACTCCTTGTGGGAACAGCTTCCTCTGCTTCCAGTATCAGAGGGAACTTCTGTGGACAGCAGGGGAGAGGTTTTTACAAATCCTACCAAGAGCTAAGATGTGCAGCACAGAGGTCCCTTAGGCTTGTGTAAGAAATCTTTGTGTTTCAGCTTGATTCAAGATTAATTTGAGATACATACTTGTTCAAAGTCTCCTGGAGACCGACAGCATCATGTCTTTAATTAAGAAGTATTGAGAAGATACAGAAATTTGAACAGATATTAAAATCTCCTATTAAGATATCACATTGTATTATGCTAGAAAGAGTATTTTCAAAAAGAAGAAACTTCTTGATTTTTGTCTTTGGCCTGTAAGTCCAGGATTCAAGGCCAGAGGAGAATGAAGAGCATTTTCTGAAATCTAAAACTGCAGCCTTGTTCTCAGATTAAACTATATATATACACGGGTTTATTTTTTCTCTTTGGTAGGTTGTCACAAACATGGAAATGCAAAATTCAAGTATCTGCATTTTTTGATTTTTCAGCCTTCTCAAAATGCACGTTACCGCTTAGTTCAGTTCAAGTCCAATAACTTCACTCTTCCTTTAAATCAAAGGATCATTTTTAGGAACTGAAATGGAAGGGGCATAGAAATATTTTAATTATTTAAACTATTTGTGGGTGTGTTGATCCAGTCTCCTTTTTTTTATTATTATTTTATTTAGTATTTATGAAAAGGACTCAGCTTTTTCTCCTTCATGAGGCAACCTTGCTGTTTGGTTTCTGTTTCATTCTGAGGGGTGGTGGGTTATTTTCTGTCTGCACTAGTGTGCAATAACTTTTTATGGTGTTCAGTACTTATTCTTGAGGGAAAGGGCTGAGAGACAGCACTCTCAAAATATTTGTCATTCACTCTTTCCTGGAAATTACTTTTGACTGAGGTTATGAGGCATACCTGGCAGGGCCTGGGCAGCAAGGCTGCAGGTGGCACAGCCTGCTCTGAAATGAAGCCTTGAAGGTGACAAGCCAAGGCAGAGGCATCCTGGGATGCTGCAAGTGACCTCAGCCAGTACCAGAACACAAAGAATCATGGAGCAGTGGATGAAATACAACAAAAAGGATGATGGAGAAGCAGAAAGAAACTAATGCACACAGACTCCAACCTCCTGCACTACCCCTCACCTCGTTGGAGAGACTGGGACAAGTAGAATGCCACCACAGCAAAACCAGTGCTTGTGGAGACTAGGGAAGAGGGACATTCTTATGTAGGATGCAGGAAGTCATGATGGTTTTGCCTGTGACAATGGGTGAAGAACTTTTTATTTCATTTCAGTGTACATTGCTGAGACATCCCTGTGACATCCATTTCACTTTTTAACTCATTTTCTTTTCTTATGCAGATCCTTATTTGAATCCATACAGCTGGAAGTTTTCTGTAGGTGTGTTTTTACGAAAGGTTTTTCTTTGTTCAGATGATGTTCTGTATGTAAAATGCTCAGTGTGCACTTTGATTTGCTGCTTCTTATGTGACAATGAACCATAAAACCAGCATTTTTATGATTAAAATTATAATACAAAAATTACGTATAATTGTAATAAATTATAAATTTGAGAATATTTTATCTGAAGTTATTGTTTATATAGAAAAAACACTGTACATAGGTTAGAGATTTTAAATGTAAGTTACTGAAAGTAGCAAATCTGACAGTAGTTTTCTAAACTCAGTTATATTTTCTTCTGAGCCAGTTCTAATAACTTAATGGATTATGCTACTAAAATGCGAATATTCCAGTTAAACTAGAAATCTCACAAGCATTTTGACTATTCTGTCTTATGATGCTATACTATAGCAGAAAAAGAAAGATTGAGCTGTTTGAGTATTGAGAAATTCCATATTTTTTATCTAGAATTTCCCTCATTTTGGAAACCTGCAAGGGGAAAAAAAATTGCTTCTGTTATTGCCATTAACAATAACATTCTTATAATGTCTATTTTCTCATCTTTCTTTGGTTCTCTACTCCTTTTCTATTTCAGTAAAAGGAGCACACACTCACAGCACCATTTCACAGGACCCTATGATGAGGATTTGATTTTAATTATTGTAGTAGATATCGTTCTTGAAAACACGTTTGAGCTTTCTAGCTGCACACTACTTTTCAGAAGTTCCTTTGCCATTCATTTCAAACGACTTTTCTAGCTGATAAGCTTTGTTTGTGGTTGACTTTTAACATTTGATTATACCCTGAGCAAAGTCTGAACACTTCTTACCTAATTAAGGAGTCAGACTGATGTGTTTCATGAGGAGTATAAGAAGTGCATCTGACTTGCATAAAATAGCTAATTGTTTCTGCCCTAATATTTAATACTCAGGCGCTATTCATATAAACTACAAGTGGAAAGCCATACCATGCTGTTTTGATGTCAGTGCCAATGCTATTTAGAACAGCCAGAAGTGTCTTTTTGCTAGAACTGCATATTTTAAAAGAAACCATTACAGATTAAGTAGGGCTTGTAGGAAAAGATAGACATAGGGAAAACTGAGATGGGAAAATGTAACTTTATTGGTTCCATGGTAGTAAAATAGCTGTGAAGAAGGCTCCATGTTGATTTACAGACAGCCTACCACTATATAACCAGCACCTTGGGCAGGCTTCCCTTCAGTCTAATCCTCAGAGCTTTTTATGGGGAAGTTCTTGGGAGTTTGCTACCTTTCCCCTCTGTCAGGAGGGCAGCATGCTGCCAGTAGGCAAGCTAAGCTGGCAGAGTGCTACCAGCCACATCACCAAGACAATTAACTCTCAGGGATGACACATCCCCGCTGTGCTTCAGCAAAAGCTGGCAGGAGTTTGCAACTTCTTGCTAGCACTGAAATTCCTGATCTTTCTTCTTTTATCTATGACTCAGCAGTAAAGCCAGGAAAATGAACACCCATCCTTACTCCAACATTCACTCTTAAATATCTGAAATCATTTGAGAGTGAGTAGCAGTACTGCTATTTCTGGAGCAGATTATCATGATGTGATATTTACCATGTGAGTCTTTTAAACATCCCTATCTTGTAATTGTTATATAAGCAGGATGAATTGGTTTAAAAATTGAATGTGTTAGAGCAAGTAGTGAAACCTAAGCCCGACAGACACATGGCATAGTGCCTCAGATTACAGCACAGACATATGAGTTAGAGCGTGCCTGAGGGTTGCTAAATTAACCATGCTTGTCAGAGCACCTGATTCTCTGGGAGGTTATGAGTAGATAACTGCTTGAATAAGGATGTTTACATTAATATTAGTGCAGGACACACAAAAGAGTGCCTTGGTGCTGTTCCAGTCAGTGGTGGAACTGGTGACATCTCCTTAGGAAGAACACTTCTATTCCCTCTTTTTCCTCCATTTCTCTGATTCCTGATGTTGGCATGATCTGGCAAACATGATCTGACTACCAGTGTCTTTCAGTGCCTTTCATCCTCAAACACAGCCATGCATCCCAGCTCATTTAATAGTAACTTTCTTTTCCAGGAGTTTAATTCCAATCCACAATCAACAAACCATATATTGTATTCTCATGGTTGTTCATAATGTTACCATTTTTCCTCATAATCTTTGTTTTTTCCAGTTAAAACTGAGTACTGCAGTTAAAACTGAGTACTGCAGGATTATTCTTCACACATTGTTATTTCTGGCACTGGGATCTTTCCAGTTAGCTATTACATGTAGTACAGATCAATTGTTCTAGGCCTGAGGAAGAAGTTGTTACCATATGTTGCCTTACTAGAGAAGACAATCATCATCATACAGCAGGTATGTGCCAGACTTTCTGTCTTAAAATATAAAAATAACATAATTTAATGTCTGCTCATAAGGAAATAGCAATTTCCCAGGGCATACAACCTGCTCCTCTGACTGGTCTGACTTCTGACAGAGCTTCTGTAGTCTTCAGAGACTGGTAATCTGCAGCAAGGAACCATTCATTCACAGATATTAAAATCCAGTTCATTTTAATTACAGGAGCTTTCTGTCCATCTTCAATGTTTTCATTTATTTTATGGGGCTTTTAAGGATCATCTCCTTGCCCTGTTATCCATCACCAGCTGGATACTTATTTTTGTCATGCAAATTTTGTTATGTAGAAATCTGTGAAACTTGCTATGAACATGCCTAAACCTGACAAAAACGAAAATGGTAGCTTGTTAAAGGGGCATAAATGATACTTTTTCCCCAATAAAAAACCTCAAATTTAATTCTTCCTCTGGAGAAGTAAGACTGCACCAACCCTTGTAATCAAGTCCAAATTCATTAGACATTTTCAATAAGTGTTTTCTGTGGGATCCTTTGCATACCAATGGTTGCTGTGGCAACCATAGTTTGCCCATTCAGGTTATTTTCCCAAAGCACATAACAAAATTATCTTTTGCCTCCAAAATTCCACAATATGTTCAGCTCTGAAACCTGGTATATCTCCTTAATCTTAGACTATTTTCTTTCTCTTTACTCTGTTTTGCCTCTGATATCACCAGCCTGCCGGACATGCCAGGTCTAACACATATCTAATACAGGTCTCTTTGATAGCCAATTCACCACAGGCAGCCTTTGCTAAAAAGTTTCCTTTCCTAATTTTAGATGTCATTAATTTTACCAGTTCCAGTAGAGCAGAAACACCCTAACTACCTGGAAAACATGCTTGTTTTTGTGTTCCATTATTTCTTTAGAAAGAAGTGGAATTAAATTTGCTTATTTCTCCCTCTATAATTAAAAAAAAAATTCAGTATTAGTTGAATTGTCTCCTAATAGGTCTGGTGTTTGATGCTTAAATTGATTTGATCATTTTCATTCAAACATGAGAATAGCACCACTGTATTGTAATAGGCAGCTTTACAGAAAAGTGTACGTTTTGACATATTTCTCTAAATTGTTTTTCACATTTCAAACATGCTTAAGTAAGACGTCAACATAATCTAGGCTAAAATAAATGTGTAAAAAACTATTTTCTTTTAAATACAGAGTATGTAGCTTTCACGAACAAAGTTCCTAATAAAATATGAAATGTCAATATCTAGTTTTCCACTGTGCTGAACTTAAAAATATTGTCAATTAAGGTTATTCACATATATGGTCTTCTGAATTTCCCTTCCCCCACCCCACCCGCAAATGAACACCAGCATTTCAAAACCTCAGGTTTTCATAATTTTCCTGTCCAGAAGAGCTTAATATTAATCACCTATACCCACTTGTCTTTCACTAGTAGGAAATATAACCTGCATTATGGGGTGCTAACTGTTTTCCCATGCTATCTGAGGGAGTCAAGTACATCTTTTGCTTTTGACAACACAATCAATGTACTTCCTATCGCAAACTTTATCAAATAAACCTCTTCTAATCTCCCTTGCCATTAAATGTGCCTATTCTCTTAAAAGTCTCTAGTTCCCACTAACGTTCCTATCCTCCAAGGGGTAGGGACATTTTCCTGTCCAAGATTCCCCACAACTCTTTGAACAGAGCTGGTTCAAGATGACAGCTCTCTCTATCCTTTGCCCCTTCCAGTAGCACACCACTGCACGCTGTTTCTCTCTGAGCTCCTCCTGCTTGCAGTCCCTGCATCTCCCCTTCTCTTGGATCTACATGTGCAGCGTACCTGTGGCAGCTGGTTGGTTTAATCTGCACTGGCAAAGGTTTAATACAGCAATATCCCATAATTCCAGCTCAAGAGTGGCATTATTACCAGGGGGCTGGATGAGTCAGATGAGATAAAGATAAACTAACAGATGTTCTGAAAGCAGAACCCTTTCATACAGAGTGCCCTTCCTTTCATAGCTGTACAGAGAAAGCCTTGCATAAAACACTTCCACTTCCCACGTTGTTTTCATTCTTGCCTTTGAGCAATCCAAAGGCACGTCATGCAGAAGATTTTCTTTAAATGTTGCATGGTAAATAACATAACTTGGATGTTTCCAGATGATATGAATTTTTTGAACTGCATGCCTTATAAAGTAACATCAAATGATTATGAACCTTCTGATCATGCCCCATATTTAGTTTGCAACAGGGAAAAATTCTAAATATTTTACCACCTTTGTGTGTATGTAATCATCCCTTCCTGTTGGCATTAAAATACATTTTTCTTCCTATGAATGTAACTCAGAGCTTCTGCTATGAAACCTCTCTTCTAGTCATCTCTATATTTTTGTGTTCCAGAAATGCAGCGTCCTTATTTGGGATGGGACTAGATGGTCTTTAAAGGTCCCTTTCAACCCCAATCCTTCAATGATACTTATTACTTTATTTCTTTTCCTATTAGCTAAGCTGATAAGAGTGTCTGTTCATTTTTAACATCATCTTTCTATCCTGGAACATCTTTATCACAATTAGAAATTTAGTTTGCATTCTTTCCTCACCTAGCACCTTACAATAGCATAATCCTTCATTTTCCTTCCCGTTAATAAAAATCTGCTATTAACTAGGACAGCATGCCTCTAACTTCTCTGCTTTAATACATAGAAAACCTTTCATGTGAAATGTAAGCTTTTCTTGTCTGTATTTATTCTGACAAGGTTCATTTTTTATCTTTATAAATCATGACATATTAGCACATATTTTCTCACTGAATTAGAGTTATTACACTGTAGAGCTTCCAGTCTGACAACAATTGTAGATTCTATGTCAAATCCTACCACGGTTACTATGGCTGTAATACTACCACTGTGTATTCCTTGCTGTTACCATGTATTTGGGGAAAAAAACTGTACAAGTTTTTTTTAGCAGTTGTTAATAAATTAATCAAAAGCATTCTTCAAATGTAAAATTACATACATAACACCTGTGTGTTATGCATTATAGCTCACTTGTGTTCTTCACTGTCTAATCTAAATCCATGTCATATATTGTAAATTTTACTCATGGGGAGCTGCTGTTTAAATCATGTTGTACCACACAGCAACAAAAGATTGAAAAAATCAGCTGAAAAACAGCTATTCACTAACTGCTATCTAGTTAAACTACAAAGAGCTGGAGTCCCTTGTTAAAGTTCTTTTTAAAGTGATCGTTCTGCTGATTTGAAACATCTAATGAACAAGCACAGGCAAATGAGTTCTTTCCAACTGGATTCCCAGATAATCAGAGGTAATTGTGTTTTCCTGTCCCAGACTTTTACTTTCTATTACTTTTTTTCTCACTGCTATTGGCAAATAAGTTGGAAGGAATCCAAGAATGTTTTGATCTTTTAGAATTTCAGGTTAGTAATATTTGCCATTCATTTTTAAATGATAATGTGTCATTCATTTTTTGCTTACTTTTGTCTGGCATGCTTCTCAACAAACCAGGAACTTTGCAAAGAGAACGTATGAAACAATTTTCTTCAAGAAGCTGAGGTCTTAAAACACAAGATATTAGCAAATATGTATGTAAATTCTAAATGGAAGTTTTAATACAGGATGTAGTTATTCACCTAGATGCTTTGTCTATATTCTCATGCAATCGTGTGTCTAATGTTTATTGATTGCAGGCTATCTCTTCACTTCAAAATCCAAAACAAAATGGAGGATTAGTAGATAAGTTAGGGTACATACATGTAGTGTGAGAAGTCTCTGGAATCTCAGATTTCAGTCCTAGAAAAAAAGAAGTAGCTGAACCTGTTACTTTTGAAACCCACAAGACCCTCTGAAGTGAGAATGGGTAAGTGAATTCAACATTTTTGATGCTGCAATGTGTTTGATTGGACTAGCTTAAGGCTACACTCCTTCAAATTCCCTACCTAGCATACTATTTTATCCTAATATTCTACTACTGCACATTTCCACTAAGATGACTGATTAGCCTGCTTAGTACTCAAGTATCAGTTCAAAAATTATAACGTAATCATTACAGAAATGGTTCTCTGCAGAATTGTTATATAGTTATCAAATATTTTAAATTAGCCTACTAGTACCAGTGCAAATACCACAATTTGTTGTTAAATAGGTTTGCAACATTGTACAGCGAAATGTCAATAGTAATATTTTAAATATATATATATATAGTGTATTTTATAAATATCATTAGCATTCTTTGAATATGGAAAGCCAATGGAGTTTTAGCTCCATTTCCAATCAAATTTCTCAACCCAGAAGGTATATTGGTAGCATGAACAACTTCACTATAGTAACAATTGAACCATAAGAGGAATTTCTCCACTGTTTCCAGGGGTCATGGGATAAAGAGCACCATGTGTATTTTTCTGATGAAAGTTTGCTAAACTTACTCATAAATTCTCACCTCCTTTCCACTGAGTTATTTTTTAAATCTGCTCTCTAATTATTCTTGCTTATTGCATAAACCATCTGACCGAATGTGATCACATTAAGTTCACGGTTTTAACTCCTTTTTATAGTTTTGAAATATTTGTCTAAAACATTTTGAGTTACAGGAGGTACTCCACTGACCAGATTTATCACAAACTAAAAGTCCAGCATGAGACATCACACTTTGTTGGCTACTGTTGACTCTGCAATGTAATTTGACAGGAAAGACAGGTGAATGATCTCCTCTGAGATTTGTGTCACTGCATAAGGCAGCCTTGCTGTAAAGAAATGTGCAAAGGAAAAAACCAAACAAACTTGCTTTAAGACTATTAAAGCTGTCAGAAATTTGGTGGGTTGGTTTGAAAGTGACTAAATAGAAACTTTTTTTCAGTTTATATCTTCTCACTCTATTTCTCTTCATTTTCCTTGTCAGTTTTAATGCAGATGAAAAATAATTCAGCCAAAACAAGTGTTTTAAATGTTCTCAGAGTGAAATCTTGAATCTATGAATAGAACTAGAGGTTAAAAGTCACCATGATGATAACCTTTGTGCCTTCTGTTAATAATTTCAATTCCAAAATTATATTTATTCTTTATTTAAAGATTTCTAAAGATATAATGTGACTATAGGCCTAGGTATCTTTCTTTAAGTAATGCCACACTTTAAAAAATATTTATTGATTCAAACTAGTTTGGCTTTGGCTTGCAACTTACACTCTTGTAGTTATAAACTAAAATTCTTATTAATCTCTTTTATATTGCCTATAAAATCCCTGAAAGAAAGAAGTAAATTACTTTTTAGCTTTCCTCTCAGTAGACTGATTTTATTGTTTCAGTCCTTCAGTTTTTTCCTTGACTTTTCCTATTATTTTAGATTATGGTACTGAACAGAGGTCAGAAAAAGTCATTAGAACTACTCACAAAGAAAGTGATTATGAAAATCTGACTTTGGTGCTAGTTTTTCTTCACTAACATTGGCTTCTAGTGAGTGTGTTTAAAATGCTTAAAGCTGATGCTGTCACTGTTTCCAGCATCTTTCCACCTGCAATCTGATATGCAGTCTGAAACAACCTCAGAACAAAATCAAACATTATAGACAAGATTTCTTGGAATTTCTTGGAGTATTATCAAAATGGAAAGGATCCTGGAAGCTTTCAAGGTTGGAAAAAACAGTGATGCTGGATAAACCTCTACTAAGCTTTACGGACATCACATATTTAAAGGACCAATGTAGTCTTCATAGAACCACTTGGAATATTAAAAAAAAACAAAACAAAACAAATAAATGAAAATCTGCGACCTCTGGAGACATACAAGAGGGCAAAAGGATTACGTTAAGACTTTTTAGCTAGTGTATAGCAATGAAATTAGAGAAACCAGACTACCTGAAAGAGATTGGATAGTTTACTTTCTCCCTAGAGGATTTTGCAGCAGTGGAGTTGCTGTAAATAATGATCTGTGCTTTATGGAAGCCTGACCTTTGTGGGAGGTTGTTTTGGGAATTAATTAAATATTTGATTTCTATTCTGCTGCTCAGATTCCCATTCCTTTATTGCCAAGTAAGCTAACCTTTGCCATGGTTTTGAATCTCTCGTGAGGAGGTTGCCAGGGGAAGCATTGTAACTGATTTTGCTTGCCAATTTAGATGGCAGGTATGAGCACACATGGAAACTGGCAAAGGTCCGGAACCAAATTTAATCTACTGATTTAATTTCATTTATCAGTTAAAAAATAAAGTATAGTTTACCATCTTGAAAGTTGGGAAGAATATCTCTTGATGATAGGTTACTGAATTGTTTTCCCATTGTATTTTGACAGACAGCTAGTCTTGTTGAACTTCATGAGGTCCCTCTGGATGTCATCCTTTCCCTCCAGAGTGTCAGCTGCACCACTCAGTTTGGTGTCAGCAGTGAATTTGCTGAGAGTGCACTCAGTCCCACTGTCTATGCTGCTGACACAGATATTAAACACTGCCAGTCCCAATACTGACCCCTGAGGAGCACTACTTGTCACTGATCTCCACCTGGACATTGAGCCATTGACCACAACTCTTTGAGTGTGACCATCCAACCAATTCTTTATCTAGGGGGTGGTCTGCCCACCACATCCACATCTTTTCAGTTTAGAGACAAGAAAGTCATGCAGGCCAGTGTCAAATGCTCTGCACAAGCCCAGGTAGAGGACATCAGTTGCTCTTCCCTTACCCCCCAACACTAAATGCATAATAAAAGGCCACCAAATCTGTCAGATGGGATTTTCACTTAATTAAGCCATGTTGGCTGTCATCAATCACCTCCTTACCTTCCATGTGCCTCAACACAGTTTCCAGGAGGATTTGATCTGTGATCCTGCCAGACATAGAAGTGAGACTAGTGGGCTTCTACTGCCCCAGAGATAAGAGGCAAACCTGACTTCAGAATTGTTTTCTTTGTAGCCTATAAGTTCAAAGAAATTGCAAAGATTGAAAAAAAAAAATAGAAATAATTACAGTGGGATTTCAAACAACTTTTGTACTTGAGAGCACAAGTGACTCTTGTCCCAATCTCTCTGCTTGCTTTGGAGTTGAGTTTTGCCTCAGAGGAAAAAAAAATTAAGGTATGGTACAATATGCAGTACATGAGCTATAACCATCTCATAGATCTCCTCAGGGCAAAGTTACCTGCACAATACAGGTAAGGAGCTGGGGCTTTCAACTGCTGATTCTTAGAACTTTTCAATTTAACAGAGGGAAGGGAAAAAAATTCTGCTACTCAACTGTATGTGTGCCACCTGAGAATAACTTCAATACATAGCTATATTACCTTCTCCCTCAAAATAAAATCCATTTTGACTTCATTTGCATTTTTATTCAAACCCAGACAAAATAAATCCCAGGCTTGTCTCTTCTAATGTGTATTTATTAAAAAAAAAAAAATCACAATAGTTATCTAGGAATAGAAAAATATTTTTACATACTACCAATATAAAAATCAGAAGAGCACAGAGTTTTCCTATTTAGAAAAATCTTGTTTTCTCTCTCTTTTTTTCTCTCTCTCAAGTATGATCTGGCAATTTCATTTCTGCTGGCTTTTCCATAGAATGTGTATTTAACACACAGTTTTACAGGCAAGGTTTTCATGTCCCGTGTATTGTTAGAGCAGAATTTATTTTTCTTCAAAAAAGAAAAAAAAAACAAACCCAAGAGATAAATGGTACCACAGGGGGAGAAAAGGACAAAATAGGTCTAGAGCAATAGTTTCTGTCTGGTATCAGACTGCACATGAACAGTCTGCTAACAAGCTGGAAAATAAAGATGAGGCCTAGAGGTCACATCCAAGTTCAGCCTTTTACTCATCGGTGAATGGTCTTGTGGGAACCCATTGGATCTCAAAAGACAGCTGACTGCTCAAGATGTCAGGTTAAGAATGAGTACAAATATGAAAGCTGGATAAAAGCTCTAAGATTCTGTAAGAGTTGTTACAGCTGAACAGACATGGTACAGAAAAAAAAGATAAGTCTTCAAGGAACCAAACAAAAAGGAAATATTAGACCACACACTACTGCAGAAATTCAAGGTAGTCACTAATCTTACCTGCAACAATGACATTTTTCTTCCAGAAGTAATATTATTTATACAGTGGAACTGCATTTTGTACAGTAACTTCTCCAGTGCAGGGCTGCATACTCTATGGGATAAATTATATAGATATATACATATTTTTTGATGAGTGACTCAAGGTAGACATTTTCAGGACCTGAGTGGGGTGGGGAAGGAAGACTTGTTTCAAATATAGATTCTTTAAAAACTGACTATTTTATAAAGCAGAAAGTTTTAAGAAGCTGTGCGAGGAGGCAGCATCTTTGGGAAACACCTTTTACACTTTGCTGCCAAGCCTCCTCTCTTCTCTGTAAGGATGGGTTGCAGAAATTGTTAAAAAACCTGTCAATATTTTTGACAGGTTTTTTAACTTGATTCATCAGTGAAATTTGAATGCATCTGGCAAAAGGCAGAAGGGCACGAAGTGGTGATCAGACCAAAGACTGTATCATGCAAAGGGCACCAACAAAGGCTAAAAGCACAGTATTCTAGGGCTAGACCTATATTAATTATAATGTGCATTGCATCTCGGCTGAGTCATGAAGAAAGTTGATAGGCACCACAGCAGCACTAAAACTCTATAATCCTTTGTTTTATTGAGTCAGTAGCAATGCACTTTTATGTTCTGGGACAAATAGTTGCAAATATTATGCTCACTCAACAAAAGACGTGAGTGATACTCATTCTGAACACAGGCTGGAATGCAGCTTATGGCTTCATAATTTCTTGCCCATACTAATGACAGCACTTTTCAGGAAAAGAATCTGAAAATACCAATCTAGGTAAGAAATAAAGAGGAAGAACCTAGCCATCTCAGAAATGTTCAAGAAATGTATGAGGAACAAAATGTGTTGGGGAAATGAAATATTAGGCTGTAATACAAGGCTGTAAGGTTTTCATTACTTCAGAGGTACTGCGCTTCAAATAGTGGTTTGCTGCAGAATGAAAGAATTTTGACTATGCATTTGTATAAAATATTTTCAGAATCCCATATGGATTCTGCACATTACTTCTGTATTGCAGTTCTGTATTCTGTATCCTCCCTTCTGAAGGTTTTTTTTTCCTTTCTCCTCCACAGTGTATAAATACAGCAAAGTATGTGTTAATATTTACACAGAAGTATTATTTATATGTATGTTGTATTCCTGTCATTCATGTATCATTGTCTAGTCCACATTAAAATAAATGTTGATATTTTAGCTTGTTCAGCTGAGGCTAATTTCTTTTTTTCTACAGGTGGCCTAGTAGTTGGTGCCTCAGCTACCCCAGCCGTGCTGTGGTTACATCTCACGTGGAAACAGGGTCAGCCCTGCAAGAAGGAATCCGCGTTGCTGAAAGAAGTCACATTGCTGATTTGGCAGATACAGACCAGCCTCTCAGGAGAGCTCCACCACAATAACATGAACGAGGCAAGACAAAGGTTTTAGTGTCATTGTTTTTAAGATGGGACACAAATGTACACTTTTTTTTTCCTGGAGAAGTGTGAAGCCACCAGACACGGCCATATTTTAACTTAAGATTTCTCTGGTGACTTCAGATACTTTTTTTCATTTTTTCTCATACTGTGTAGTGCTGTTTTATCACTACATAGTTCTCTTTTCTGTGCCACTCATCTCTATATCATAAAAATGGGTAGAAATATTACTGTGTTTGGTCTGAAGGTCTTCCATATTCACTCTGAAAAAATCCAGCACATAAGCATAACAAAGAGTGGCAATGACTACTATTCACCGCTGCTGTTTGTTGGAGGTGTGCTGCTTCCCTATTAATTCCTTGGTGTAGCTATAGATTTGAGATTCAGTGGGTAAAGCAGGAGTACATATTTACCTTATTAATTTATATGTATTCAATTATAGCCATCTCTGATATAACCTGCTTGGTTAGGCTTGGTTAGCTGCCTGCCACAGAAATAAGAAAAAGTATCCTTCTCAACATGTGAGAATTGATCTGAGAAGCAAAGACTCATCAGTTTCTTTGAAGTTTTTTTTTTTTTTTTTTTGCTTTCTCAGGGCAATGCTCAGTGTCTCTTCCCCTTGGAGGCAGCAGGGGTTGACAAACAAGGAGAGAAAACACCAGGAACAATCCCAGCAACATAGCCTAGGTCTTAAAGATCTTCCCATCAGTGACCACCACAAGGGACTTCTCAGCTTCTTATCACAAATAACCAAAGAAAGATGAGTCCATGTTTAGTCTGTCCTGTGGTTGAAAGGCTGGAGAAGGCAAACAAAGCTGTATGAAGTTCAGTGATCTCTAATTAAAATTGGTAGATAAGGCAATAAAAAATACTGCTGAATACTGAAAGCTTTGTTCTGTAGGGAGGTGGTCCTTAAAAATCCATGCAGGGACATTTCAATTTTCAAGGTTATTTTTGCTTTTTGTTGCTTGGTTGCTTTGGGATTTTTAAATTATTTTGAATTCCCCCTTGCCAGGTGACTGACATTTCTTCCAAATACATTCTCCAGTGAATCAAAATTTTGTGCTGGTTTTACATATCATGGAAAGTTATGCACATGACATATCCAACAGACTCCAGTAAAACAAATTATGAGCCTTTCTTTCAGTATATGCAAACAGTGTTCAAAAATTCTGCTTAGATAAATGAAAATACAGTTCTATATATTTTGAAAACAGTTACTCTAGATATCTTATTTATTCTAAATGATAAAACTCTTTTTTTAGTGGTGTTTTCTTTATGGTTGTTAGAAGGCCCTGGGTCCTCACAGAGTATGCTTTAATCAGATTGAGACAAGATAGGTGTGATGGACAGATTTATTTATTTAATGCCAGGAAAGCATAGTGATCTCTGTTCAGCCTCTCAGGCTGCTGCGGGATGAAGCTTTCATGGGGTTGTTCCACAGGACAGCTGCAACCTATATCACAGACTGACTTTTATTGAACTTCCAATTAGTGCCCTAATCAAAATACTGGTTCTTTGAAATTTGCACATGATAGCTTTATCTTATTCTGTTAGGTTTTACAATGAATATGCTACTTAAGACAACTAGAGTTGGTAGCATTATAAAGCAAACATACACTGTAAAGCCAAGGCAGGTATAGCAACCACTTACTTTCCTAAAATGCTATTTTATTTTGAAAGTTGAGAGTTAATCTCAAGCTACAGTAACTGAACAGAAATTCAGGACAACTTTTTCTTTACGAAGTGATTATAAGGCTAATGGTTTCTTGATATCTGTCAAACTCTATCTGTCAAATAAGGAGAAACTTACCATGCCAAAGTCATTTAGCGCACATCTAAAAAACCCAGATTGAAGATATTGATGCTGTTCAAATGAACATTTTAATTAACATTCTTTCTAGATGTCAGTAGGAGCATCTAACTCAGTTTTAGACACTGGGTTTTTTTTAATCTTTCTTGCCTATATAACAAACCCTTATGTTGGTCAGAGTTTTGAAGAGACTGCACCATCTTTAAAAGTGAGCACACTGAAGCCTTGCCAGTTTATCACTCTAGGCTGTGCTGGAAAACAAAAAAAAATAAAGTAGCTCTGAAAGCAGAGAATGAAGACCAGGTCTACTAAAAGACAGTGGTTTCTAGACAGTTTATAAACAAGTTTTCCTCTGCCCAGTGTGCCCTGTAGGTTTCAGTGCATTCCTGGATTTCTCTCATTTCCTCTGAGTCCCCAGGAAAATTTCCTCAGTGCTGTTGCTGGGTTAGGGATCTCTTCTTGCCATAAGCAAACTCAGTTACCTTCCACTTTGTGTTAATTCTCCCTCCTCTGACCAGCTTTTAAAACAGAGGCTTTCTCCAATCTTCAGGCCTAAATTCTCCTTTTCCTGCTTTGTCTCGGTAAAGCCAGCAAACAGGAAACTTTCTCTTCCATTGTTCAGAGACATCCTTTTCAAACACAGCATGCACTTTCAGCAATATATAAAAACCATGATCAAACCAACCAATTAAAGCCTGGAAAGAGTAATGTAGGATCTCAGCTTACTGAACTCTATCACAGTTGTTTGTGGATGCCTTTCTACATTTTCCTTTTGGAAACTCTGAAAATCACAAGGAAAAAGACATTTTTTGATAAGTCCCACATACAGGTCCCACATTTGTGTCACTTTAGAAGGTGTTCTGTATCTCTGCTTCATATGATTACCACATTCCCAGTGTTAAGCTTCATTAAAGTTATTTTATAGGGTTGACAGAATTACAGGTTTGTATTTTAGTTACACAAGAAAACTAAAATAGGTCTTTTGTCACAGATAAGAACTACAATGTATATATTTTATTATGTATACATTGCATGATAAGGTATCTGCAAAACTGCTCCTATAAGACTTTATTTCTACTTCCAGCTGATTACAGAATAATGCAGTGTAGAAACCTTTCTTTTTCCATTCTAAAAGTAAAATCAATTTTGAACTTCCTCCCTCCCTTTCTTACTAAGTTGACCCTGTAAAATTTCCCTGGTAATGATTAAGAGATAAGATAAACGAAGGTTCTTTTTCTTGAGATTAAATTATAAAGGAATAGAAGAGAGAATGCTACATTATCTCAGTATAAAAGTCTTGTGTTGGAAATATTTTGCCCTAGAATGTGGATTATGTGCAGACTGATATTGAAATCAATTAGATTTATAAGACCTAAAATTGCTACAACTACATTACCATGACCTCTGTGCCCATGAGCACACAGGAATGAAATAACAGCCAACCACTTTAGGTTTTTAAGTGAGAGAAGTCCATGAAAGATTTCTGTCAAAGTGTTAGAGCATCTCTCAGCAGAATGCTGAGCCACATGAGTTTATTGGGATGAAGCTGGCAGTAGGTAAATTTAGACCACACAGTTATGAATGTTGTTTTCTGTGGAAGTACTTTAATTTTCTTAAAATAACTATGAAAGCAATTGAAGAATTCTAACTAAAGAACACAAAGCAGCCTCTAGCCCCACTTTCACTATGAGAAGTCTGCTTTTCATTTGCTACACAGCTGAGAGCAGGGCTCAGTTGAAATCACATGGTTATTATATATGCTCACCCTGAGGTTGCAGATGAGACCACAGCCGATTTCAACTAGCTTTTGCAACTCATGTAAATGGATGTAGTCTCTGAACACCCTATGTTACCAGTTACGCATGGGGCTATATTTATAGCCAATATCCTAACACACATGTAGAAGACAGCTAGAAGAGCCATATGATCCAGAGCATTTCTGCCGTATATTTCCATTTATGTAAATGGAAAAAGTTGACAAGAAAATGACTGTTACACTGGACACAATGACCATATCTACATGCCAGGAGTATTTTCTAGACCAGAGACAACCCAGAACTGTTTTTTCACATCCATCCACCCAACCCTCTCACCTTCCAAAACTGACTGTTGAGAATGATTTCACTGGTCTATGCTAATTCCCAACTCATGATCAGGAATTATCTTAAAAAGCAATAGCTGGTGAGGTAAAAAATACTTCCTCAATCCTGTGTATTTAATAGAAGATGTTGTCTTAATAAAAGTTATGGATTGGTTTTCATTTTTCATAATTTTCTAATTTTTTAATTAGTTTCAACCTCTCATCCAGGTATTACCAAATATCTAGCTTGGGTTAGGCAGTGATCAAGATGGAAAATTTGTTTCAAAGGAGTCTGATGCTAGTGCCTGTCCAGACCAATGTGTCAGTGAGATATACAAGACAGCTGGTGGTTTGCCAGCTGTGGAGCTGAAAGCAAGACACCTTCACCAACGGGGCACAGCACAGACAGTCCTTGTGAGTCAGGGTGCATTTTGTACCAGTGCTTTGTGAAGGGTGTTAATAGCATCTCTATATCATTGCATGCACGATGCATCTTATATATGTATAAAGCTATTTAAGAACCACCTTCATGTACATCTGGAGACTACCAGAAGTCTGGATTCTTCTAGTCAAATTTCTGGTTACTGGCAGTATGGGATTCTGCAGGTCGCATGATGCAGATCCAGGGCATATATAGACAATAACAACATTTATTTCAGCCCTGTAGTTAATGTCAAGTACATATTAACTGAATTAACTGCAATGGATTATTTGATCTTCTTGCATTCTCATCTGTTGTATAAATAAACTAAAATATGGATAATATTATTCATAAATTAGAAGCCAACAAAAATACACAGTTTTCTTTTACATGACTGCTCAATTTTCTTTTCTGAAATTTGTTGAATGTGTTTTCTCCAGACATGATTTGAGAATTGCGTGAAACAAAGATGTAAATGAAATTAGCATATGCTCACCCACCAGTGCACTCTAGTAGCTACATGAAGGATTTTTTTTATTAGATCATGTTTTTTAGTCAAGCTTCCAAGAGAAGAACATTGATAATAATGTCGTTTGTACTCAGGATTACCATCGTGGATGCTGGTGATACGCATTTTTGAATAACTAACAATTCATCCCTGTCATTTCATGACTAAAATTCAGAATGGTATCCGACCTTCTGCTCTGTGACTTTGTGTCATTGCAGACACACTACCTTTATTTGGCCAGGGCACAGTTGTGTGCATTTAGCAGCTTGTCAGTGGAAACCAGGCAATGAAAGAATTAAATGTCAGACTTCTGAGAACTACAAGAAAGGCTTTCTTCCTGCAGGTCAGAGACTAGAATAAGGTGTCAATCAGACTAAAAGCTTCTTAAAAGGTAAAAAAAAAAGAAAATCCATCTTAATACTGAGGGCTGTAAGGAAAGAAAGGGTTCATACAGTTTAAAATATGGTTTACAATGAGTATGAATAAACTTTAAAAAAATATTTATCAGAAAGCCTTTTTTAAACAAATCATAGGATATTTTAAAACTGCAGAAGCTGAATAATTTGGGGTGACAGCCTGATCAATGCAAGGTGGAAAAAGAAAAAGGTAGTCTCATATTTTCAAAGAAAAACTTTGTATATTTGACTTGCAAACACTAACAAAAAAACCCCAACCTTCCACTGTGTTATATTCTGGTAAGGTTTGATATTGAAGCACAACACAAGGTTGAATTGCTCATGTAACATAAGCTGCAGTTGAGTTGGAAAGCTGATCTGTTATTATGAAATGAGGCTGTTGGGAAATTGTCTCGCTTATAATGTGTCTCCAACCAACTGAGGTGGGTATGCGAAACCTTGAGTCAGGAGCAAGGAGGTAGGAGGTGTAAACAGCAATTTATCAACATGGGCAAAAAATAAACATGGTTTATGGTTTCCCAAACCTCGGATGCATTGAGGCAGTCTGGGACAAATTCATCACTGGAGAAAATAAAAACAGTTCTGAAATCACTGAAGGTGCACTTGTTTCTTCAGAAATTTCAGTAACTGTTAATGTCTTCATAAGCTTTAAGTATCCCCATGTCAAAATGAGCTCAGTTTCTAAAACATCATTAAACATCTCAGCTAAACACACATTTCATGAACCGCTCATAAAATCCTTTGCTTATTTAATTCAGATTACTACATTAAATCTTTATCTACAACATCATAATGATTTTCACTCCTGATAAAGCTACATAAGCTCTGTAGTATGAACTTAAAAGCTCAGTAGTTGTTTTATCAAATAAAAAATTTTACAAGACCATGTCTTTAAAACTGTTAAAATAATTGTTGTTTCTAAAATATGCATTAAAATCTACACTGTGAGTACCAGTAATTTTCAGAGTAATACAATTCAATTTATATTGTAGGACTTGGTTATAATTTATACGATGGTTTTATAGATCTTGCAGAACATATTAATATGTGGCTGACCAGGTTAGAGACTACACAACTCTTCTTTAATGTTATATGTTCCATAGGAAAATATACACGAGTATACCAGATCTTATTTGTATTATTTTTTTACTTAGAAATGTGATCTAGCTATAAAAATTTTAAAATGAGAGGAATACATGGAAAGGTGTTTCAATTAGTACTTCTTCATAAATTATTGCTTCCTTGTTTTACCTTCTCTTTTAATGAAAATCTAGCCCTCTTGTTAATAGCCTGGTCATCATTTCAGATGCAGCTAATCATCATTAACTGCATCTGAATGAATACTCTAAAATGAGTTGTAGCCCTATAAAGCCCTATACCCTGTAGCATATTCATCAAAATTGTGCTGGAGACTATAACTTAATTCCTTACCATTATTGCCAATATTTCCAATAAAAGATGTTCAAAAGAAGTGTCCATAAACTGGGCTCCTTAATATAAAGTGGAAATTATTTTAAGGAATTACAAATTCTACTCTGAAATGATGTCTCTCTTGTTTGTTTGATATCTAGATGTTACTGCAGAACACTTGTTCACATACTGCACTTAGTGGGAAGCTGGAAAATGTCTGTTCCAATACCAAGATGCATACATATAAACTAACATTTTGAATGTTTTTCCTTACTTCCCAGAACTCATTCTCAATAAAGAAAAAGATGGCAGGTGATTATAAGTCTCCATTTGTCTTAGCAGGGCAGCAGACAAGAGTTTGGCATGACTCAGCAGGGTTGCCCAAAACATAAAACCTACTCAATAATTGGTGATACGACAGTTTACCTACCTAAAGAAAAATACTGCTACCTATTTATTTTCAAAAGCAGATTCTCTGCAACTTATTCAGTTCATCAATTGAAATTATTCCAAAGAGAAAAATTCCAGTCAAGTGTGTTTGATAAGTACTTTCACACCAAAATTCAAAAGAAAAGGATTCAACAAACATTGAAATGAGCGTTTGTGAAGCCAGTAAAATACACAGACATGGTGGGTGCTCTAATGCTGCAGTATCATTCAGTTTGAATTTTCTCTTCTATGATTACTAGCTATAGTCCCTTGCTGTGCTACAGTGGTAACTGTCTCTTGCTGTCATGCATTAATAATATAATATTTGCTGAAAAGAAAAAAAAACTTTTGAGTCAACAATATCTTACAAGATCTCGTGTTTTGAAGGGTTTTTGTTTGTTTGTTTTTGGTTTTGTCTTGTGGGTCAAAGTCCCTCAAGACTGTAAAGGTTCAGACATATTTCTGACCACCCTATTCATGTCTGAATATTCCTAGTATTCCCAAGTCACCAAAACAAATTTTTTCTCTCTGCAAATCGTTGTGATGGAAGCTCACAAACCAGAAATGCATAGCTTCTGCAGAAATTGCTGGAAATCCTAGGCACTTGAACAAGGTTCACAGACTTGCCTCACCTTTGGATAGGAGAAATCTGACTGCTAAGCACTGTGAAGCTGTGCTTAGGTCAAGTCAGGTTAAAAATATGTATCACCTTCAATTTCTGCAATAGCAGAATGAGACAGCCCAGTGACAAACCTTCAAAGTTAAGAGAGAAAGGAAACTGTGCTTACCTACTTTTCCCCAAGATCAGATCCAAAGCTGTCTTGCTCTATATTCGTCTGAATTTCTGTGGACATTTGGATCATTCATTTCATCAGAACTTCTGGTGTCTGAATGTATCTCGTCTTAAGTTGTAGTCATAAGGTAAGCTCCACTCCTGCCAAAATACACTAGCATTTGTAGAGAAACCATTTCCTGGAGTCCTGCAGGGTTTCCATTTAAATTGGGGTGTTTTTCATATTGTCGCTTATTAAAAACTTCCTTAGAAAATGACTCTGACAGTTCTCCTGCCAGAAATTTCTGTCTTTGAGAAGTGCAGGCTCTATCAGGCACTAACCT
Organism: Pachycephala philippinensis; assembly: GCA_013397055.1. NCBI lineage: Eukaryota > Metazoa > Chordata > Aves > Passeriformes > Pachycephala > Pachycephala philippinensis. The sequence continues at coordinate 25,276 of VWZT01012036.1, forward strand.
CTCGTAGCAGACAAAACCTGCCTAATAATTGACTTTCCTAGAAACAGCTCCTCCATTCAAGCAAAATATCTACTTCTCTCTCTTACCTGTGCCTTGGTGAGTGTGAAGCACGGTCTCATCTTTTAAATCATGCCTTATTTTGAAAAAAATATTTGATATAATAATTGATATATAATTAAATTAAATAAATTAATGCATTTATTTATTTATCCAGTCAAGCCTTATTTAAAAATCACACATGATTTTTGAACAGATAACAAAATGAGTAGGCCAATAAAGACTTGGGATCCATTTCTCCCATGGTATTTCTGTACCCTTGCTGTTTTCCTGGGTCCAGGGAGCAGTTTGATCCCTGTAAGGTCCTTATGACAACTGATATTTTGCTTGAAAGTTTTACTCCCAGGTCTGGGGGATATCTCAGATGTGTCACCCAGCCTAAGTTGCATTCCCACTCTTAAACAGCTCCAGCTCTCATAGCTAGAACTTCAGATGAATAACTTTCCCTCACGTATCCCCTTTCTATGTCCTTAAGGAATAAATCAAAATGCACATTCGTGTTCAATTACAGCTTTGTAAAATAAAGGTTGAGCTGAGGTAAATTTGAATTAAATATTAGGCAAGGTGAGGGCTTCTTTTGTTGGGTGTTTTTTTTAAATTCTAATTTACTAAAAAAAAAAAAAATGTTGAACATAAAATAGTTTCCCTTTTTGATAGGCATCTAAGGCTGTAAAAAAATACTTTGTTTTTAAACAATTAAATCAAGTAATGCTAGATTCAGAAGTGTTTTTCTCCCATGTTCTCTAGAATTTAGGTACACTTATAAGAACCGTTATATACACTTATGAGGATAGCATAAATTTTGAAGTCAAATTAAGCTAAAATTTTACTAATTGCTTCATAACATAAATGCTTATTGCTATAAAATTTAAAACAAACAAACAAACAAACAAACAAACAACAACAACAACAAACCCACAATATGAAGGGGTTTCCAGTGGATTTTCAATTATCCTGTCTGAAAGTCTTAACAATGTAGTAAAGTTGTTCTCCAAGGAAAGAATTAGATCTCAGCATAACAAACAGCACTGTGGTTTTTATCTATATGAGTATAAATCCATTAACTTTAACAAAGTTGTATCTACTTACAGCAGGACTGAACTTAAAAAATTAAGCTAGCTCACCTATGCTAAAACTTGACTTTGTTACTTCTCAGCTTAACAGTGAAGGACTGAGAAAGTGCTGAAAGTTGAAAAAGTTTCCTATAGCTTTCAGAGAGTGGAGTTCCACTTAAACCTAAATCCTGAAAGTTCATTTTGTGAACTACCTTGGATAACTCCTTTAATGATAACATGCCACCAAAGCTAGTGTGATTTTTATCATAAAGCTCCACATCACACACAGGGAAAAATTTTAGAATAAATTCTGCCTTCATGAAGGGAAACCCTATTAAAAATAAAATTTTTTTAATGAACATCAGGGAAAGCCACTTTAGAAGAATTGATGTATAATTATCATGATAAGCAAATTTCATATGTGACCATTGCTTTTTATTTGTGGAAATAGAATGGGCATTTTTGTTTCAAATGCAAAAATCTAGTGACAAAATTTAATTTTATATAAAAACCGAAATTCATACCTTGAAATAAAGACAGATGGGAGGAAGGCAAGTGTTAGAAGCTGTGAAACCAAGAACATCTGTGCTATGCTAATGCATATGGTGAAAAAATAGTAAGAATTCTTGATTTATTGGCATTGTTGGTATGCAGATTTTTTTTTTTGACAGACTCTCTCTGGGGATGACTGGAAAAAAATTTTCAGTTATAAAGGTTTTATAGCATCTAACATTTATGTAAACCTGTATCAATTACTAAAGCAGTAATACATTTCTTTTTCTGCCTGACCTTTTAGTGTTGAAATGGCAGTAAAATATATAGGTAAGCAACATGAAAGACTCCATCAAAGGTGTCCCAAACCTGATCTTTTTTTTCGATAAATAGAAAGTTCATAATGGACACTTATAGGTAAAGTCACAATAGAAGAAAAGTAAAATTATATTCTACAAAGAACTGTTTGAAGTTAGATAGATGACAGTCTGACAAAGGCTTGTTGTGAGAAGGATGGCTCCATAAATTGTTTTATTTCTTTTATCAGCGTGATGCTCCAGCTGGTGACAGTTTTGATTTATTTCTAGTTGTGACCTTTCAGACTGAGGAATGTTGCTCTACAGGGATCTGAGAAATAGATTTAAAGTATGAGAAATATTATTTTCAAAGATTTCATTTTTTAATAGTACTTCAGTATTTGTGAAACATTGCAGCAAATAATGAAAATTTTGTTTCTTCTGCAAATTTAAGGAATTATTGTCATTGTTAAATACCATCTCTGTATTTAAATCTTTGTGAAAGAAAGTGAAGTAACACAGGTGCACATACTATGACCTTAATAGAGACACTAAAAAAACATTTTTGGTGCAGAAGTGGGTCCCATCACAATAATACATAAGCACTAGAAATTGACAACATCCTCTCACATCGTGTGATTTATTTAAGCTTTGTCATTAATTTTTTTATAATGTTTCATTTTTTTGTCATTGGCATGACTAGTTTAGACAGTGATGTAGCATTAAATCCTAAAATTCTGACATTGCCTGACTAAAATCCTTAATTGCTGCCATTTTGATGACAAGAATGTCTTTCTTTCTTTGTCAGTAAGAATGTGGCTTTAGTTTGGATTTTGGTAGGGTTTGGGGACTGGCTTTGGGGGGATATTTTTGTGTTTTGGATTTTGGGGTTTTGACAGCTGTTAAATCTGTCTGTTAAGTCTTTTAACAGGCAGTAGTTAGATAATAGTATCTCAGATGGCAAGACTGAGGCTGTGACAATTCCAGTGACCAGCAAAGTATTTTTTTCCTGCTGGAAGCAGACATTCAAGACACATTTTGCCCACATTTGAATTTAATTCCAAAATGTTGTAAAGGTCTTTAAAAATCTAATGGGGTTTTTTAAAAAATATAAAGAAAGTTGTCATTTTGATGGCTTTGAGATCCTGTATTTTTGACATAGCAACAAGGTCAGCATCATACGATGCATAACTTCCTTATGAGTACAATGTCCTTCTGCCTTTTTATATTTTTGTTTATTATTTCAGTACCTAAGGCACCTTTCTTTATCAAAACATAAAGTTTCATAATTTAATTTGCATGATATGTTTGCTGTTGGCTTGCTTCTTCCTCTTATGAATTGCAAATAAATTTTAAAAAAGTCTGAAAAAATTTTTGCGTGGAAAGCTTCATAAAAGAGAAAAGTTATCTTCAAATACAAAATATTCAAAATATAGGTTGAAAGACCTACTGTCAAAACAGACATATTCTTCTTTTTCTTGTGTCTCAACAGTGTCATTAACACTTTAAATTTAGCTCTTGGCTATCCTGTAAAGTAGCTGCTGTCATCTATATCACCAAAATTACTGAAGACGATATGATGTGACACACCAAGTCCACAAGAACAAGGAACTTTACAGAACTTTACATATCAGCTAGACTTTGCAATACCTATCCATATTTTTCAGTTGCTTTGTATATAATCTTAATAAGTGATTACTTAGTATCTAAATATACTTGGATTTGATACTGAATAAGTAGGCATTGCAGAATAAAAAAATAATCTCATTTTAGTACTGTGAAATTGAAGTGATAGAACAGACAGTTCCACAACTCAGGAATAGAATTCAGCTTTATCTGTCCCCAGAAAAATTGCATCCTTTCTTTTTTTTCCCCCTTTAAAAATGAATAAACAAATACCATTAGAAAGTTAGCTTGTTTGGTTTTGGTCTGTTTTTTCCTGTAGTAAAATGTCGTTTTTGTAGGGTTTGGTAAAATTTGATCCTATACCTTGGATTGAGACAGATAGGATTGGATTAGATTTTATCAACTTTGAGTTTGTCATCAAACTCCCTATGAAAGGTGAGGTAATAGAAGACTGAATGAACTTATACATTAAAAAAACCCAAACCCCCTCCACAAAAAAAAAAAAAAGTCCTCCAAATAACATGCATACAGGGATAAAATTGACAAAGTAGATCAGAACTGTTGCAAGCTGTATGAAATAATCTATTTTGTTCTCTTACCATTTTTGAGGCTTCTGCTAGCGTACTGTGTCCTGGGCACTGCTCTACCAGCGCAGAAATGAACCAGCTGGACAAGGTTTAGAAGGTGAGAATAATCAAAGTTCTTGGGTTTTAGACTGCCTGAGAAAAGACTGGAATATAAATTCTAAAAATCTATATAAAATAATAATGAAGGGGAAGAATGTAAGTCTCAAAATAGATCAAAAGTATGTTAGCACTTCTGAACTTGGTCTCCATGCTCTGTACAGGTGTTTGGTGTCAATATGCTTTAGGAAAAAAATACAAAAGAAGAAAAGAAATATGACTTCTCATGTTATAGAAACTACTTTTAAAAGCAGATAAAAGTTGCCCCATTGAGATAGTAGGGGAAGAAAGGAAGAGGTTATTTTGTGGGTTCTATTTGCTGTGAGGCAGATTTATTGTGATCAATATCTGTAGTGTATATATCTTTCTGATATGCCAGAGACGTGCACACATTTTGAGGAAACTTCACCTGCACTGTGCAAAGTCCTTTTGATTTTTTATTTTCTGTCACTTCACCATATATGCTATTAGAACTTGTGTCCACAAACACTCTCATAACTGAATTTCTGTAGAGTACCATTATTTTTTCCCTGTTATTTGTGATAAGCTCCCTTTAACTATCTTGCATCCCAAACTTGATCCTATGTCTGACATACAATCCTATTCAAAAAATAGCTTCATCCAGAATAGAAGCACTAAAAGTTTTATTGTTGACCAATATAAAAATTGTGAATTAGTGAGATTAAGCTAACCTAGCGGTGTAATTAAGATTCTTCTTGTACATCTGACAGCTCAGGCTCTCTGAGGAGATATGCACATAGTTTATACTTCCATCTTCAAGCCCTGTTTTCAGTAAAGCATGTGAAAACCTATTAACTTTTCAGAGTTTGCTTCGTCATTCCCTCCATCCAATTTAAATCTATGCTGTGTTCAGATCATCAGGCTCATGAAGCAGAGAGAGCAGACATTTAAAATGATTAGGAGTCAGACTATTTATGGTTCTAACATCTTTTAAATCCTCTTGAATAATTACATGGGAAGTATAGACACCTAGGAGAAGCCAGATCACCTAATAAGACATAGGCTACTCATTGCATGTTGGTTTTATAGGAAACCCTTTGTCTACTGATTTGTTTTACATCACTGATGTTTAATGTCTATTTCAGTAAATAAATTTCAGAATACTCATATTAAGATGCATAACATGATATATTAAAAAGTCTTGTCTGTCAAAATATTTGAATTGAATACTATCAAAATCCCATCTTCCAGAGAGCTTCTATGAGTCTTGTGATGAAAAATGAAAAGAATTCTCACCTGTGTCCTCTTTTTCTGCACAGAAGACACTTTCAAATTTAATTCATTGCAGAAATTCACAAATTTAACTGATTTACAGCATTAATATTAATTCCAGATTATTACAATGTGCTTATTATGTTTGCTTAAGTACATGCTGTCAGAAAAAAATACCTGAACAGTGATCGGAATGGTAACAGGAAAAATTTAATGGGTCAATGTGAAGAAAATAATGTGTTTACCAGAAAATTGTTGTATTACAATTTAAACTACATTATAATTAGAAAGTAATAAAAAAATATAGTATAACTTGTAGAACTATGATTTCCCCCAGATAGATATCTCCAAAGCAGGCTCAACAAGTACATTGGTATTCCACATAAGAATTTGACTCAGTTCTACTCATTTGCGCATCAGTTTACTAAAATTTTCAAAAGAGCCATGAATGACCCTTGAATATGTGTGCTGTCCACGTGGTAGCCTTACCAGCATTTCAGGTGCACCAGCAGCCAAGCCTTTGGCCAGCTTCTGGCATGCTATTTATTTTAATGCAGTTGCTCAATCAAGTCTCTGTCCTTCATTGCCACACTTACAGGGAGGCAAGCAAAAGGAGAAGTCATTAATTTCTGTCTTGAGGAGGAATCTATTCACATTGTGCATATCAACAGAACATCCTCAGATAAAGGGAATTTATGAAGGGCAAATCATGCATGACCAACATGATAGCCTATTATGTTGAGAAGACTGGTCTGGTGAATTCTGTGGAAACTTTTTGAAAACCAATAAATACTCTGATTTAAGTTTAAATATTGATATGGAAAAATCTTTGCTGACTAGGAATTTATAACACTGAAACAAAGTCAATAAGCATTTTCTCTGTAACAATTCAATGATCTGTAAGTATATGCAGTGCTGTGCTATGCTTGGGGTTATCAGCCCCCAAGGAGAGTGGGATTGGAGAACTTGAATGTTTTCTTTCCCAGACTATGTCAAATTCTCTTATGTAGTTTTTGCTGTTGAATTTACCTTGAAAAAACAGAAGATTAAAATATTTTAATTAAATTTAATTAAGCTAAAATAATTCCAATCAGATTGCTATGAAGTATGATTTAATCAATTACTTATACTTTCCTGAAAGTAGTTTTATAAATTACTGCAAAATTGTCCAGTCCCTCTTTAATTTCCAGACCCTGCAAATTCCGTGGGGAGAAAACTACTTGAGACGACACTTCGCATACAATAAAAATTTACATAAACCTACAATGTGTTCAACTCCTGATGCATTCTTCTGAATAGATTTCAAAGAATTAAATATATTTTAAAAAAACCCCTGATAACCATGTAAAAAAAGAATAAAAGGTTACTATGATTCATCTAGAGGTCTGAAAAATGGTCTAGCTCATGAATTTTGGGTAGATTTCAGCTAAAATGTAAACTAAAAAAAAAAAATATAGTACTCTGTGCTTACTTGCAAAACCAAAAAGGTCTGATGACTGTCACTTTTGTGGGTTCTGGCTACCATTTTAGTGTTAATCTCTTTATTGTGAAGTAAAAATATTCTTCATACTCTTTGTTGTGAGGCATGAATATTCTAGTTCTGAATGTGATATAAGTTGGCATTGTTACCAAGCCTTGGCTCTTGTGCACCAAATTTATGCTGTTTTGTCTTTTTTTTTTTTTTTTTAAATAGAGATATTAGAATAGGCTACCTATCATCAAATGTAAAATACTATTTGTGTACATAATCTTCTTTTCCCACAGGTATGGAAATTCCTGTGAAAAGTTAGAGGTAGCTAGATATTTTACTCATTTATGGACCAAACTGTAGCTGTCGGGTAGAAACATACACAGTTGCTGCTGTGTCAGCAGACAAAACAATTCCTAGAACAGAAATTAAACTACTGTGCCCATTAGGGCTTATAGAGTTTTAAAAGAAAGCTAAGGAGACTTAAGTATTTTTATGTTTTCACATCAGAGCAAAGACCAATAATTTTGCATTTATTCTGTGGAACACAGGAAAAAAAATCTCCTTTGACTGAAATTACTATCAACAAGTTATGGTATTCATGTGGAATGTAGCAGACCTCAAATGAGGTTTTTCCTCTGTCTAGTTTAGACAAGAGTGTGTAATTTATGTCTCCATTTCCCAACTGAGGATTTGCATTCCCAGGTTAGCAGCTGAAGGACTACAGATAATTCTTTTGAAGCTCCAACTTCAACTGTATTTAAATGACTCATCTTAGTCACACTACTGAAAAGAAACTTTGTATCAACCTGAAATTCTCAGCCTGAAAAAAAGAATTTCATGGAAATCAATGTGTAAAGCTTTGGTGCAAAGATGTTTCTTAAAGAAGGAGCATGGTATAAAAAAATATTGTAATAGACTCCAATGTGTAACCCGTACCCTAAAAGTAGAAAGAAGAAAACTTTCAAAGAAGCTACAAAAAGTATGGAAGGAAAGAAGAGGATAGGAATTTTTTATTGGTGAAGGCTGTCAAAAGGGGTTGTTAGAATGCCTTGTCACCTAATGCTGAACTTCCCTTAAGCTTTGGTCCATTACTATCGGCTAAAAAAAACCCCAACAAAACACAACATTAAAAAAGAGTAGGAAAAAACCCAAAACAACAGCAAAAATCCCTTTACGCTTAAAAGTTAAGTTCCTAGGATGTCCAAAACTAGATGGAAAACTGAATGCAATTTTTATTTTTAAAATATATATACGTACATCGAGCTAAATAGTGTGGTGCACAAACACATTGAGATGGGAAAGCAAAAATGAACCAGCTTTAAACAAATAAATGAGGCTAATTTCTATCCCTTTTACCTTCTCTAATTATTTGCTCCTTACTTTCTCTGTATCTATGGTAGACTTTTATTATTCATACTGATTTTGTACTCACATGATTTATTACTGAAATTTGTATAGAATTAGTTTCCTTTACTAGTAGATATTTTATGTGGAGTAGGTGAAAGACTGAAAGTCTTAATTTTAAAAGCATAAATGACTCTGTCTGGAATGAAGGCAATACACCCTTATTCTTGGGGCTGATTAGAAGTTTCACTCTAGTGTTTTGCCATTTTAAATCAAGCATCTTAGATAGGAAAAAATTAATTGTGTGATAATGCCAGTCTAAGAGAATTAAAACTCATATATTAACATCAAAGGGAAGAAGGAAAATATAACAGGAACTAGAACTGCTTAGGGATTAGCTACAGTCTCTGTCGAACAGCTTGTGCTTGTATTCCTGAGTTACAGAAGACAAAAGTTTTCCATTAACTTTGGAAAAGTTCAGAAGCAACTTCTACAAAACCCATCTATGTCTTTACATCTTTCCTTCCTTCTAAGAGATGTACAAACGGCCTTAGAAAGTCTTGTTCTTTCATATTTTTGCCTTCTTGAATGCTGTTCCCTATTGGAAAGAAGGTTACGTCTTTACTGAAGGTAATTTCAAAAAATGAGGTTGACATGAAATGTGTACCTTGTGATCCTGTACTTAGGGTGGTTTTGTTCTAGTAGTCTAGTTCTCCAAGTGTAAACCATGTGTTCTACTGAGGAAAACAAAAACATAAAATGTAGATTTGCTATGCCAAAATGAAGCATGGAAGTTCCTATCAAGACTTCAGACTTTGAATAAAAGCCTATGGAAGCACAGGCTTAATCATTTACAGTGAATATTTCCTATTCTTACACAAACAAATATATGACACTGCAATATTTTGTTCAATGTATTACCAAACAGTTCTTTCCCAAACTTCAGGTGTACACTTACTACAGAACATACAAAGAAAAGTAAATCCAACAACAGAGTAAATCCTTGTGATTGCTTCCATAGTGGTAATGAAGCAATTTATACACCAGCTTGAGGCAGATGCTTAATAAAGTACTTATTTCAGACGATATAACTGTAGCTGGAGTTTACTGACACTGGGAAGAAAAATTCACTCTAGTGGTGTTTTATCCTTTTGCAAGAGGAAAATATATTCTAAACCTAGTAGCAACAAAAGTCACACAGTATGTTTTGTTTAACCGGAAGGATTTTACCCCAAACCAATACAGTACAGAACAATTACAAATAATTGGCTGTGAAGTTTTTGTGCTAATTGAGATCATGTTTTCCAAGTGGGGAGATTGAGTTGGTCTGCTTTCAAGTCCAGGATAACATAAAACTTGGAATAGCAATAATAATGAAACATAGGTAGTGCAGGTTAGGACTACTGGCTGTGAGTGCAAGAGTGGTGACTTTTCATTTTGTATTATTTGTCCAAGAAAATAAGTATTAATACAAATGGGATTATTCTTCCCCAGATGCAGGACCCTGCACTTGTCTTTGTTACATTTTAGACAGTTCTTCTCTGCCCATCTCTCCAGCCTGCCAAGGCCCTTCTGAAGGGCTGCACAGCACTCTGGGGTATGGGCTGCTCCTCCCAGCTTTGTGTCATCAGGAAACTTGCTGAAGAGGCATCTGCCCCTTCATCCAAGTAATTAATAAGTAAGTTAAACAGTTCTGGGCTCGGTGTTGAAGCTTAGGGGATGCCACTAGAGACAGGCCTTCAAGAAGATATGGGTATAGGCCCTGCCTGTATTTAATTTCCAACATTGTATAACTAATCTTTCTTCATGTATCTCTAGTGTGAAATCATGTTTCCTGCAGATGGCTGTCAGGTATTACATGATTATGCATATACATGCCTTTTTTCACCCTGCCTTAACATGCTTATGCACTTGTAGTCCCTTCTGAGCTGCACTTCATGTATCAATTGCTGCAAGAGCGTTTAGACGAATTCATAGTTGAATCAGCTGTAAGTTTTGGAGTATTTCTTAAGGAAAACAAATTAAAGTCCAAAGCTCTCAAGTTTTTGTCAATAAAGTTCATTGTCTTCGAGTTGTGTTATTGTAGCAATAGTAATATTTTATCCCTTAGCTTCAAACACTGAGTTCTACTAAAGATGACACCATGGTGTATAGAGTACCAAGGAGCTACAGATTCTGAAATGCAGCATTTATTCTGTCTGGAAATAATAGAATGTGGTGATGGCCATTTCTCTTTTTTTAGCAGGAATTGCGGAGTGTTGTTCTGTGTTATTCTTTCAACAGTAACAGTGCCAATTTATTTTGTTACTTATAGCACAATAATTGCATGCCATGAATATAATGCTTCACATGTACATGACCTTGAGATTTGAATGGTAATAACATGAAACAATACCAAATACCAGGATAGTGAAAGTGAAGCTGAGTTTTCATTTTCAAAGTAGGTAATGTTGAATTAAACTCTTGCATGCAGTACTTAATGCAACAATAAGTGCCATATATGAGAATTTTCTCTGCTGAGTTTTATACCTGTTGCTTCATCGATTCTGTACTGGATAACCTGTCAGAACTTCTTTGCAGTGAAGTAGATAAGTAACGTTTATTTTTGAGATTACTGAAGCATTGTGGTATCTACAAGGGCATACAGAATCAGAAAACAACTTGATTACAGTAATTTACAGTAATTGCATTGTTTTTCTTACCTCAAAAAACAACTGTACATTTTATAGGTTTCAAATATGTACCATATCTGAAAACATTATATACTAATACTGACTATAAAGCACCCATGTGCCTTTCAGAAAACCACTGTAAATCCCACAAATAACTAAACCACTCCTACTTACTGATTGATGCATGGCTGGTGTTGACAGTTGCCCAACAGATATATCAATAACATGCTTTTTCTGCTACCTTCTAGCCTGGGGTATGAGCAATAGGGTGGGAAAAGCCTCTGTGGCACCCACTCCAGGTGCTCTCTTGGAAAGATTAACAATTCCTGGACCTGGTAGGTTCAGTGTTTCCTCAGTGAATAAGTTGCCATTTCACTTGTTCACTTCTGCACCAGGCTGACATATAGGCCGACATCCCTTTATGACATGTGGGGAGACTGCTCACCTAAAAGACCTCTTTTCCAGAGGGTAAATGCCCAAGTCTCTTTACCTTATATCTCATTTTCTAAGTGGTCTTCTTCCTGCTTTTTCTGTCTTTCTCCTAACTCCTTTACCCAACATGGTGTTGCAGCTGTCTCAGAAATAAGCTTAATTACCTTTTTATGCCACAAAAAATAACATGCAGTGTGCAAAGTCAACATACCTATCATTAAGTTGAATGTTCCACTTTTCCTTTTGTTTCCAACCTTCTAAAGTGATGTTTTCTTCAATTAAACAGGAGAAGCTTAAAATAGAAAAAAAGCCCAACATGATTTGTTTTTCCTGCATGCAACATAGAATTTCTTTTAAAAGGACAAATAAACATTTGATGTCTAACAGCGTTAGATTGTTTTACTACATATTTAAACTGACCTTGGTTATAGATTATTTAAATGATAAGTGCTGAGATGTAAATAATTATGGAATGATCATTTAGGAATGCAGTAAATTATAGGGAACCATTCTTTTTAAAGGACATGAGGGGGAAAGAGTTTTGCTTATTTATTTTCTTCCTTTTCCCCTTGCTTCTACTAACTTTTTCACTATATTTTTTTTTGCCACTTGACTGCATCCAAGGTCAGACTGAATGAGAGACAGATAAGAGACGACAGAGAATGCATTCAAAACCAAATAATGCAATAATCTGATAGTGGCAGTAAAAGAGATGTTACCAAAGCAGAAAATATGCTGTAAGTAATCATTTTTTCTCTGTAATTTCAACCTCTAATAAATAACTAATAAATATTAAAAGGATATGAAGTGGGAGAAAATATGAGAAAATAAGAATATTTCTGTGGCTCGACAAATTGTTTAAATTGATGTGCCATTCAATCAGTTAGGTCCATGATTTAATTCACTGACTAAAATGCTCCATTATAAGATATATCACTAAATTGACTATTACTGTCATGGGCATATGTGCTTATTTTTAATGAAATTGCTGTACAAACCAGTATGTGAACCTAAGCAAAATAATAATTATGTTTTCTGAAATTTTGATTGGAAAAATACCCAACTTTCTTAATATAACTCACATTTACCCATCCAATAAAACCTTAAAAAATAATTTTTAAAAACCCAAACAAACAAAAAAATCCCCAACAAAAATAAAAACCAGTAATGTAGTTGCATAAGAGTTTGATAGATCATGATGGGTTGTTAAAAAGTTATTTGTGAGTTAGTATTTCAACAGTTTCATTTACATGGTCATTTTATTCCAAGGCAAGAAGGCAGAACTGCAGTGGATATGGGTACAATAATATGGATGTTTACTAATTTAGAAATGTTTGCCTTCAGTGCCTTATGTTCCTTTTTATTTTGACTAATTAGCTAATACTTTAGAGTGAGAAAAGCATAAATACAGACCAAGCATAAAATCTCTCTGATGGTGTAAACCCTCCTTAAAACTGCAGATAGGTGAGACAAGGTCACCCACCAGATATTCCTTCCCAGGAGGTCCACACTACTATGGCCTCAGAGAGAACCACGTTTATATTGGAGACAAAAGAACAGGATCTAATTAGCCCTACTGGAAAGACTCTGGAAATCTGAGCTAGGTAAAACATGGAGCTAATACTTCCACATTGCTCCAAGATTTGCAGGCTACCTGCATCGCTCGCTTGGCACTAGTGGCCTGTACTATGCAGTCATTATGCTAAACAGCTGTGATAGTAGATTCCGTGGAGCCATTTATTTTTTTATTATCAATTCTCAGTTATAAATCTCACACAATACATTCAGCTGTTCGTAGTCGCAGAGGCCCTAACTTTACCATCCATAATACCCAAGTTATTTTTTTACAGGCAGAGGTTTAACTTAATGATCTTCAAATTAACAAAGGGAAGGACAGAACAAACATGCCCTCTAGTTTGCTTTGGTTGTTTTTTTAATCAGAGTTAGATTGGCTTTTTTGCTGTTGCAGATGCTTATAATTAATAAATATATGATTAGTTTTCCCTTGATGCACAAGAACATGTAAGAATCACACAACTATCTGTATTAGAAAGTGAAGGAGTGAGCAAACCATTTTAACAAATAATCATTACATCACTCAGCTTTTCTATTCTAGCAAATGTGCTGCACTGCAAAGTGCATTTTCTAGCATCCTGGCAAGGAAACACTATGTATTCACAATCATTTGTTTTAGTTATTCAGTAGGAACTGACAGGAGAATATGCCAGTCACTGTCTTGAGTGAAGGTTACTCTGTGTGAGTAGTGTGAGCTAGGTTTCACTTCTGTCTTTCTTGATTTAATAGTTATAACAATTGAAAATAAAAGCAGTGGGGTTGCATGGGCATAATAAAAGTATAAGATAGCAAAAATATTCTTGTAAGCATTAGATATTCCCAGCAAGCTTTTTAACAGATGTCCTAGTGTTGCTTTTAAAAAGGTTCTTGATGAAATCTACTAAACACCATTATTTATAACATTTAAGTACAGTTGGATAGTTCCCTCAGGGATGCATTTTGACTACTGAAGTGCAACAATGTAGGTTGCAGTAGGTACTTCTAAACATCAGGCCTGACAGCTTGACAATAAAACAAGCACAATATTTAAGTGTTTCATATTCCAGAGGGACAGCTGCTTTCAAAACTCAATGTTCATGTTCCATTTCAAAATATGTACATGCATCCATGCATAAGCAAAGGCAGACAGTAAGCACTCAGTCTCAACTGAGCACCGTTTTCCTCAGAATTTTACTCTTTCAAATTTCTCTTTCTCTTCCAGACTGAGTAAAGCCCTTTGCAGAGGCTTCGATCTCCTTGCAGCTTGCATTATATCTGCATGGTCTTTGAAGACTGACCCGCACTTGCTGCTTGGACTTTACAGTAAGTAGCTGAATGTCAGCTCTGATTCGAGGGCGTTGTGCCTCAGCTAAGTCCCATAATCTCTGCTGGGACCACAGTAGGTATGGCTTGGAGCTGGTGGGCACCTAGCCAGAGGGAAGGAAGGATGGAGCAAGGGCAGATCTGTTTGCCAGATACAGTGATGGAAAACCTGTGGGCTAAAAATCAGTCGGTTCAGATTGATACCTTAAAATTTAAAAATGTCTGAGTGTATTCAGACCCCAAAAATTAGAATTGTGGCACCCATTCATGTGATATTTATGTGCAAGTTTTTGATCTGCCACCAGCCAGGAGCACATAAATTGTACAGACTGATTTTAAGCAAGAAGATGCAATAATTTAATCAGTGTTATTAAGGGAAGATTACATTTTCAAATCTAAGTTGTTATGATTTTTTTCTCATATACCCAAGAAGAGAAAACAGCTTTACTATGTCTTTTCTATTGTGCAGATTTGTAGAATCATAGAACGGTTTGGGTAGAAATGGACTTTAAAGATCTTCTCATTCCAACCCCCTTGCTACTGGCAGGGATGCCACCCACTAGATCAGGTTTCCCAGGGCCCCATCCAGCCTCATCTTGAACACTTCCTCATCACCCTCACACGGAAGAATTCCTTCCCAATATCTAATCTTAATCTACCTAATCTAATCCTAATCTATGTTTAAAACCATTCCCTCTTGTCCTATCACTACATGTCCTTGTAAAAAGTCCGTCTTTGGCTGTCTTGTCTTCCCCCTTTATGTACTGAAAGATGCTCTAAAGGTTCTCTGGAGCCTTTTTTTCTCAGGTTGAACAACCCCAATGTAACTAATTCGTTGTGATGTGTACTGGTGTAGTTTTGCAATGGAAAGAAATATTCAATAGAAGTGTATAACCTGTGCACCCAGCACAAAAACTATATACAGAAGAAATGAAAAGCATAGTAAAATTTGCTACATAAGAGGGTAAAATGATTTCAAAAAACTCAGAAGGTGATTGCAATAAGCTTTCAAAGAACTTGGGACAGGGGTAGATGCTGAGCTTAGAAAAAAACATCTGGAAATATGCTAAAGTTTTTCTGGTTTGGGTGCATCTTTAATGCATCTATTGCCAAGATCTTGCCTTTCAGAGGAAAGGGATAATTGAAAAAAGAAATATGACATCAAAAATTCAAATGAGGAAGGAAAAACTGTTTTCTTACAATCAAAAATAGATCAAGAATCAAGAATAGATTTTTAATGGAGGTCATCTTACCTTTTAGCATTCAGACTACCACATAAAATATGATATTAAATTATAGCAGTATAAGTCAGTGGTATATCTCATGATATGTTTAAATGACATACTACTCTAAGGCTTTAGAGCATGAATTTGAGCCATTTGAATATAAATCATAAAAACATGTTAAAGTTACCATAATTTTAGTTACAGAATACCAAATTAAACTGCATATTCTATACAAAAAGGATGTCCTAATTCCTTTTCTCATTTCATATCTATATAAAATGAAAACTTTAGATACTTTTCCTGCTTTGTTCTGAAAGGAGACACAGAGCTGAAAGCAACATTCTGATTTCCATTTTATAGGAGTAATTATATCAAGAAATAAACTTCAAATAAGGAGGTGTGAGCCTGTGATAGGACATAAAAGGTGATCTGGGAAGAAAGCACTCATGGGTAAGTCCCTGGGGGAGAGCAGTCCTTTTCTTAGATGTCCCACACAGATACAGCACACAGTTTTGGACTTATCACCTTAAAAATGCTGACATATGTTGGAAACAGAAGTTCACACAGGGATAAAATAGAAGTTCCATCAAGAAAAATCTGCAGATCTGAATATTCCCTAGTCATATGAGCTGCTTTTACCACTTGTGTGGGTATTGTACTTACAGTGCTGGAGTCCCAAAGGAAATGTAACAGAAATTTAGCGCAGATATGACAAGTTGAGACTACAAGAAAAAATACAGTGGTTTGAAATTATATTGCACAATGGTGGTATCTATTTATGGCAAGAAAATGCTTCGTAATTCTGAGGTTTTGGAAATTACAAGTTCAGTCTTCTGAAGAGATGAGAAGTCATTGCTTTACACTGTCTGCACATGGAGGCTCTTGTTAGTAAGTCCAAAACTGAAACACATATCCAGAAGTTTTATGGAAATTAAATCAATTAAAATTAAAATTTGATTAATATAATTTTAATTCAAACCTTAAATCTTAAAATAAAATTGAGAGGTCTCCTATATCTGTAAAGACTACTAAGATGGAATGAGAGTAAGCATTGATCATCTGTCTTTTTGAAGAACTGTAACAGCCAAAGGTTTATTACTGATGCTACTTCATCTCACATCCAGACTCAGGTGAAGTGCCATATGACCATTGATAACAAATAACACAGCTAAGAATGTTCCAGTTTCTTCCAAGTTATGTTAATTATTCAAATAGCTGACATATCAGTTGACAATTAAATCAGATATTTTGAATAAAAAGAACACCTAATGACCAAGATACCTACAATTTAACAGCCATAGGAACATACAAGACTTGAGTATCCATAATGCTTCTGCAAACCAAAAACTTATAAGCAGGCTACATTTGTACATGGAACAATTAAGTCCATTTAATGATTTCTACTTTACAGTGGATTTTCTGTATGGCAGAGATACTTTAGTCTGCAGAATCATTTCCTCTTTAGACAAACTGCAAATGCTGCATGGCAATATTCAGAACAGAATATTAAAAACATACGTATTGCTGTGTATCAAAGAGTGCATATTTGCAAGGTTACATGACTAATCACATCAGAAAAGGCTTTTGCATTCCCACAGAATGTCTGTGACCCATTCTGCACTACATCTGGGAGTGCCTTCCAAGAAGTTTTACATACATTTTAATAGAGGTTTTGGATTCTTCTGCTGTACTGTACTATGAAACAGGTCTCATCTGTACTGAGAGATGGAATTTTTTGGAATACACAAGAGGATAAAGGTCAGTGCAATCTTATTGTGTGGTATCCTCCTCTTATTCTTTTATTTTCATTCTGCTATACCATATGTATAAGACTATCTGGTTTTAATTCAAGGATAAATTCCTCAGTAAACATGTAGCATACTAAGCATAGTCCAAGATAAAATAATATCTGATATTAAGTGTAACCATTGAGAACTGCAGCACTATAAAAATTATAGATGACAAGGAGTTACAGACTGTCTAACCTCAGGTACAGTCAGCAAACAATTTGCTATGGGGATTGAATAATCGATATGAAGATAGATTTTATGGTATGTAAAAAGGTTCAAATAATTTCTCTTATACAGAGACAGTTGGAAAAGAGTATGGATGGGGAAAAAAAGAACTCTAAAAACTATGCTACAGTAAATATTTGCTAAAACCAATGTAATAAAAAAAGAAATATATTTTAAACTAAAAATTATTATGATTCACCTAGTCATGTGAAAAACAAACCTCATGTATAAAATGACAAAAAGGGGCCACAATATTTATGCATGCTAAATATCTTCTGAAATTTCTGGTAATGTTACTACAAAGAGTCTTTCTATAAGAAACAGGATATAGCAAAACTAAGAATCAGTTTGAAAGGTTCAGTAATAGCAAGAGTGATTAAACATGTTAAAACAGGATAGAAAGAAGGAGTCATGACTCAAACTTTCAGTTGGTGTTATCAAAGAACCTAGTATCACAAATTAGAAAAATAGATTCAGGATCAAGTATTTCTCTTTTTGCTTCAAATGCTCCAATGAGGGGCTGTTACCCTAGTTTGTATTGGAGAACTTACGTTATATTTTGTAGAACACAGGTAGGTTAATTTACCTTTCACTTTCTGCTGTGAATGGAGTAGCTCCTGAGAGTTACTTTTTTTGCTAATAGGCAAATTAAAGTTCATATTTTATTATGTAAAGTAGTAGTTCCGGTTCCCACATAATTCCTGGGTGACTTAAACCACTTCTTCCTACTGCAACCACCTGTATCTGGGTGGTTGAAGTTTTCATGTATTTTGTGTCAAATGTCACAAAACTCTGTGCCAAAAGAGGTTTAATCCCACACAGAGGACAAGAAGGAACAAAAAGGGAGAGAAAATGATCTGCTGGGAAGGACGGGAAGGAAAGCTTGTCGTATCTCAGTTGACTTGTCAAGTAGGGCTGACTTGGCAAAGGGAGGACAGAGCAGTACAAGGTCCTTAGAAAAGGAAACCTTGGTTGAAGTGTAAGCAGTTCTAAAATTAATCAGGAAAATAAAGCAATTATGCTGGAAAGCTGAATGTCAGTGCCCAATCTGGGAATCCAATGCCAGGAGGTGAGAAGGAGATCAGATGCTGTGTAACTGGGAAGGTAAAAGTGGGCACGACTTTCCATAACCTTCTCTAGCCAAATCCTTTCCCTTTCATGGTGTGCTTATGACCATGCCCTGACTGCATTCTTACATGAATCCAGGGCCTACAGGGAGCCAGCTGGATTTTCCCTATGATTAAGCTTCAAGGCCAGCTGCATAGGAAGGCAGTCTGGTTTATGTTTTCCCTCTTTCCTGCTACATTCTAGTTTCAGTGTTAGTATCACAGGTGCAGAGAGATCAAGACTCAAAGTGGTCATTAGGTCAACCAGTCTGGATTTGTGTGCCTTAGATTTTTTAAAATTTCACAAGATGTTTTAATACCCAAGAATTTTTTTGTACTTGACTGAAATGATCTTTCAAAAGAACAGCCAAGCCGAAGAGATGCAGAAACCAAATTTCTTGAAGCTTGTTCTAATAGAAGTATTCTTACTTTTTCCTGAAAAAGAAGTCCCTGAATTTCTCTAGCTTCAGATTTCAGCAATTTTTTCATGTTGTTCCTTACAGAAAAGAAGTCAGACAGTATTTAATTTAGGCTGTGCTTTCTTCCTTTGAAGTGATACACTGAAAGTAGGTCTCCTTTCAGTCCTCTCTTCATTACTTAAACACATTTCTCTCCTTAAATATTTGCCTTTGAGTCATGAACCCCATTTGATAGACACTTCTCTGTACTTTATAACTTCTAAGTTCTATATCTTGCTGCCTATTAAAACTCTTTCCTCAATTTTTCTAAGTTCTGATATATATAAATGATATATACCTTTCTCTACTGTAGGTCTAGAGGCCATTTTTTTAATATGGAAACTTTGGTTTGGGCAGGTAAAACTACTCTTCAAATATTGATAACTTTCTTTTCTGTCTAGTCCTTTCAAGTGAGTGATTGCAGATAGAAAGGTAAAAAACACAAAGCAGAATCCTCACCTTGCAAATAAAAGGAAACAGTCAATGTAAAGTTAAATCAAAGAACCATACAAATAAATGTAGCATTAAACAAAAAGAAAACCAAAAAACCTGTATATTAAAGCAGTCCTATTGACTATGGACTGTAAATTTTCTCCCAGCAGGTCTGCATAGATTCCTTGTCTTCCACAGAAAAGCTAATTATGTTCTAGGATTTAAGCCAGGTTAAAATATGCATAGAAATAAAAAATTTATTACAAAATGGTTATGATATGAGAAAACTAATTCTGATGGGGAAAAAAGTAAAAATTAATATATTAAGTTTCACAGTACTCCAAGAAGTGCTGATATTTCAACTTAACTTTCAAGTCATTAATACAAGCCTCAATCCCGGCACACCCCACAATGTTTTCCTGCTCCTACCTGAATTGCCACCTAACAGTTCTCCCAAGTGTGGCAAAGAAGCTCATGGTATGAGAGCAGAAGTGCTGGCTGAGGTGGAGTCTCAGTCAGAGGCAGGTGTGAGAAGGAGGCCCCAGGGATGCCAACAGCTGTCAGTGTTCAAAGGCAGGAGAGGGCTCTGAGCACAGGTCCAGCAGAAAATGGGAGATTTCCCTAAACAAAAACATTTAGGCTCAAAGATTTTCAAGAGACACAAATCATGAAGAAAGGGATGACCATATCCTGACCTCATCAAAGAGGGAATTATTGTCTTTCCAACTGGAAAAATGTGAAGGGAAGAATTAGACACTAAATCAAAAAGAAGAGAGCATGGACAGAGCAGAGATACAAGATCCTCTGTATGACTTTGAAAGATGTGGCATGTCCTAAGAAACATGCTAGGTTTTGGTTTTTAAAAGAATTGAAAACAGAACTGAAGAGAGTAAATTTATAATACCTATATTCTGAGAGTTTTTTAAATACATCAGCATCAAAGATGAATCCACAGGGTCAGCAGTAAAGTGCAATCCAAGGGATTTCAACCAAAGACAAACGACACTTTTGGAAATGATTTTGAGATGGAGAGAGAGGACAATCAGAATGCAACAAGCCTCAGTATTATGACCAGTTTGTTCACTGAAGTAGAGACATAGAGTAAGGCAAAGACAACTGCATGTTGTTGTAAAACAGGCATATAAAGTTGAAATAAGATGGAAAAGGAAGTAGAATATAAATTATGATAGTAAAATATCTGGCTAAAGAGCTGAAATTTACTTCCTGATTGAAATTCTCAAAAAATACTTTTTCATTCCAGAATAAAAAGAGTACATTCTTGGAAGTGTTTCAATTACATTGCACTCAGGGGCCAGGGACCACTGAACCTTGGCTTATGCTGAGGAATTTTACTTTACATTGAGATGAGCACAGCTTCATTTGATCTGCATTTTCCTGTGATAACTATGTAGTGACCTTCCCAAATGGACCTAAATTATCTTATAACATCCCATGTGGCTGTTTGAATTTCTCTTACCCTCTAAAATTGCATATTTTTCTCATATTAGCAAAAGCTAGGAAAATTCCAATGCTAAAACCTGGGGGCTTTTTAAAGAAGGAGTTGTTGAAAGATTTCTTGGAAATTGAAGTGACTGTAGAACAAATTATACAACCTATTGACACAATAAACAATTAGAAATCACCAGGAATATATAGAATCCATACAGTATGAGAACTGAGGGATGAAATAGCAAAATTACTATAAGGGGCTGGTAACATCTCATTTCAAAGTCCTTTTGGTAACTTAAAATTGAAAGATAGTATGAAAGACACAAATAGAAGAGTTTTAGGGGATACCTGGAGACCTACAAAACTTAAGGCATTGCTAACCATGCCAGGCTAAAAAGCAAAAATTACCTTTAAAAGATAGGCTTTTGAGATGTTCTCTTCTCTGATGATTTGTAAGAAATTAGGCAGCTATAGCATAAAAGGGAAGGATGTAATTTTTATTCTAGTTCTATTTTTATTCATTTTTATCTATTTACAACTAGCTACTGCTGACATGATTTTGAACTACATGTAGAAATGACTGTGCCTTTATTTACATCTGTTTTTCTGCTATTACTTGTTTTGTTAACTTCATCATGTCTCTTAACCTCCTGCTAAGCTGCACAACACATATTAATGAGTTATTTTTTCTATTGATTTGAAAGGAACGGCAAGTATTTAAGTGAGGTGAACATACACTGTCTGGGCCATATTAAGTTTTCCTCCCACACTTCCCAACTTAAATTTACAAATCTGAAAATGGATGCCTGAAGACTAATACTTGCAAAGCCTTTTCACTATTTCAGAAATCTAAATAACTTCTCAATGAAACTGGAGATGTTACAGGAGGGCTTAAAAAAGTTGAACTATTCACAGGGAAATTCTTTTGAAAAGTTTTGCAATTATGTGATTTTCAAGGAAGAGGCAAACTTCTAAATTATCTTTATGACTTGTAGATTAGACAGGTTCAGCAAAGGTGAGGTTTGCCCTCCAGTCACTCATTCATATTCATTCAATGTGCATAACACTGAATGAGCTCTTGAAGGCTAAGAAAAAAAAAATCTGTTTCACATGCTAATTGAGAATCAGTTTTTGGTTTAGTATGTGTAAATTAAGTTGCATGGGAATTTTAACTGTTGCAGGTACTTTTATATACATTAATGAATGTGCCTTTCCTGTTCACCATAGCTCCTATACCTCAATGTTGTGCCTTCTAGTAGATTTTCCTAACCATATCAGATGTCTTAAGAGTTATCTGTTCTCTATCATACACCTTTTTACCTCCTTTTCATTCCTTTATTTCCCACCCCTTCAGTCTTCCAGATGGACCCCAGTTCAGCTGCACTTGCAGTGAAGTCTTTGTGTGAGAAGAGAAAACACTGGGTTCCAGGAAAGTTCAGGGCTCATGATCCCAGCTTGAGGACATCAAACCCATTTAAAGGAGTAAATATTGGCTGTTTGGATGTTCCTTCAGCATCATCCCACAAATTAGAGTGTTTCAGCATTTCAGTACGTGCAGAAGAACAAATGACAAATTTCTCCCCTCAACCCTACACAAAAATTCCTGTTTCCAGCTGGTTGTTGTAATGAACAAATCTGCAGTTGCAGCATCTGGAGGCATCTATGGTTATAGTCTTGACTGGGAAAGAGAACCTAAGAGCCTGGGTGTTCTGGTGTATGTGGAAAATGTGGGTTCTCTATAAATGATGTTATGAACATGAAAACTTCTCACAGACAGTAATATCCATCTGGATGCACAGTGCCAGGTTTCTGTAGGTAAACAGTTAAAAGGTGTTAAATTGCTCTACAGACAGGAAACTTTCCATGATCTTTAAATGAATAATTTAACACCGATAGTAGATGTACTGTAAACATTATAGAAATAGAAATTGGAATAAGATTGTAATGTCCCTAAGGTTCCTTTTTCTGAGAATGCAAAAGATTTGTGGAAACAACTGTTAAAACTAGAGTAAATACTAATTCATCATACTTATTTTAATATTTAAGTTATAAACTTAATCTACTATTGAACATCAATGTCAAGTCAAATGATTTTCCAACTACTTTGATTTTCAGCAGAATATCAAAATTCAGCTATTAATTCTCAGCATTGCTGCCTTTATTTTTGACCCTCACTCTCTATTTCTCGTGTTCAAACTATAAGTTTGCTGTCTCACGTTGTCTCACAAGTTTTCCTTCTTTTTTTTTGCTTGCTTTTCCCTCTCACCTTGTTTGCAGGGTTCTCGTTTTCAAAGTTCCTTTGTTCAGTCCAGTCACTCAAAATTTGCCACAGTGCTCTGTCTTATTGTAAATGTAAATTTAATCTTTTCCATACTACAGCCAGGTGATTCCTCAAGCTCATCATGATGGAATCCACAAGTGTCTCTTTTCTTTCAATCTGCTTCTTAATCACTTTGTCTCTTTTCAATTATATTTTTTTCAATGCCTTAAATTTTTGTGTAAGCATGTTGTGGTTTAACCCTGGCCAGTAACCAAACCCCACACAGCCTCTCGCTCACTCCCTTATCAGCAGGATCAGAGAGAGAATTGGAAGGTTAAAAGCCAGAAAACCCGTGGCTTGAGATAGAGGTCGTTTAATAGGGAAAACAAAAGCCACACACACAAGCAAAGCAAAACAAGAAATTCACTGCTTCCCATGAGCAGGTGGGTGTTCAGCCATCTCCAGCAGAGCAGAGCCCCATCACATGTAATAGTGACTTGGGAACACAAACTCCATTGCTCCAAACATTTACCCCTTTCTTCCTTCTTCCCCCTGCTTTATAAACTGAGCTTGATGCTATATGGTCTGGAATATCCCTTTCAGTTCATCAGCTGGGGTCATCTGTCCTGGCTGTCCCATGTTCCGCAGTTTCCTCGCCAGTGTGACATAATGCAGAAAAAGCCTGGGCTCTGTGTAAGCCCTGCTCGGCAATAACCAAAATGTCTCTATATTACCATCACTATGTTCAGCACAAATCCAAAACACAGCCTCATACTAGCAATCGTGAAGAAAATTAACTCTACCTGAGCCAAAACCAGCACAAAGTGTTTTAATATTTTCCTTTCTGTTACACTGTGTTTTCCATTTTCAAAACTTTGGTTTAATGTCCTTTTCATTGTTCAGTATTTCTTTATCTCTATTTTGGTTTTCTTTATTTTAAATCTGCAAATCTTCAAAATCAAGTGATTTGTGTTTCAGTAACTGAGCTAGGAAATCCCACGACAAAATCCAGGCTGTAGTGTTTGCAAAAGCAGAGTTGTAAGATGCTATCACTTTATTGTTTCCTTGAATTAGTTAGGGCAGTACTTTGTTCATTATAAATATCATTCTGATGCCCTGAACCTCTTTAGATATTGTGGAACAGATCTATGATATTTAACCCTAGACTACGGAGACTGTTATGGCAAAAGGAAATCTTTTGTTTCATACTTCTGCACTGAAGTCTTTTCTGGAAGTGCTTTTTCAGAAAATTGCAAAGCCATTCATGATGCTGCACAGCAAATATTTGTTAGAGAGGCAGCCAACAAGGAGACTGTTTGAAAAATGGGAAGAATCAGGGCAAAACCCCACAATAAATGGAGTGAGCAGGAGCCTGTAGGAGCACACAATACACTTCCTGGTTGTCAACACCAAATGTAGAAAGAGAAGGGAAAGAAGCATAAATTGTCCATCTATGACTTCACAAATGAGTAATTGTGGACTATCTCAGAATACATTGCATGTCAAAGTCATACACCACTCTGACAAAGTGAACAGGAGATATTCTGAGTAACTATTCTCTGAAGGCACTATTAAGTCTGTATTCCAGTATGGATAACAACTTTCACAGAGGAACACTGGTGGAGATTATTACAACCACACAGCTGTAAATTCGTGGACAGATAAAGGTCACTCAGAAAAGGTAAATAATCCCCCTGCTCCAGCGTAGAACTAAATCACAGCAGTATCATGTTGTTTTCTAATATAAAAACACGGGGTTTTTTAGGTATAGTATCATGATATCACTTCAAAAATCCTTACTGGAAGTCACAAGTAAAACAGATGCACATGCTTTCTGAACAAAATTTAAAGACTGGAGTAGTATTGCCCAAAATACATTTTTTATTTATTTATTCATTCGTTCATTCATTGTTGCTCTTTTCTTTTGGGTTTTTTTTTTTGTTTTGTTTTGGTTTGGTTTTGTTTGGGTTTTTTTTGGTTTTTTGGTTTTTTTTCTGCTCGTCCAAATTTCTTAATCTTCTTTGAACAGATAATAAAGAAAGAACATAATTATTTGGTGCATGGAATGATAGATTTTCAAAGCAAGATGTTTCAAAACAGAGGGGTGGATAAAAAAAAAAAAAAGGAGGAAACAGTAGGTTGGAGAATATTTACATAAATTAGGGAGTCTTAAGTTCAGAAAGCCTGATGGATTCATTTGATATTACTGAGGAACCGAGGAAACTAGTTATAACTGTTCAGCTGTGCTTAAGACCTTTTGCTCTTAGAAGGGCAGGAAGAAAGGGAAGGGGCAGGTAAATACAGCAGCTCTCTAAAGACCAGTAAGGGTGAGAGGAGGATGTTCTGGGCAAATCTGTTCCAGCCAGCCCACTTTCAGTTTTGAAAGACATGAGATCATAAACTAACTCATTGGTAAGTATCCAACAAATAGTGAGAGGTTAAAAAGATGGTGTGGATCTGTCAAGAACAAATCATGTCAAAGTACTCTAATTTCTTTCTTTGACAAGGCAACTGACCTAGTGGATAAAAGAAACACTGAAATTTTTATACTTTGACATCAATAAGGCTTTTGACACTGTTCCACATGACATGTTCATAAGATTAGTGTTAACAACCTGGATGACAGAATGGATAGTACACCTATAAAATTTAATGCTGATATCAAGCTAGGAGTATTTGAGAGCTCTTCAGAAAACAGAATAAGAAATCAAAACTATCTTGACAAAGTGAATAAATGATGAAAATGGCAAAGATAAAAGGCAGTATTAGGAAGTACAATCTCTCAAATTACTCTGGTTTTAAAAGTAAGGAGAGCCCTAATAAAGGACGTGGGGCATCAAGACTTGCAACAAATAAAATTACTCCAAAATTAGGAGGCAAGAGGACTGCTGAAAAGAGCCTGAACATAAACGTAAAAAAAAAAAAAAAAAAAAACAAACAGCAATGTCTCTATCACATTTTGTAATTGTTAAGGTAGGAATAAAATGACAGCACCTTTTGCTTGCAATTTTTTTCTAATTGCACTTCAGGCCAGAATCTGTGAATGCAGAAAAGTACAGCTTAAAACATGGGATGTTCAAATCTGTATTTGAATATTTTAAAACTTACAGAGCTTCCCTTCTAGTTCAGTTTTAGTTAATTTACTTTTTTCAGCCCTACTTGTTCCTAGTGATAACAACTTCTCATTTGAATACGTTCTCTGATGTGCTCCATAATGTACTGTATTAGAGTAGACATTATTTCACTGAAAAACTAAGACTGCAAGATTTGTATCTGGGAATGTATCCAGGTAGTTTGGAGAGGATTTTCCAGCACATTATTAAGCTGTCTACATGTTTCCTTTCTACTCTTCCTCATTTTTGTCATGAATACAGATGGGAGAGATTGGAAGAATTAAGACAGCATTTGAAACAAAATGATGCAGATGAATTTAAAAAAAAAATTTCTTGTGGTCATTCTAGTCATAGAAATATAGAACAAATACAATTAGAAAAGCAGAGGATAGTACTTTTCACCAGGGATTTTTAAATGAGCAGTCCTTTCTCTGATTTAATCTCAGTTGTTTTGTAAAACCAAGCAAGTCCTCCAAACAGGAAATCTAGGAATAAAACTAGCAAGAGCAACATAATTTTCTAAAGAAAAAAGTAAAAGGATTTGCTATGGATCAAGTCTGTATGTTACATTGAGAACACTTCAGTTAGCATAATAAAAATATTTATATAAATGATACACAGAAGTTTGCCCTTCTGCTACGGTATTACAATAATTGTTTCCAATAATTCTTCAGTTGAAGTCCATTTCCATTTGCAAAAAAATTAAATACATTTCTAAAGATTGTGACAAAAATCATGAATTTTCAAAAATACCAGCATGAAATGCACATTCAAAATTCAATAGCATTCATAAATAATGTTTATAACTTGCTTATCACTGAGAAACAAGGGCCTTTACCAAATATAAACCCCTGGCTACACTGCAAAATGAAATCAAGTCCCCTGCAGCATACACCAACCATCTCACTAATAGATCCCAACATCTCGTTTAAGGCTGGTTGAGAGGGTTAACCAGTGACCCTGTGCTAATGCAGTCACTGTGATTTTAAAATCTAGGGAAGTGTTTTATTCATTGCACAATGAACAGATAGGACTTTGGATACACATGAGCTTTGTCAGCACTAGTTCACTATTGTCTGTACTGTACTGCCCTGGGTGATTTAATGTGTCCTTAATAAAAGATAATGGAAAAAATTGTCACATAATACAATTGGGAACTGGAGAAGATGTTTTGGGTCTTTTTATAAATGACAAAAAATTTCAGAGATGAAGGAAAAAATAAAACCTGATTCAACTGTATTACAGAAAATTGCACACCCTGAAGCTTCAGAGGTAGTGAAAGGCAAGTTCATTAATAGAGCTCATGGGACTTTGAATTATTTCAATTAGTTGAAGAGCATCAAATATATATTTTGATACTTCTCAATTTTAAAGGTGAGATGTAATGCTGATAAATAGCAGGATCCCAAATTAATCGAAGATCAGGAGAAAATTTTTTAAAGATGCTTGTTTCAAAGACGAAGCTAGATTCTTCCATTTTTACAACTACGCAGGTGTGGTAGTCTGCTCAGGAACTTTTGTCTTATAATCTAGAGTTGTCAACTATTACCAAATTTAAAAATATAGTAAAAAAAAAAAAAAATTGGAAAGGAGTTATTAAACGATCCTTTGCAAATAAGTAAAAAAGTAATATTAAAGATTCGCGTATTTAAATCATCTTTACTTGCTAACACAAGCCTCACCTTTCTTTTGTGTGTTTTAAATTTTTTAAGTCATTTAAGCCATATTAAAATATTCATGTAAGAAAGCCTGATGACTTATCAGGAGAGGACAGAGTTCACATTCCTTTTCCTTTGCTCCTATGTGTTGCTCTTATTGTGTTGCCTTAAGACCATGCAACATTTTGAGTAGGAGTATGCAAAATCAGGGAATGGTATGAAAAATTGAGTGAAGCAGATCGAACTTTTTGTGGCATACATTTCTATCTGAGATCAGGTAAACCTCCCCCACCTACAAAAGCACCTTCTGAAGTCAGACTTGTATGTTGTTGATAATGTAAGCACAAAGATTTAGCAAAACTGCAGTGACCAAAAGTCTTTAAGTCTTAATAAATCATTTCATTCTAAAAGATAAACAGCTAAACCAACTTTTCTTTCAAAACACAAAATTCTGATTGTTTACATTCCTGACCTGAGTTGCCCTTCTTTACAAGATCCATAGGCTGTAATGCCCAGAGCTGGAAGTTATTCACAGTAAACAAATGGGAGAACCACAACCACAAGTGTCTTTCAGCAACTTTCTTTAGTCATATTTAATTCTGAGTTAAATTAGATTATTTATATTAAATCTAGCAACTAGATTTAATTCTGCTTGCAAAGCTAGCACTAGCATGTTGCACTGTTGAAACTGTTGTGAAGAAAGAAAAATGATTCCATTTTGGATTAAATAATAATATTTTTGAAGAAGTGAAATGAGAGTAAAGATCTGAGTATGAATATGCACTGGGGAAACTTCATGGAATTTACAGCTGCAGGGAGTGACAACAAGCACTAAATACAATGCACTCTGCCAGATAAGCAGTGGCATTCACACCCTGATTTACCAACACCACTCTATTTGGAGGGCAAATTGCGTCTCCTAAAGAAATCACTTAGAATTTTGCAGTCAGAGCCTGCTCAAGCCTATGGGTTTTTTACTCATCAAGTATACCCAAATCATACTCTTGCATTAACTGGTTGTTATCACAATCTATCTTTTGACTCAGTCTGTCCCTGAGTGCCAGCGCCCTGCCCAGCAAGCTGGAGAAGCAGCATGGACAAGTACAAGAATTAGTGAAGACTGAAAGCCACTTTTTGACCAGACCAGGAAGCATTATTTCCAGAGTAGGCTGGAAAATATGCTCCTGCACAATTGCAGGAAATATCTTCTCTTGCCCTTGACAGCAGCCATTTAACTGGTAGGCTTAACTGGGCAATCAGCATCATGTGTGAGGGCAAATTTCAGCCCTTACATGACAGACTGGCTGTATCTTGGCCACCAAAAAAAGAACTTTTGGCTAGTAATGGATTCACCAAATGTATCTATTTTGGCATTGGTTGTCTAACTACAGAACTGAATAATCATTTTATTTATATATGAATAATTGAATAATATGAAGAATTTATTTATATATGAATACTGAATAATTTACTGAATCACCAGTATATGTCATCAGTATAAGATAATGCCGCTGGTTTGGGTTTTTTTATAATAACAGCCAAGCAGATATTAGTCATCATACTATAGGTTGTACTGTGAAAAACACCTTCCCTTAGACTGGAACTGCTACTAGTGCTCATTCTGTATCTGTATAAGAATATTTTCACATGTTTTAGAACAATTTTTTCAAAAGTACTTATATACAGATTGTTTTCAGAGACATTTGTAAGATAATGGTTTTTAATTATTTTAGTATTTAAAAATTATTTTAGGGTTTTGGAAAAGTAAGCAGTATGTATGTTTGATCTACGTGATTGATTGCAAGTTGGTAAATATATTTTGAACTTATAAGCATTTCTCAGGGGAGATAATAGTTACCAGAGATTACAGCTCTTCTGATAATACAAAAATATTAAACTGCCATAGGTTAAAGAAGTGCAATTTTGTCACCTAAAACCAAGGGAAGCTGGCATTTCTTATATGAAGAAATTATAAACATTATAAGATTCAGAACATAAAGGAACGACAATAATCATGTGAAATTGCCTCTTAACTCACTGCTTGCTTATTTCTGCATCATCTGTGCACTAGATTTTTTTATCTGTACACTGAATGGGCTAATTTTGACATATTTTAGAGTTGGCTGCCACCTGCTGGGAGTCTGGCCTTGTTTCTTCTTTAAGGCAGTTTGGAGGAGTTAGAGGAGGTTTGGTTTGTGCTGAAACTTTATTAAGATGGATAACATAAACTGTGAGTGCCTAAATAAAAGAATTTAGGCATTAACAGATTTGAAAACAGAAAGTGGTGAAATACATTTAAACAAAAGGAAAAGGCATCCTCTCAGCTGCCTGTCATTCATGGGGATATTATTCCCTACATCAGAAAAAAAAAAAAAAAAGTTGAATCTACTGAATAACATTCCCCTAAGGCATTGCAAAACAGCCTAAGCTTCCTTTCCTTTTACCAGCATGAATAAACTATGTATAAAATCATCTATTATTCAATACAATGTAACATTTACGAAAGCTCTTCGGTATAATGACACTGCGAGAACCTCACCCAAGAGAGTCTGCCAACAGCTAATGAAGACAGGCTAAGCCATGTATTATAAAGATCTACAGCTTTTTGGACAGTGATATCTGAAGCACCAGGGAAACTGTAACATGCTTGGCCCATTGCAGAGTCATGGCCAGAATCACTGAAAAGAATTTTTTTTTAACTGTTTGAAACCAATTGCCAAATATATATATTGCAATGGCAATGTGAGATCCAAAAATGCCCAACTGCTGTGGGATCCCTTTTCCGCTCTGCTGTACAGTAGGAGGAGCAGAAATCTTACACTATTTCCAAACCTTTGCAATGCTAAACCCAGTTACCACAGGCAGCCACCTCTATCCCAGCACTGGCTGCTTCCAGTCTTCACCTCCACTGTCACTGCCAGGAAAGGTTCACTTTGTGTATTAAAGTTAGTTGCAGTCAAATGTTTTACTCAGCCTATTCAAGCGACCCTTCACTGGATGACATAACACACCATCCTCAACAGAAAGGTGAAAATCTTAAACTGTAGTCTTGGATTAACCCCAGGGCCTAGAGAATGCTCTTAGAATGTGAAAATAGCCCTCAAAACTGAAATAAATCTGAGGCAGTAATTAATTATCTGTTCAATGAAAAGAAAGGCAGAACTTGAGAACTTCCTGTTGATTAATCAAAACTCATTCAGGTCACAAAGTCTGAAAGTCCTTTATACTCTTAGAGAGAAGCAAAAATCTGGTTTCCAAGGGCCTAGATTATCCAGGGTACAATTCCAAGTGTACGACTTCACTCCAGCAGCAGCCTGGCGACACTGTAGGGGAAGACCTATCTCTATGGGATCCTCATCTAATTCTACTTTTCTGCTGTGTGGTAGGTTGACTTTGGCTGGATGTGTCCATCAAGCCTCTCCACTCTTCAGCTGGACATGGGGAGAAAAAAGTGATGAGAAGCTTATGGATCAAAATAAGGACAGGGAAATCATTCAGCAATTACCATCACAGGCAAAACAGGCCCTAGATGGAGAACTTGATTTCTTACCTGCCAAATCAGAGTAGGTTAATAAGAAAATAAAAGCTAAATCCTAAAACACCTTTCTCCCTTCCTCTCTTCTTCCCAGAATCGAATTCACTCCTTATTTTCTCTACCTCTTGCCCCCCATCCACCCTCAGCAGTACAGGGGAATTGGGAATGAGGTCTGTGGTCAGTTCATTAAACATTATCTCCACAGCTTCTTCCTCCCCGGGGCTAGAACTCCTTGCACTCTCCTCCTGCTCCAGAATGGGATCTCTCAGTCATCCATGAACACCTCTAACATGAATCCTTCCCAGGACTATCTCTGCTCTGGCACATGAAGCATCTCCTCCCACTCTTTGTACACAGACCTTGGTTTTTCTAACCATTTTTTCCCCTTCCTTCTTAAATACTTTATCCCAGAGGTGCTACTACTGTCGCTGTTGGGCCCAGCCTTGGTCGGTGGTGGGTTGGCCTTGGAGCAAGCTGACATTGCCTCTGTCAGACACGGGGAAGCTTCTGGCAGCTTCTCACAGAAATCAACCCTGTAGCCTCCCTGCTACCAAAACCTTGGCATGCAAACCCAATACATACAACGTGCCTGGGCATGGCAATATGTCCAATAGATATGTTTTGCTGCCTAGAGGAACTCTTTAATTTAGAATTTTTTTGCATGAGATTTAGCATACACAGAAGTTCTTCTAAAGTAATGCTGATAGTTAAAATGTAACTAATAATTAATGTGCAACTATTATATACCTCCTTTACTAGATTTACACAAAGAGTGAGAAGCTATTTCTCTATTTTTTTATAAACAGTAATTATCTGATTGTGATTGACTTAGAAGACAGATGGGACTTGATGCTATCAGCATTATTTTGGCTTATGTGTGACAAGGTTCCATAAAATTCCGATGTCTTGAATTACTGGGAACAATGACATAACTTATTAGAATTATGAACAGATATTCTGTATTTGTGCCAGTGAAATTTAGGCAACGATTTTACCAAACTGATTTTGTGTTTAAGCTTCATATCTCCAGTACAGTCCATCACTATATGATGTTTTCTGATTATGAAAACAAATGCAATAACTCCGTTGAAATAGGTTAGTCTAGTTAGTCTTAGTGACATTAAAACAAAAATACGAAAAAATGAAAATTCCTTACATTACTGTTAAACTACAACACTTCAGAATTAGGGAAAGTGAACATTAGTCATCTCACATTGGAGCAAAACCTAGAGCTGAACACAGTTAATTGCCCCTCCTACTGTTCAGTTCAAATCTAACAAGCCTCAAGCTGTTAGTACATACTTTGTGGACAGATGAACACATCAGTCTGTGTCCTACCCCATGAGCCAACGGAGTGTATTATCATGTATAACTGAAGAGCTATGTTGTGAGTGTCACTGGCATGTCTTGCAGCTGACACTGCAGGCAGTGACCAGGCAGAAATCTCCTCATTGGCACTACACAGCTGGGGTCTGGACAGAAAGGAGGATAGCTGTCTTATCAGGGTGTGGGCTGTGAAACAAAACTGTACTGCAGGAAAAGAAAACAAAAAAAAAAAAACCCAAAAACCTATTCCTGCACTGCACAATGCAGATATGCTAGGTTAGTGAGAGCCCATGTCTTCCCCATCTTACTAAGGGAAATAGGCCATGCATAAGTATACTTTCTCTGCTTTGTAGTTTCAGTTCTTCCTGTCCTTCTTTTCACTTTTATCCTCTTCCTCCATCTATCTTCTATCCCAAAGTTCACTTCAGAAACAGTAGTCCTGGGACCAAGGTGAATATTCTTGACGTCAGTCATCAGTCTTCGCAGAACGTTACTAAGACTACCCTTCCAAAGGTGCTATAACACCATATCAGCTCCCTTCAGCAGCCTTCCATTACAGTCTTTGTCATGTATCCTGAGATACATTTTTATCTGCTAGACAAAGATGGCATACATTAACTACATCTCCCTAGTGCAATGTCACATAACACTGTTTTATTATGCTGCCAAGCAACTCTTATCAAAAAAGGAAAAAAAAAAAGAGAGAGAAAAAGAAAAAAAGGTAGCAGTAAGAGTTGTCAGCTTAGTAGTAGTTATAGCTTCGTTTTGCACTCAGAAAGTATAGATGCAGCTTTAGTCCGGAAAGAGATAATATATCATCACATTTCATCTTAACGTTGAATTTACAATTGCAAAACTGCTTAAGCAAGTGTCCCCTCTTGCACCCTGTTTTTTTTTTTTCTTTTTGTTAAATATGTCTGTTTTAAAATTTATGACGAATGCTTAATCTGTAAGGTTCTCTGACCTTTTTAAAACAGATTGGTTACAGGGAAAATACTCATATGTAAAACAGCACCAACAGCATCATTAGAACTGCCATTAATTACCTCTGTTCTTCACTCTGTAGGTAATTTATGTGTTAAATTTATATTAGAAAGACTTTTTTCTTCAACAATTTTTGCAGATAGTATTTTCCATACTAAAGGTATATCCACATTGCGCTCTAGAAGAGAAATTCCCACACTAGTTTCTGACAGCCTGGCAGTAGTATCACAAGAGTAACTCCTAAGACAGTCAACCTTTCAGGCTATTATTAAAATAACATCATACTTTAATTCTATTTAAAAGCCTGCTACAGACAGACATGCCTTCTGAGTTGTGATGGTAGTCACATCCAGGGACATAGCAGTGCTTGCTACAAATTAAAACAGCCATCTAGGAGTCTAAACAAGCTTTAATTCAATGAATTTCTTACTTTATGAGCTCTTTCTTTTATATTTTAGGAAACATCATCTGAAATTATCATAAATCTCCTCTTCCAGTGTGATTTTGTGGCTCTTCTCTGCTTACCTTTTGTGTGCACAGCAAATTCTCTTCTAGTCAGTCAGCAAACCCATCTGAGAAATGAAGATATTTTTAGTAGAAGTAGGCAGAAGGTAATTGATTATTTTCACCTCTGCAGTCTTTGATTAAAGACAATGTGCTTAAGGGGGAAAGTCAACAATCATTCCTAAACATATACAAGCATTTAATTGTAGTAATTAATTTATCTATACAACTCAGTGTACTTTTAAAAAGCTTCTTGACTGAGAATGAATGCCTCATCAGTCTTAAATATAACAGCCTGAAAGAACAAGTGAAGCCAGCAGAATAACAAACAGTACTCAGAAACCTCAGGCACTTGCAGGAAACAAAGAGACAGTTCCAACTCTGTGCAGAGCAAAATTATGAAGAATTTGAGAAATAAAAGCTGCAGAAGGAACATCACTTGATAGAGCCACAAAAATTAAGTACATCCTTGTACACATTGCCATGTAAAAGAAATGAAAAAGCAGAGAAGCCTTGAGATGTAATTACAGAAACAATTTTGTAGGAGAGTTTGAAGAATTCAGTAGTTATGGATCCCATTTTTACAAATGTCATGTTTCCCATCAGTTTATCTGTTCACTACAAACAAGAATTGCTGTCAGAATGTGAGTCAAAGGCAGCAGCTAATGGAAAACAAACATCCAGAGAAAGACAGGCAAGACAGATGAGCAGCAAAGACAGATAAATAGCTTCAGAAGAATCAATGTAAAAATGGCTGTGCCATTAGTTGAGCACAGCAGACAAGCCTTTGTTCTCTTCAAGCTTGAAAGGTTCACTCTTCCCAAAGATGATAGCCTAAATGCTGAAATGAAACAAAGTTAAAATAAACTATTCTCGGGAAACAGGAAAAGTGATCAGGTTATAGATTATCACCAGGTAACCCCAGCTGGAAATATCACATAGAGAAAACACTCTCACCAAAAGGGTTTATGTTTTACAAGTGGATATGGTACAAAAATGGGATATTGAGCAGGCAGAGCTCTTGGAAGGACTCTTCTAGATAGACAGGGAACAGAAAGGATTGTCTTGAATAGAAACAGGTTTCTGTC
The DNA here is from genome assembly GCA_013397055.1 of Pachycephala philippinensis. Taxonomy (NCBI): domain Eukaryota; kingdom Metazoa; phylum Chordata; class Aves; order Passeriformes; genus Pachycephala; species Pachycephala philippinensis. Next base: position 60,668 of record VWZT01012036.1, read on the forward strand.
TATCTAAAAGAGGTCTTCTCTGAGTGATTTTTAATCAAAAGCTCAGTGATAAAGACACTCTCTCACAAACAGCTCCATTTCAGCAGGGTTTGCTGCATACCTTGCATCTCTTCTTTTTCCTCACAGGAAGAAGACAGAATTATGGAGAACAAAAAGACAATGGAAATGAGCTAAAAATTACAAAATTGGTGTTTTATTACCTAATTTTATGCTTCCTCTAGGTCCTCAATAACACCAAACTCCTTGATATTTACTTTAGTCAAGTGTGACAGGTAATACCAGTTACATTAGTCAGATGACTGCACCACATTTCCTGATATAACCAGAAATGCAATGATATAGAGTCAATATATTAGGGATCATAACTTAGATGTCAATCACATATGTGATGTGGCCATTTCTATCTTTTACGGTTGTATGAAGTTGCATGCATTTCTGAGAGACACGATAGCATGCAAGTTCTTCTAGAAGAGAATTCCTGGATTCTTCAGGTTTTTTCAAAAATTAAATCTAAAATCATGGAGTCGTTAAGGTTGCAAAAGACCTCCAACATCAACCAAACTTTTACCAAACACGACCATGTCAACTAAACCTTAAATGCCACATCCAGTCGTTTCTTGAACACTTCCAGGCATGCTGACTCCACCTCTTCCCTGGGCAGCTCATTCCAATGCCTGACCAATTTTTCAGTGAAAAAAAATTTTCCTGATGTCCAACCTGTAACTCCTCTGGTGTAGCTTGAGGCCATTTCCTCTTTTCCTGTCACTTGTTGCCTGGGAGAAAAGGCCAACCCCCACCTGGCTACAACCTATTTCATGTAGAGAGTGATAAGGTCACCCTTGAGCCTTCTTTTCTCCAGGCTAAACAAGAAGAGATAAGAAAAGCTTCCAACCTTTTTTTACCTTTTTTTTTTTCTTTCCATATGTAAGAATTTCAGCAAAGTGAATTGCAGGATATTTTCTAAATTTTTTTGTAAGAAAAAGAATGCTTGAGTGATTTTAGTTTGCATTACTGTAGATACTCATGCATTTGTAGTCTTCTGTTTCTTTCTATTGATATAGGAGTTTTTAATATTTATAAATCTGTTGTAAATATCCAGCAAACTCTTAGGATTCTCTGAGGAGAAAAAGAACGTTTCTGCAAGAGGCAGAACTGCTGCTGCAAACAACTCACTGACATTATTTCCACAGCCTCCTGAAGAACAGCCAGTCCCAAGACGAATCCTATAACCTGATCCAAATGATGTAGTTCCAGGCTGAGTGGATTACGTCATATTTCCTTAAAACAGTATAGAAATTCAGTATTCCTGAATGTACACGCTCAGCTTTATTATAATTCTATGAATAACTCAGCTCTACTTTTTTTTTTTTTTTTTGTCCTATAGTCTTTCCCAGTAAAATGAAAATATTAATATGTTGAAAAAGATTTTTTTTGTATCATCAAAGTTTAAATATAGACCTAATGGCCCTGTGATTGCAGGATACATTTGCTGAAACTATATGTCATAAGTTAGTAAATGTGCTTGGCAAGAACAAGGAAGGTCTCCCTAGTGCAGAAATTCACTTTCCCATGAAGCTGGACAGCTAACATCGTTGATGGTGGAGCTCAGCATAACAGTGATGATGTAGATGAGGTACATTAACCTACATGAAGAGAAGTGTTAGAGCTCTGAATGTACCTTTGAAGAGAATTGAGAACTTGTAGGCTCATGTAAGTCAGATGGGGTGCAGCAGGAGTTTTATCTGGTTTTGCTATACACAACAGGAGGAAAGATGCTGCAGTTAGGAAAAAAAACAAGAGTCAATGCAAGAAGTAGCAGTTTTATTTGTGGCAATCCATGTGGGCTGATGGATGTTGATGGACCATAGAAGAGATTAAATATTTTCCATTATTTCACTGCACCTACCAGCAGGTGCCTAGGGCTTTCATATTACTTGTTCTACTGAAATCCATAGGTTGTATTTAAACCATTATACTAAAGCTGATACTGAGGCAATTAACAATTAATGAAATCACTAGTCAAAGCTAGAAAAAATTATAAATAATATTATAAGGGCACACAATTTAGCTTGGCTTGCTACCAAAACTTCATATTAGTATTGCATTAATAATGTAATACTGAAATTCAGCAATGAATAGAGAAAATATACAAAAGAAAAGTGAGCAAAAAAGAATAACCATTCTCTCTCATATCAAGAAAGATGCAGATACACATTTATTAGATTGCCAGTGAGAAAACAAACTCTGGACAGATGTTTGTCTTTTTTGAGAGTGAGAATAGATATGTGATTTAATGGGCTGAGAACCAGAAAATAGCAAAAGACACGAACAAAACAGAGTGAAAGAAAAGACTACAATTCTTTAGAATAGGGCAAAACAAAATAACTGTATACTTATATTTTAATTTATATTTATATTAAAATTCTTCAGTATAAAACAGGTTGTAAAGAAATTGTTACCCCGTAACCAGAGCAAAGAAAACAAATATCAACACAGCAACATGTTTCATGTAAATAACCTATAATTAGTAATTTTATTGTACCTTTAAAAATATGACTTTATTCTTGGGAAAATTTCCATANTTAATATTACAACACTGGGGACTTTCCCTCCCACCTTATATTCTGAAAAATATTTGGTCCGTAAAACTTTCTGGTTTAAGATTCTGTAATTATACTGTGAAAATGTTGCGAATATATTCTCTGCACAAAAATTTCCTCTATGCAGGCTGAAAGCAACACAAGAGAATTTGTTATAAAGCTTTGGGAAACGAGGATGCAAACATCCTCGACCTTGGAAGAGTTAGCCAAACCACAAAACAAATAACTAGGGATGTCCTTGGACATGGAGAGCTTCCAGGTCCAATTAAGATGGGTCCCAGCCATGAGCAGTCACTAATAAGATGGTTTGGGAGTACGCAAAGCTCCGAGTCCCCTTAGAGGATAGGAATGCTGAGAAAGTTGAGAGTGTTTTTCATTTATGTGTATTGTTGTTATTAAGAGGTAATCTTACGGTAGGTTATAGGAATGGCAATTGCATTTGTGCTAACAGTAAGGTTTTATAGAGGGGCATTTCTGAGCAGAGGTAGATGCTGGATGTAGTTCAGAAAAACACTAAGGCCCATAGGGGGATGCATTTTGCCTGAAAGAAAACCTCTGAGTTTGGGCACAAACACCGATTTTCCCTGTATTAAATCCTGGGAAAATTACATAAAATTCTTTCTGAGGGCTCTGAGGAGAGTGAAATGGAGTTATTAAACTATGAATCCAAGGCTGAATAGCTGGTATGAAACTCCAGAGTTTCTACATGTGGAAAAACCACAGTGCCATCAGTCAGCCATGGCCCAATTGGCTTCAAAGGAGGAAAACGACCTGCTGTGGGAAGTGCTTGGCTTTATGGTGTACAGATATAGTGAGATGCACCTTATGGTGAGTTTCTTTCTGCAAATGTAGGTGCACTAGGGGTTAAAATTACTGAAAATCATGTGTTGGTTTCTTTAATGTTACAAGAATTATACTGAAGTCTGCTGAGACACTTATTCACACTGTAAATGTGCAGATGGTGAAATAATGAACCCAAGCTATGATATCACGCATTCAGAAAAGTTTGCTTGTTTCAGTACATTTTCCTGTACTTTAAGCCATAAGACCAGAAGTTCTGCTCTGCAGATGCTTCCTTTCATGGCAGCTCTTAGTTTCTATACTTCTGGACAATGCTAAGACAAGGTCAAGCTACAGCTGGACTCTTGTCTTTATGGGTAAGGCAGCAACCACCTGATTCCACTGCCTGCTAAAAATTACAGAATGAGCATTTTTATTCCTGAAAACTAGTGAAATTATCAACCAGTAAAGAATTTGAGCGACTGTAAATATCTTATATGGTGAGATTGGGAGGAGAAATACAAATTTAAATTCCCATCTCTTTCACTCTCAAACTGCCACTCAACTAAATAATATGCAATAAGTACTTGGCTAAAGCAGCACCCAATTTTTGGCAGCTGTGAAAGAGATGAAGCCAGAAGAGAAGGGCTGCTCCTGAAGTGAGAAGCAGCAGCTGATAACATAAATTACTGCCATGATATTTGGATACCAGTAATCTGAGTAGACAGAATCAGCTCTTGTTGGAACCTCTAATCCCAAAAAGAAGGAAGCAATTCACCAAAAATGTGTGACAAGTGTCTGAAAGACTAGAAATAGGCTCATGTTATACAATTCTTGTATTCCATAGTCTGTTAGTATTTTTAACCTAGTAAAAAGATTAATAAGACAAAAAAGCTGACTTCTTATTGGAGATTTTTGTTTGTTTGTTTTTATTTTACTTTACTTGCAAGATCACTCTTTCTAGGTTTTGAGCACAGCATATTACTCTTTATGTAAATGAATGAAATTTTTAAAAATATTGCTGTTCCTTAACAAAGGGAAATTAAAGCATTCCATATGTGAAATTCACTTCTTTTCTTGCATCACTTCACTAAAAATTTATTGTGTTTCTCAAAATAGACACTCACTGCTCGTTGTCTGGGGCTGAATTTGTCTTAAGCTTTAAATTTTGCCACATTAAAATAGTTCTGAACTATAGCTCTGAACTATATCTAGTCCCTTTCCGCCTCTCTATACTACTTCTGAATGTTATAGGAAATAAGGGAATAACTCGATAAATGCAGGTTTAAAAACAGGTATCAGTACCTTTTAGGTATTTCAGCTGCTACCTGACTGTAAAAGGTTATCTCTTCCTGAGGAGGGGATATTGGATGTGTTTCTATCAGCTTTTTATTGATGATTATCCATGATCCATGTGCTGGTGCTATATTTTTGAAAGTTTTCCAAAAGTGATACTGGCTTGTGTAAAGCAGAAAAAAACACTTGAGAATAGCAGAAAAGTCATGGGAAATCTGTAAGGGGCTGGAAGGTCAAATGTAATTCTGCCTGCTTCCAGCTGGCTTCCCACTGTAGGCTGCTGTGAGAAAAGTTCCAAGAAGGATGGATTTGGGACAAAACAGAACACTGTATGTGTAGCACACACAAGTCTTGCCATGCATATTCAAAGCCTCAGACTGGAATACAGATAGGAAACAGCTGGCCCACAGGGAGCAACCAATGTTCTGTATCTGACTTGGAAAAATTAATGGACCAAAAATGTCAGTGTGAAGTCATTGTCTTATCCTCTGCACAAACATTGAGATGCTGATTTCTTAATAATAAAATACTCAACTTTTTCATAATACGTATTTGGGAAGTGAATAAATTGTACCTTAAGACCCCAAAACCTCTGAGAAAAAATATATTAAAAAAAATGGTTTCGTTTCATGAAAAACTGTTACCCTTTAAGCTTTAACCTTGTTATTTGAAAAGGGTTCTATAAGAAAGGTTAAAAAAGGTCTTCAGTGTTGTTTTCATCTTTTGTTTGAAGATATAATTTTCTAAATGTACAAAAGGCTGATCAAACTTCTTGCATTAGAGCATGTCTGCCTCATTTTAGATTGTAACTTGTCAGAATAGCTAACTTCTTTTAACATTTTATCAGAAATACTGTGCAAAACAATGTTTAACCACTATTTTGAAAATACTATTGCTTACACAAGAACGTAGTGTCCATTTTCAAGCGGACATTAATTTGAAACCCAAAGGGTTTATGTGGAAAGTGTATTATTTCTGTAAAAGGTAAATAACTCTGGAAGTGAGAAACAGTAAATATTCCTTTAACAAGTTCATTTCAGCATCAAGTTGTTAAAACACACTTTATTCTCAGAGCCTATACTGACTTCCAAGATTATTTTCCTTTCTGTGTGTGGTATCTGGTTAGGCAGCTCCCTAGCATGACAAGATGGTATGACAAGAAAAAATGAAGTACAGACTGTTTTTCATTAAGTGGTTTAGTTTTTCTTCTGAAAGTTTCTTGAGCTACAGAAACTTTGGAGAAGCAGGATGAAAAAGTCAGATTATTTTTGCTGTCCTCTATTAATTGGACAGAATAATTAGGCAATTCAATAAAGCTTGTGCTTCTCTAAAGCTTAGGAGTTCTTGTGACTCAAGAGTGAGCTAAGGGAAGTACATACTAACTAGCACTTCCATAAAAATTTGTAAGGATGTGAGAAACATGTGACTATGCAATAAATTATTTTCTGCTTCTTAGGAGAAAATAACACTGTAAAAAAGAAATAACTCTGCATTTTATATATATGTATATATATATGTAGATATATGTATATAAAGAGTATCACTGGTTGGGACACATTAATATTCTGTTTGTTTCATGTTTTAAAGTCTATAAAGGATATTGTTTTTCTTGGCTTATTCTGACAAATGTATAGCATCCCATAAAGCAATTAATGAAATAACTTTCTACTGTGAAGCCATAGACATGTCATGTGTCTCCTAATGTTAAATTTTCATTAATCTGTTTCAACGTTCAATTTTTCTCCTCTATCCCATTTGCTGTTCAGAAACATATCGGTGAAGTATGCCTTTTTTTTTTTTTAAGGCCTGTTTTTTGCTCTTACCTTCATATGGCCTGTGTACATGTCCTTCAAATTAAATTTTAGGGTTTGCAGCTACTATGTGCGTTGGTACTGGGGAGAGAACATGTTCCTCACTAGCAAATATGGTTTTCCCAGCACTCAAAATCCAGCTGTGCACATGCTGTGAACTACCCAGAAAATATCATGCCCACGACCTGTGAACTTAATGAATAATCCCCTTTCATCTCCCATGCTGTCAAATAATAAAAGTCCCCTATGCATTATGAGTCTTTGGGCACAGTATGATGCTGCACTCCTAGAAAATATAAGCAATTTTTCTTCTGTTACTAACTACCCACCTGGGTATTATCTGAATATTATGATGACCTAGGAGATTCCAAGTCATAAAAATGGCTCTTGCCACACTGGTTACATATCTGACAGAAGACTAGAAGAGGTTAAATTTTCTTAGGAAAAAAACAACCAAACAAACTAAAAATTGTAAACTTATATCTCATTTTATAGAAAAAGCTGTTGAAACAACAGTACAGCCTTTGTAAAATATATCAGTGTGCACATGTGTTTTAAGACTAAGGTTACAGCTCAACATCATTCAGAAACTTATGAGTTCTCTTAATACTCACGTAAGTGTCACTCAAAGGTAACTCTCTTCCAGGACTGAAAGGGACAGATAATTAATGAGAATAATTAAAATCTCCTTAACTTCACCTTATTGCTAGCTTTCTAAGAAAGAAGGAGGATTTGTTAGAGGGGCTTATATGTACTATTTTAACTCTGCTCATGGCTTTTATGCAACTTCAGAAGTGTTACAAGGTGTTCAGAATAGAAGGCTTTATAATTGCTTCAAAACCTGGTTAGGTTCTAGTGTTGGTCGACTTAAAGTTATTGGTTAATTCTGTTCTAGTGTGAATTGTGGTTATGTGTTTTTTTCTTTTTTCTCTTCTTTTTTTCCTCTTTCAGGTAAGAATACTTTCCAATGAAACGTTGAAATTTCAAGCCCAAATAAGACAGAAATTTGGGTTTCCACTCTATGGACCCTGCTTTAAATACTAAAAAGTTAGAGTTGGGAATTAAAAGTTTCACAGGCCTTAAAAAATGGGCTGCTGAACAAGGCATTAGTAGGGACTTTCAGGAGTGTGTTGCTGGAATCTCGCCACTCGATGGCACTCTTTGTTCTGCAGTTTGCTCGAGGCTCAACGCTGTCGTTCACTGAGCTCCTGAAACTCCTCCAAGCCAGCAACAAGGCACAAGTCACTTTGAAGTGGTCTGCAAAATGTAAGGACGGTGGGGAGAGGAGATGTGTTTGGGAGGGTAGGAACGGGTTTCCTTTTCGCTCTTTCCCCCGCCACCACGTGAAGAGTCAGGAGCTGTTACTGATTCATCCCGTGGTATGGAACTGTTCTGCCCCCGCTCCGTGCCAAAGCAAATGTATAGGTCTCCCTTCTTGAGAGTCAGAATTTTTCTTTTCTTTCTGCTTATGACTGCTTGACTGCTGCCAGCCAGAGAAGGTGAGACTTGCACATGTTCTGCTGTCTCTGAGGTTTTACAGACTAGTTTAAGTGACTTTCTGTCAGAGTACTGCTAGAGCGAATGCTTAAGCATTAAAACAAACATGAAGACAGATATCAAGCAGTTCTACTTCTGAAGGAATCTGAGCATCTATCTCTTAATTAACAGTCCTTGAAAACAAATATTCACTCGGATTTTGGCCTACTTCATTAACCCAGTCTAGTCTAGAGAGGAGAGCTGTGCATGGAAAGAGGAGGGGAGGTGCGGGGGGGTGGGGAGGACAGGGCATGATGGCATAGGATGGTACTATACTATTACTATTATTATTATTATTATTATTATTATTATTATTATTATTATTATTANCATATCCAGTAATTCAATATAAGCCTTGAGCCTTTATTAAGGAATCGTAACCTAGAGCTTTATAACTATTTTCTTTAGAACTGATACTAATTCTTTTTTCTGGTAACCTCTGTTTTTTATGAATTACTGTAACCTTGTCAGTCAAGAAATATTGACTCTGCTGATGTTTTTCATTTTACCGGGTCTTAGTGGAATAGAATGTATGTAATACCATCAGATCAGATTAATGTATGATATAAGTTGGTGTGACTTGCCAAACTAAATGTGGTTATGTTATTTTGCCTATGAAACTTTTAAAGTTAGTGACTCAATTGCTGTTTTTCAAGAAAATGAGTTTTGTGGCCCTTCTGCAATGAGTCTCAAGTGCAAGTTCCATGAATACTAGTATGCAGGACCATCTTGGAAGTATTTGTTTCTTCCTAATACAGTCAACTTATATGTTTGTAACTGCTGAAAGTGATGCTGAAACACACATCATTAGAAATGAGCTTTTTTATTGATCTTTTGGGTTATATATATTTATGTATCTAATTTACCAGCTGCTTTGTTCTAGACACCTATTTACATGTGAAATTTCCTAAGAGTAACGTTTGTAGTAACACATGCAGACATTTCTTATTTGTAAAAGCATGCCTATGTGCCTGGTAGATGTTATAAAAATTATAACTTTAAATAATCACTGTCATAAAGAACAGAGTTGGATATGGTCATACGATCTTACAGAAGTGCACCAACACAGCTTAGTGAGTGGCTACCAGGACTGTGCTACTACTGAGCCGTGGTAATTCACTCTGGATGTGCCTAAGACCACCCAGCCTGCAAAATGTGCCACATTAGCTCAGTGTCCTGCTGCTGTATTTAACAGTAGGAGGTGGCAAAGAGCATGCATGTAGTAGTTACTGGAGCTTAGAAGGTTACCTCGTCACTATCCCTCTTTGAGCAACTTGAACTGAAAAGCATTCAGTTGTGCACTCAGGTCTGAATCACAGAGAATTCTGCATCATTCAATGGTTAAATCCAAGCCTTGAGACTTGTGATAACTACAAAAACTGGTTTATTTGGACTAAAGAAAGATTATGAAGTCTGAAGTTTAACTTCAGGACAAGAGGGCAAGAAGAATGGTCATTTCTCATCTTGTCAGCATGCTAAGATGACAGTGATGACAGATGATTTCCAGACATCTTCTGGTACAACTTCACAAGAATACCTTTTCAATGCTACTATCTCTTTTTAACTACAGCTGAGGGAATATGTGTTCAAACATCACTTAAAATTCAGCTGACCCTTGACTGACAGAACTGTTCTGGAAAAACTTTGATGTGGCACTGTCCGTGCGTTGCCAGAGAAATGTAGTTCTAGAATTCTTTGTGGAAGAAACAATATCTGCATTTGGTAGATCATTGGTAAATCAACAGCACTTATCTTTCACCTTTTAGAGTCAGGTTCAGAAGGATTTTAGAATTTAGAATTTTAATAATCAGATAATACAGGGAGAAAGAGTCATGAGCACTGTTGCTCTCAGATTATTAAACTCAGGAAAGAAATCTTGACACTGAGAGCAAGGCATGAAAGCACTAATTTCACTTTGGACATTTAAGTTCTCTTCAAACTGCTTTCTTCCTTTATTTTTCTTGATCTAGAGCATTTGATTTACAGTTTACTGGTTAGACAAAAGTAATTCTCATGGTGGTTAAGTGTGGTTGGGTCTTTTTGTTGTTGCTTTTGTTTTCTAATCCAGTACCTAACATGAATGGGAATGCCTCAGGCTGACACTGTGTATTGGATGGTGTATAATAGGCATGTGCTCTGACACTTAAAGGGAGTAAGCCTGCAATGATTTTGGAGATAATAATTAGCCATTGGACCACAACAGATGAGAAAAAAATACTCCACTTTAGTTACAAATTTTATTTCCAGCTTGTCCTACTGAAAGAGTAGGGAGAAAAAGCAATAAAAACTGTGTTTCTATCTTGGCCACCTAAGAAGATATGTAATGATCAGAGCTCTAGAAGAAGATAAATGCAGTTTCAATCTAAAATTAATATCTCTTGAATCATGAAGGTGAGTTGCCATAACAGCCAACTTCCTTTTACATGGAGGAACTAATTTACCTGCTGATCCAGCAGGGATATTTGTCACCTCCATATTATGACATGATTCAATACATGAATAGTGTCTTGTATCACGACAACATTAGGGCTAACCAAAATGTAAGTCAGTACTGGTAAGTTATGAGCAACATTGCATGTTACATAATGTCTTCCTTTCAAAAAGAAAAAATGTGTTCAGATTAACAGCAAAATTATGGATTCAAGCAGTAAACAAACATGATTCTGTTACACCCTTTGGCAGCTGAGACCAAGTGATATCGTCAGCTCTGCCTTGCATGCCCCAAGTCACATGTTGTTTGTGACTCATTTCATTTCTACAACTGCCTCTATTGTTCTGCAGAGCACAACCGTATGAAGGGGTGTCAATTGAAAAGCAAGAAACAACTATTGCATTGTTAGATGGAAAAAATAAATTTGTAAGTAATTCATGCTTCTGTCTTTTATCATCTATCTCTAAAGACTATGAAACTGTTCTTGGTAAGACATACTTCTCTTGTTTCTGGTGAAGACTGTAAATAAAAACCTACATCTTTGACTTTGGTTATAACTATTCCCATTTTAACTTGTTTTCAGTTATTGGTAACTGCAGGTAAAGCAGTTCTTAAGGGAAGGGAGGTGGACTGTGATTACATCTGAGTGACTAGCAGCCTGTGTCTTCCCTTGAAAGCACTACTAGTGTGATGAAAACATCAATTGACTACATGAAAGAGGAGTTTCTTGTATAGTAGTTCTGGTACAGGAAAGGAAGAATCACATTCCTGCTTTGCTTTCCCCTAGGTGCTCTACAGTTTTGGCCAAAACCAAGAAGCTTGCAGAGGTGAGGCAGAAGCTGAGGAGAATTTGGTTCAGAATTTATGAAAGATATATCTTTCTAAAGAATTTGTCCGAACAGTATCAATTGCTTGCTAACTTGTTATTTATCACTTGCAGAAATGCTGATTTTAGTTAAATATAAATGGTGGTAGTTGACTGCCAAAATATGGTTAGGTTGCTGTTCAAATAACAAATCTGATTACTCAATATCTAAAGGAGAACAGTATCAGCCTTGTCAATGTTAGCGTATGACAGATGCTAAGCTGTCATACCTTTTGCAAGAGTGATTTTTTTTTTTTTTGCAATAGCTGTAGGCAAGTGCTTTAAAAAAAGGGAAGTTGTAAAAATGACCACTGAGTGATTAAAAGTACTACTACTCATACAAGACTTACAGCAGCCGGGATCTATTTCTGGGAGTTGGAGTGTCAGGTACTGTCTAATATTTACTCCAGTTATTGTTATCTGTCAGGTGTCAGTAAGTGTCTTAGAAATGCTCTCTGTGTCCTGACACAACAAGCAGTGATTGCAGAGTGCTGGGTGTCATTTTTGCTTTCCATTACACGCAGGACTAGAGGATTTAAGCTGTTCTATGGAAATACAGATAAGGCGATGCAGTAGGGCTGGGCATAAGGCTAAAGTCATCTTGGTTTGGTTCTTAAACAATGTTGTAATATTTTAAGAGGGCATTTCAATACCTCAGGATATCTTTTTTATTTTAATGATGTGTAGCCTGTCCCGGCAGGTTTGATGTTTTTGTTAATGCTTGCATCAGTGATTTTTTTCATCCAATTTTCTTAAGTTGTTCTCCAAGGTGTTTAATAACTTTACATTATAGTGGTTAATATTCTTACTGCCTTCTCATAACTTCCTGGTAGATATGTATTTAAAGTCGGAAAAAAGTGCTATCCAATTGGAATTTAACAATTGTGAGTAAAATAGTCATCTTTTTCTTACATCCTGCATGGTTGACACTTGAGAAGGAAGACGATTGAATGAAAGACATACTAACACAAAGTATAAAGATGTTTTGTGTTGGAATATTCTGTTTTACTAAGACCTGAAGATCTGGGCCCTACTAAATTGCACTCCAGTATTCATGTTTGGCATATCCAATATAACTATTAATTTATATCCTTGAATTGCTAATGAAAATTATGTATGATAGATATTTGGCAGGATATGTGTAATAAAGCTTAAAACTAATAAAAACCAAGCAAATACCAACAGCTGAATCTTCTCAAAAATTATTGCTGAACAGGCTTTTTGCACTTCTCTTCTGAAGAAGCTCCTTCACTACTCCAGGGTTTCATTTTTGCTGTAGCTGTAAGAACTCAGAATGGCTACCTTAAAAACTATTCGCCTTAAAGCTTGCTGGCAAGGAATCTGAACTCTAAGACAAACATCATTAATTACCATTCTTCTAATCTTTGTTGACTTTTTTAAAGATTTGAAAATATAGAGTCTTTCAGGATAGGTGGCAAGGTGTTAAATCTCAAAGGAAATGTCGTATGTTTGATGATCTCTGTGGGATCACAGAGGTTATATCCTGATTAGACTGCAAGATCTTCTTGAGCAAGAGCAGATAGAATAGAGTGTCCTGGGATAAAGCATTAGAAAGTTCTCTCCCCTCCAGTATGTAATCAAAATGGGTTTTTGTATTTGAAAACTGTGTAGTAACTTCATATTTCTCCTCTACTTCAGAATCCTGTCGTGTGAACCTAACTGTGTGTGATGATATGTTTCCGCTTTGTTTCTGACGCTTGAGAACAGTTGTGGAAAAACTACTGAAAATCTAGGCAGGAGGTGGACATGTAAATACTATCTGGTAGGAACAACTCCCCTGGGAATGTGAAGCACTGTGCAGAGTTATGTGAAAATAAATTTGGAATAAAAAGCAGAGCAAGTAACAATACGGCCAAACGGATAAAGTCCAGATGTTCATTTGCAACACAACTCTCTGAGTAAGTTATAATTAGAATATGCAGGCCAAATGCATGACGAATAAAACTTATTACAGTCCTTGTCACTAAATAAAAAAGTATTTCCTTTCTAAACATCCAGTTGTGTTCTTTATCTTGCTTGTTTCATCTATTTTCTTGCTCTCACAAGCTCTTAAATTGCAAAATGTCATGTTACCATGGAGTCCACCATAGAGCACCTGAAGCTGTAGCTTTTAAAAGATAAATAGGTAATAATTCTTCTGTGCACTCTTGTAAGATCATTGAATTCTGAGGTCAATAAATAATTAAAGAGGGGAGAGAGAGAGAGGGGAAGGGGAGATGGAGGAAATGTCAGACCTGCTACTTCTAGTCCCCAGCCTGGTTTCTAAGCGTATGAAAGCAATCTAAGCTTTCCTTTGGTTTTCTTTCTCTGGGTTACATTTTCTTTCACTTAGGATAGCTTAGTAAAAACCCGTTTTGCAAAAAACACTAAGGCAGCTTTGGAAAATGTGATGGCAGTTATGGAGACAGCCTCCTTCATGTAGAGTATGTACCTAGGGGCAGTGTTCAGTAGTGCAGCCACTGTATTTAGGTTGCACTTTGTAGCTAACAAACAGATAATGTTTGCTAACAAATTAAGTCGTAAATATGACACTTTCTTTTTTCCTAATCTTCTACAGTTATATTAGCAACCTGATGGGGGTGGAGCAGGGGAGAAGGGCTCTGTGTGGAACATGTCCACTTCAATGAAACCCGAAGCATCCTGTGTGATATGGTTATGAAGCAGTTCTGAAGTATGGTCTTAGAATCTTAGGAAAAGTTAAGGTGGAAGTGACTTCTGGAGCTATTGGCTAAAACTGCTTTTTAAGGAAAGGCTTATTTTAAAGGTAGATCTGGTTTTTTCACTTATTTTGCAAGTCTTCAGATACAGAAAATCCAAACTTCTCTGGATCCTTGCTTTGGTGCTTAACTGCTTTCATGATTTAGATGATTTTCTTTATATCCAATTATAATTCCTTTTTTTGTTACTCACCACTGTCACCTTGACCTTTTGCTCTACTTGTCTGAGCAGTGTTCAATTTCCTCTATATCACTCCTCATAGAGTGCAACCAGTTTCTCCTTAACCATCTCTTTTCTAGCCTGAACAAGCTCGCTCCTCACCAGTGCCAGGTGGAGGGGAGTGACCCATTCCCTTAGTCCACTGGTAGTTCTCTCATTGCAGCCCAGAGAGCACAGTCATTATACTGCAGAACCCAGCTCACTGCGTCTGTGATCTCTGGGGGGTTTTTTTTGACTGCTTGTTTATATGGTGCCTCTTAAATAAAGTCCACTGTGTGTATTAAAAGAAAAGAAAAAAAAAAAGGGCCAAACAATTAAAAACCCCTCAAACAAACCTAAAAGAACCTCAAACAAAACACACCATCATCTGTTACACATTTTTCAGTCTTTGCATTGTTTGCACATTGTGTGAATTTTTATATTTTTTTCTTACTGCTACTCAACATATTGTTAGGGTATACTAGAAAATTATTGCTTTACTATTTAAAATTAGTTTTAATGCATTAATTACACAGAATATAAAATCTTAAAATTAGTCTTCTATGCTTAAATTCAGTTAGTTCCCTCAGCTCCTAGAATGACTATGAAATGAATGTGTTTAAGATTATATATATTTAAAAAATGCACTCAAACCAAAACTTATCACAATAAAAGCTGGAGGGATGACAACTTAAAGCAAGTAAAGTAGGTCATAACAATTTTCAAGTATCTGAAAAGCTTTTTGCAATGATGGTAAAACCTAGACTTCTAAACAAGGCAAAAAAGAGCATCAGAGCAAAAGAAGGAAGATAATCCCAACTAAGGAAAAGAGAAAAGAAAAGAAAAGAAAAGAAAAGAAAAGAAAAGAAAAGAAAAGAAAAGAAAAGAAAAGAAAAGAAAAGAAAAGAAAAGAAAAGAAAAGAAAAGAAAAGAAAAGAAAAGAAAAGAAAAGAAAAGAAAAGAAAAGGAAAGGAAAGGAAAGGAAAGGAAAGGAAAGAAAAGAAAAGAGAAAAGAAAAGAGAAAAGAAAAGAAAAGAGAAAAGAGAAAAGAAAAGAAGAACAGTCTCTAAGTATTGGTCTTAGTTCTCATTTTGGCTACATTAATTTTCACAGAAACTAGGAGAGCAAAAAATTCCACTTCTCAAAGGTCACTAAGAAAGATGTTGAGATGGAAGTCATGGGAAACAGGAAACTCACGGAATGTTTCAATATTTTGATATCAGTCTATGAATATCAAAGCGAAAGTATTTATAATCTGTTTAGTTATTCATGAGAAATGCAGAAGCTTCTGCAGTATCAAGAGTTATGAATACTTTTCAGTGTTTTGAAGAAAGATAGCAAAATTGTAGTCCATTCTTACTTCTGCCACAAGGCCATGGGTTTAGATTTATTCCATGAGATAATTATTCAATTTACTTGTATCTCAGGGTTGTTTTGTTAGTTAGAGTTTGTTTGATTGTTTTGTTGGGAGATTTTTTGTGGCTGAAGGTGGATGGGTATTGCTCATGGGGTTTGGTGGGGGGTTTTGGGTTTCTTTAAGAACAAGTACTCTGAAACAAAATGGCTGCATGATGGCTGAAAATCTGGACCTGCTCAAATCAGTGATAGAGCCCTCAGTATCATGGGGTCATGATTTTATCCAATAATTAGAGTTCTTCGTCCTTACTTACACTGCCTATAAACATATGAGAACTGGACCTTGATTTCAGAATGATGGCCTCTCTTGAGTTTAATCTCAATCTGTCCATCTGCCCATAACATTTCAGAACTCTCTTCCTCCTCCTGTCTGAGCTTTCACCTCAGCAGATGATTTGGACTACAGTCTGTTTTCTGCAGCATGATGTATAGTTGAAAGCTTTGCCACTCTACACAGCTGCCCAGTGGTGGTCAACAATCACTACTGTGATTGAATGCACTGCTTGAAATGGAGGCTTTGTCCAGAAGAGTCTGAAAGCTTCAAGGATGGAGACTGCAGAGTCCTTGGGTAATTTGCTCCAGTGTTTCTTCACCCTCCTGAAGGAACAAGATGTTTCTATATTTCAGCTTGAACCTCCCAGACATCAGTTTTTGTCTATGGCAGATCTTTCTTACTGCTCTAAATTTCTCTTGCCTGTAAAAAATTCTTAATGCCTATGCTGGTCAACACTGAAGAGAGAAAAACAAGAAGCCTAGATTCTCATACGTGTACAAACTAGATTTTTGTGAACTGGAGTCTTCACTACTAAATGTTTTAATATCCAGACTCGTAAAGATCCTGAAATATTCTTTTTTCTTTCTAATAATATTCTACTTGGTGTAAAATGATTACATAATAATTTAATATGTAGAAATTTTTTCTTCTTATCTGAGCCTGGCAGTTTTGAGTTGAGATCTGGTTCATGTCCTAATGAATAAATAACTTGAAAACAAACAAAAACAAACAGAAAAAAAGTTGTCAGTATGAGACCAGGAATTTCCCCTATGTTTTTTCCTTTCTTACCTTATTTGTCAGCACATGTTCTGCAGAATAGGGTAGTGAGGATGCTTTCCTGGATGTCACTTTAGCAGCATTTTGATCACGGTGATTGTCCTCCACAGTGCCATGAGAAGTGAATCACTTTTCATTTCTCATCTTGAAATGTTAAGTTATATAATCAAAGGAAACATCTGATTTAAATAAATGTGACCTTTGTGCAAATAGTATAGATAACGAGACAAACTGAGCATTCTGAATAAGTAAGTGAAGACATTTTCACTCTTCAGTATTCTACCTAATTCATTATTGCCCTGTGGTACTTTACATATAGCAGTGTTTTCCTTGTTTCTCTACCAGTCTGAAACCTAACAACCATCCTCTGGCTTGGTAAGAAACAAAAATTTCCGAGACAAATGATGCTTGAAAGAACAAAAACTATCTTATTCATTTTAATAACTGTTGAACCATATTACACCTTTTAATTAAATGTAAGGAAAGGTGGTTTTAATGTCCTGTCATAAGACAGGAGGCTAAACTCTTTTGTAGAAAAGAATCTCATTAAAGTGTGTTGGGTTGCTCCCATTTCAATGCCTGCTTTTCAGAAGAGATGAGATATAATCATTTTTGCTTACAGTATAACTAGGCTGCTAGCACATTGCCCTTGGTGCTGGTGAGAACTGATGCTGCCATTGAAATATTAGATATGATTCCAAGAGAGGAAGCGCTGCCCACGCAAGAAGGGCAAGAGAGGGTAGATGTAACTATTCAGTCAATGAAAAAAACAGGGGATCCTCACAAAAAGTGTATGAGAGTTACTTCATCCACAAGCTGTAAACAAACTTATCCTAGCAACAGGAATGCATTAAGAATTGTATTGACATAAATACCATAATACTTGGGCCTAAGAGCTGTGTTCTTAGTAAAAGTTTGGAAAGCAGTTTGTTCAATGTGTTAAGCAGTACATTAGTGCAGTGATGCATCTCCAGAAAAACTGTAGAAGGAAAAACATGTATTTTCCTTGAGGTTTCTAAGAACCTTATGGTGGCATTAACTAAACACCACACACCAAGTCAGTTGTGAAGTCAGCTGAAAAATGCCTAAGTTTTTTCTAATTTTCTTTGCGGCAGTTTATGAGACTTTTCTTCAATGCACTCTTTTATTTCATATACAGCTGCAGAGAAGTATAGTTAAAAAAAAATTAATTGAAAAGACTGCAACCCCCTAATAGAGCAAATACACACAGAAGTATTTATTAACTGTTTCCCAGTACAATACTCTTTGATGTATCCCAGTCTGTTTGTAACATATTGGTCCATCTTGTATTTTTCTCATTATCTCCTTCACTGCAGTTATATGACTTTCTAAAATTATTGTTTCTATGGGAAGTATGTTTATGGTAAATGTGTTGGCCTGGTCTCTCCAAATGTTATTACTAAGGTCATATCGCCAAACCTCTGCAACAAAAGTAATTATTTAAAGGTATTTTTGTTATGTTACAGGATGGCATTTTTTAATAGACTGTCTCAAAAATACCTTTAGGTACAGTTCTGCAATCCCTAAAGAGTTAGATAACTCCAAGTCAGATAGACCAGGTGACTACAGAGAGCTGCCCCAGGTTCTCTTTTGACAGCCTTTGTTGCAAGGAAATGTGAAGTATGCTCCTGATGAATAATAGCAGTGGTACGTTTTACCTTGGAGAGGCAACAAGAGCTCTGCTGTTTTCCTAATGATCTGAAGAACTGAGCACACACAGAAACCTTTATATCACCAGAGCAAAAAGTGATAGACACTACACATTATCAATGTCTTACTGAAATACAGAATCCCTGTGAGCTCAGTGCCAGTTGTGCACATGATTTTTACGTTAGTGTGGAAAAGTAAAGGAAATTGTCTGAGATTTTGTAGACTAGAGATGCAGATTGAGCTCCTCTGACTGGAAGGGAAAAAAGATAGAAAACACTTATGTGAGAAGATGTCTTATTTGTGTTAAATGCTATCGAGCCATGATTCTGCTCAGATTTGTTTCTGACAATCACAGTGTCTGTTTACAGCTTGCAGATGAAGTGTGCTTTCCAATATCTAAAGTGCTTTGTGTCTTTCCCTGAAAAGTAATTGGTTTGATGATGTGCAGGTATTGCTAAACACTGGTCACAGTTCTAAAACACAATATCAGTAAATCCAATCACTGTTTGCAGAAAGATGGCATTTTATGGAATTTAATTTTCTTTATCAAAGGACACTTTCTACTTACAAAGCATTGCAATTTAAGTGGTTAAAGAACAACTGTATGGAAGAATTTTATCCAATACTGACTATAACTATCAAATTGAAGAAGTGTAACTGCAAGTCTGGGGAGCTAACAGTAGCAAAGGAGGCTGCATGTGATTTATTTACTTAAAAGACAATACCTTGGCTGTCTGGCGTCACTTTTCCATGGAGTAATCTGTAAAGTAGATGAAAACAAGTAATTTAATACAAGCAATGCACAGGCAAGAAGTTGAAACAGCCTTTCAACTGCATATTAGATCAATAAAAGAAGATCTTAGGTAAAATCTGTCTGTTAAGTCAGAATAATTAAATTCTAAGGTCTACCAGGGTGCAATTACTTCATATAAAGAGCTGAATCACAGCACTTGGAGAAGTCTAGTACACGTGACACATAGGTTTTGTTCTGTTAGTATAAAATGCAGTCTTACGTGCTCCTAATTTTTGCATCAAATTGAGAAAAGAAAGCTTTATTTTAGATAAACAACCTGTATTCTTTTATTTGTTCTGGGGTGAAGGTAAAAGCTTTTCAAATAATGCATCAAGCATATGTTTAAAACTTAATTGGAGTGATAAATTAGTGTTCCATTACTTTTAAGTGTCTTATTAGCAGGATGGCATTCACACTTCTATTGACATAAATAATTCCTATCAAAATAATTATTTTTAATATTTTTACAAATTAAAAGTATACTTGTGCTTGGATAAAACTGTTTCTGACAGCAACACACTTCATTTCTGCCTCCTGAATATTCAGAACTTGTTCAGAAAAACTTATGTAGACATGTACAGATCACCTCAATCAGCCAATGTAAAATTAACTCTTCCCAGATTATTTATGATACTTTTTTAAACATTTTTTTCCTTTTTTAAAGGCTCCCAGGCAAATAAAAAGACTGAGGAGTCTCCCTCTTTACTGGGAGATCCAAGGATTAGGCATTGGAAAACCTTTTTTCCTGTAATTTAAACTTTTTCTTGTTACGCTCTCTGCTATAAAGATGGGAAACATCTCTGCTCTTGCTTTTGACATAGCTAAATATTATCATTCTTTTCCCTTGCTGTTCTTCCTTTACCTTTTGCCCTTTGAGTTGAGCAATTCTAAATTCTTTTCATTTCTCTTGAAATAAAATCCTCAGAATTCTACTTTAGATAAGGATGTTATCTGCTATTCAGGTAATGCTCACATTTGAACATTCTAGGATGATGTTTATTCTTTTGGTTTGTCTTTTCAGTAACTCCGATTCTTGAGTGTGGCATCCCTGTGGGGACAGTTTCAAAAAAAGATGTGGCAAGCACACAGACCACTTCATGACTTACGGGTAAGGGCAGTTGCATGAAGTTGAGAAATGCAGGTTGCTTTTGAAGGGAAAGGAGTTGAATTTGTCTTTCACACCCTGAATGAATGCTGGAATTTATATAGAAGAAAGCTATGATTTTTTGCACCTATTGTGAGTTAGCTAACAAGGAAGCTATAAAAGTGATAAAGTGAAGTCACTGGAAGGATTGACCAACCTGATTGCATTTACGATGAAACAGCTACCTGGATGGATGAGTGGAGAGCAGTGGGTATTGTCTCCCTCAACACCATCTCTCACAACATCCTCATAGGCAAACTCAGGAAGTGTGGGCTGGATGAGTGGACAGTGAAGTGGATTGAGAGCTGGCTGAACAGCAGATCCCAGAGAGTCATTATCAGTGACATAGGGTCTAGTTGGAAGCCTGTCACGAGTAGTGTCCCCAAAGGTTCAATACTGGGCCAGAATTGTTTAACTTATTCATCAGTGGCTTGCTCAGAAGGTACTCTACTGCTTCATCCAAGTTCACTGATGCACCAAAATTGGGAGGAGTGGCCGATAACCCAGGGTATCAGGGTATCTATGCTTCAGAAAGACCTTGACAGGTTGGAGAGATGGACAGAGAGGAACCTTCCAAAATTCGGTAAAGGCAAATGCAGGGTCCTGCATCCGGGGTGTAATCCCAGACACCAGCACAGGCTGGGACTGACCTGCTGTAAAGCAGCTCTGCAGAGCTGGAAGTCCATGAGTCAGCTTTGTTTTGCTTTTTATCTGTAAATGAGATAAGGGAACTGCTGGATGATTTAATAAAGGCTCATAGGCTCGCTTAGTCCAGTAATCGGGTTGTATGACCATTATTCTTACAGCTCCACTGAGGCAGTTGGCTGAACACTGGGACCCTTCACCCTTTGTCATATTCACTGCCATAACCTTGCCAGATATCTCTCTTTCATCCAAAGTATCCATTTGCTCTCATATTTGTTGTCTACTATTTCAAGTGACCACACACACTTTCCAAGGTTTTTTTGCTCATACATCTTAATAATAATCACTATAAACATCACTGTTCTTTGTTGGAGAGCTGGCAGGAAGCTATTTTTTATGTTATTGGGTTAACATATTACAGAGCTTCTTCATTATGTCTGAGCTGCCACTCTACACAGGAAGTTAGTGATAGCCAGTAGGCTGGGTGTGTATCTGCTTTTTATGCAGCCTATCATTTAGGATTAAGATACTCTTATTTTTTATTTTTTTAGGTAAGAATTGACATGCTTGATTTGGAGTTTCTCTTTCTCAGATTAAATGGTTAGAATCAGTGATAGACCCAGACGTGGGTCTAGCAGCCACACCCCTAGCACCCCTACAGATAAATAATATAAATAATTTCTTCATGATGACCTTTTGTGACTCTCCTTTCTGCATGTATAAAGTGTATGTATGTACACACACACACACACACACACACACACACACACACACACACACACACACACACACACACACATATATATATACTTTCCCTGTAAAGCACACTGCAGTTTTCATCCTGTCAAAGCTTTAGCATACAGGAAATATTTGAATCTGCATCACTGTATGTGTGTACATGTACTTGCTCCCTGTGCCTTAACCTAATCATCCAAAAGCTTGTGACAGTAAGTGTAGAGTGGTTTCCTTGTCTGCAGCAGCACTCTTTGAAGGGGAAGATTCCCTGGTGAATTCATTATTACACAGAAGTCCCACCCCCATGAAACTGCTGTAGACACATAACAGGATTACTGTTCAAGAGTTTACTAGGATGCAAGTAAAATTGTTACAGTCAGCCAGCAGCAAGCGTCTTTGACTAAGGTAGGAGAATGCTTTGAATGCTTTCTTTTACGCACCTCATGAAAACATAAGGAAGCATTTCTATTTATTTTCTGTACATAAAATTACTTTAGATATTACATTACTCGTTCAATTTATATGGAAAAAAAAAAGGTGATTTTTTTAACTTCTCTGAATCTGGCTCTATAAAAATAACTTGTTAAGGTTAGTGCATTCACAGGCAGCCAAGCAGGAGATGTGATGATTGCTTTACTGTTCCGAGAAGAAATATAGTTCAAATATATTTTAAAATAGTAAAGGGAGAGCTTCTGTACTTAATAGATTAAATTATTAATGATTTTGACAGCTAGTATTTTGCCGGGGTTTTGTTGCTTAACATAGTTTCCTTGTTTCTTGTAGTTTCATAGCAGCAAGGAAATGACAATTTGAGTTTCAAAATATTAGCTGTTGCATATTATATCTTGAAAAAGGATACATGTTTTGTCTCTGAATTGGAGTTTTGATAAGGGTAGTTCTCAATACTTACAGAAATTATTTGATATGAGTCTTCTAACTTCATTAGCTAATGAATGTGTCAAACGTATTCATGTAATTCTCAGGAAAAAAATTAGCTGGATCTAATAACCTAATGGCATAGAAGTGGTCCCAAAATATAGAGCTGCCTAATCGATGTGGTGACAAATGAAATGATCTGTGGTCTGCAAGGTTAGGAGTTAATTGAATAAAGAGACAGTATTGACAGTATTTTTTTTTTTTTAACAGCTGCTCATATATTCCTAATGGAAAGCTTGGTTTTATTCTTCCTTAAAGTAATTGCACATTCATGCTTAATTGAAATTCCCCCGTTTTATCTAGCAAATTGCTTTTAGGCAGAGCAAGGGTCTTTGACATTTATACTTTGGAGATTTAAGTTGTCGATGTGATATATAGAGCACCTACTTGTAACTATAAGTGGCTAAAAATCATTTTAACCTGCACTGAAAATGTTCCTCTACTCTCAGATTCTAAAAGCTTGTGTGAGTGCTGGGAAATACCTCAATTTATGAAATATATTTCATGTTTTAGATACTGTTTGCTCTCCACATTACTGTATGAGGAAATATAACCCATTTTCATTTTGTTGAAGTAGGTTCTTATTAGTTTACATAGCCAGCTACATACAGCATAACTTATTTCATTGACAGCTAGATTAAGAAGACTATTTAATGACATCTAGATCCTTACTAGAGTCCTAGTCTGAATCCTAGTAAGTCTCCTTACTAGGATTCAGACTTCAGAAATGTCACAATAAGTAATGTTTAAGTGATTGTCCAGGTCTCAAAAAAAAAAAAAAAAAAAATAGGAAAGCCAGCTGCTTTTCCTACACTTCCTACAACTGCTCCATCAGAATTAACTTTGTTTTCCTGACCACAAACTCTGCATACCCGCTTGTACTTAGTGAAAGCCCATATCTGTGAGTTGTTTCTGGCAACCTGATCTAGTTGAAGGAGTCCATGCTCTTTGCAGGGGGTTGGACTAGATGACTTTTGGACATCTTTTCCAACCCAAGTTATTCTATGATTGTTATCCTTTCATTGCTCACCAGCAGCAGCTATCCTGAATGTCTCGATTTTAGCACCACATAATTCCGGGAAAAAGAAGGAAACAAAGATTCAGAAAAAATGCGGTTCAGTTGCAGAAACATAAATGGAGTCATTAACTCATGTTTAAATAAAGACACAGTGAAATACAAAATTAAAACAGTGAGAGATAATAAGGAGCTGCCTCCTGCCAGTGATTTATCTACCTGTCTATGTTATGACAAACTAGATAGGAGTTTGGCATGAGGTAACAGCATCACCCCATGCTTTACCTGAGGAGTGGCTGATGAACTGACAACATAGATGTCGTCATGTTTAGTAATGATCATGATCAGATGTGAAGGTGTGCCTAAACCCTGGGATATAATTTTAATATGGAGATATCTGAAGATATCCAAATTGTGGAAGGAGAGAATGTCTTGGTGATAACCATGTACCACAAAAATTGCTGCCACTGAAGAGCCTGGCAGCCCTAGTGTCACCCTTAAGACCCAGGACCTCTGGACTGACCTCAACGTGCTGTGATTCAGTGTGTGCAGTGGCATATGGACATGTGTCAAGTAGCCTGCTAGGCAGATTGGTTTTGCTGCCTGTGGTTTTGGGAGTCAGTTATGCTAAGTCCAGAAAACAGTAGTTCATTCAGCACGTACTGAAAGTTTTTTATACTGTAGATATGTGATAAACAATTTTCTTCATCACTTGAAGCTTTAAACAGGGAATAAAGTGTTGATAAAGAACTAGAGACTGTTTCTCAACAACCAAGGTTTTTTTAGAACATCTCTGTGGCACGTGAATTTTTGGCATGTTTTGGACATGTATGCATTTTAGACAACTTGATTCTACTATTGCAGGGTCCAGCTCTTACCTCCAGGGCTCTTGAGCAGGGGCTTATTAAGTTTCAACTGTTTGGTTTCAGGGAGGTACTGTGCAGTGCAGCAATATGAACAGGGTTATCCACTGGTACCTGATACTAACAAAGCTGTCCTAAGCAAGTGGTTCTTTTGTTCCTTGATTTATATAGAGTTTGGACGTATTCAACACTAATAGGACTGCCTGCTACCCTTAGTGGGCTTTAACCTATAATCATCCTTTGGCTATTGCTGAAATAATTCTATTTTTCGTACAGCCTTTGGACGTCTGTTTTCCCCCACAAATCTCATACTTGTCCTCCAGTGCTTAACATATGAAATGCGCAGGTCCCCTCCATTCCTTTAGCTTGGGAACAAAAAAGCTTTGAGAATGGTATCTCAGAACTACACAGTGAAATAAAGTCTGCATCCTTTGAAACTTGACAATGAACAATAATCAGTTCATTTGCTTCTCACATTTGAATGTCATCCATATTTAATATGTGAAAAATTTCTACACTGCTTGCTTTATCTTTTCTGGTTTTGTTTCTCAATGTCCCTCTCTGAAACAAAGCATAAAAATCTGGGTGCATGATTTGGACCTAAGGTGGGTTTTCAGAGTAAGGAACAAAAAGAGAAAGAAAATGGAGGAGGGGAAGAAAGTGTCTAAAACTTGTATCCACAAATAGTTATTACATACACTTATAATTCATGTTTTTGTAGTTAGTAAAGTACAAAGAAAAGGAACTCATACATCTTTCTGTAACCCTCACTCTGACCAAAGTGCAATCTGACTGTATGGTGAGAATATAAATTCCATATCTTAGGAATTTAGGAGGGATGAAAAACACAAACATATTGTGTGGGAAGAGAGGGAGGGAGAAACCCTTCATTGCCTGGCAAAGAAACAACCTGTGTTACTACTTTTGTTTACTGCAGAATGAACTGCTATTCCACTGCACAAGTTTTAGAGTAGGATAAAAGTCACTTGGACAAAGGTGATTTCATGATGAAATCGCCTTCTGCAATCCCTTTTATTGCATTTTTAATGCTATGTAATAATAATTAAAAAACAGAAGCCACTATGAAGTGCAGTTGGAAGGGAGAACAGAGAGGGATTTTTGGGACGGGGGGTTTGTTTGGTGTGGGGTTTTGTTTGGGTTTTTGGTTTTTAATGTTTAGGAGTTTTTGGGTTTTTTGCTTTTTGTTTTTTGTTTAAATCCACAGTCCAGGAAGAAGCTGCTTCAGTTATGTTGTTAGAAGGTAAGAGAAAAACTAGCAGCAGAAATTTTAACACGTTGTTGCTAATATTATCTTCCTAAGCACCTCAACCACTTTTTCATTAAAGAAGCAGGTTTAAGCCCTTAAAATTCCTTCTTTCTGGGATTCTCAAATAAGTCCATGCTGACTGTGATAAAATTGCCACAGAGGCAAGGCTTGGAGCACGATGGAGTGATATTTTTTTTTTTTTCTCCTCTTTCTACTGAGAGCTGGTGAAAAGAGGGAAAAATATTTACAGGAATAGAGATTTTACTGATAATGTCGTGCAGAGCCTTGAGGACAGACAGTCATCACGGTGTATTTTGATAATATCTTCTTAATAACTCCCCTATATCTGCTCATACCGACCTGGCTAGTAGCTGGTAGCTATTAAGGCTGCTAATTTGTTGGGTCTGATATGTGCACCTCTGAATGACAGGAGGACTTCTCGTGCTAATAGTTGGCCTTATAAATGCTTATTGCAGAGCACTAGAAAAAAAACCCTTTGTTGTGCTGAACATTCTGACTTCAGTACATATTTACAAAATTACGATATGATCCTTTCCCAGGAGTCAGTTATACAGAAATTAAGATACATAGTACAAAGAAACCTTTTTTGAGCATCTTTTTGCTCCACCTTGTTTTTCCCATATTATTTCTGTTCTTCTCTTGATTTACCTTCAGGCAGAAAATAATGCAATTGCAAATGCTAGAGACAAAATTACTTGTTAATGTAGCAATTGGTCTGGAAATCTCCAGCCATTCAGTAGCTTATGGCAAGTGGATGTGCACAAGCTACACCTAGTGTTATTTGTCTTAGTCTGGGTGTTTTTTCCCCATGCCTAGTTACCTCCTAAGCATTTGAAAGAGGCAGTCTTCAAAAGGCAATGGCTGTTCTCACAATGGAAACCACCTCATAACCCCAAAAGACTAGTAGCTATGTAGAAGAGCATGGAATAGTAGTATAGCATATAGCTAAAGAATATTTTGGGGAATTCTCTTTCAAATTAGACATTTCCAATAAAATAGAAGTGTGATGTTCCTGTGGCTGAACACTGCACATAGAGCCATAACAGGGAAGGAGGCAGCAGTAGAAAGGAAACAATTGGCACTTGACCAAATTTCCTCCTTCAGTAACTACTATCTGTACAGCAGGCACCTCTCCCCTCTCTATTTAACTTCGACATAAGCTAACTTCATAGTGGTTGTTTATAACTCACAATAATGAAGTACTTATCTTTTAAGTAATTTTTTTTGTGATAAAACCATTGATGCAGTACAAATACAGAAATATGAATTAAGAGTCCATATGTGCTACTTGGGGTCTAGTAATTACAATTAAAAAAAACTTGTTCTTGGCTTGATATGGAAATATTTCATTTTTTATTGTGTATGGATTTATATGACCAAAAAATCAAATGAATGGGCAAGCTTACAAGATTTCAATCTCGTTTTCTTAACAAAAGTATGTAAGATAATGAGGTACTTGCAACCTAAATTTTACATATGGTTGTATATTATATAGATGCATAAATCAGTGTGTCAGATGTAGAAAAAATTGTGTGCTATTTAAAGCATATATAAAGATACATCTTTAGATTTCTACTTTGTTTTTACAATATAAACATGAGCATAGCAAAGTATGAAGCTATAAATTCAGTGACGGATACATATATATAGTATGTATATATACATATATATGTATAAATATAAGTATATATACACAAATGTCCACTGAAAGTTCTGGAATTAACTTCTGTTATATATATACAGATGACAATTCTGATGTCTATTTATACAAAGGTGAGACTCATTCCTGAATCTTTTGAAATGCAAATTATCTTTTAAATGCAATACAGTTCATGAACCACTTAAGAAAGATGCACTTCTGAAAAGATGTCTAGAAAGTGTATAACAATCTATATTGATGCAAAAGGAGCAGTGAAGTAGCTATTAATTATCTATTTAATAATTCTTTTAATATACTTGTAGTTTTGCCGTGGTTTTATTCACTTGACTTACAGCTTCCAGTAAAGTCCTCTCAAAAGGCTTCTAACTGGTTTAGCAATCAGTTTTACAAGTGGTCTGGATAATTCACCTACAGTGTTAATTCTATTTAGATTCCACTAATGCCACTGAAAGGTATCCAGCTTTATTTGACCTTATATCCACTTAATTGAAAATGCTATTGACACAGCAAAAATCACACAAGTGTAACCATGTATACCTTTCTAGAAACTGGTATAATGTAGGGTAATATTTTTTCAGCCAGCTCTCTGATACTCAGAGTTTGTGCCGTGGCTTTATATCAGTAAAGTACCAAGGGTATCCTGCCTGATCATAAGGGACAAAAGTAATTTTCTGGAGAGTTTCAGAGATCATTTGGCATCTAATAGATTAGTAGAAGCCTAGATATAGGTAACTGAATCTAGAATTTCTTTATCCAGAGATTTCCCATAAATTAACACAATTTCCAGCACAGCTTCTCTGTTCATAAACTTAATTTGAGTTGACTTTGTGCCTGAACCTCATTTTCTGATTTTAATTTGAGCTTTTAGAAGGGAAGCCTTCACAAATGCAAACATGCAGACACACCTTCCATCCTCTCTGTAATAGCTGTTCACAAGAGAACAGCCTTGAATGCTATAAAGAATAGAGCTAGGTATAAGATTAAGATTTAGTTGTTTGATGGTATTAAATATGATGCTGCAATTTTCTGGATTTCATATTGGATTTCATACAGTTGCCATTCGTGTTGAGTTCCAATAAAGACACAATTAATGGATTCAGTTTGATAGAGCTATTGCACAGTATGGGCTCATTCCTTGAAGTTCCTTACATTGACATGTCATTACTCAAGTTTTCCCTCAGAGTTATTCTTCTGGCTCGCCTTGGTTCTGGACTTTGATCAGGCTGAGCAGGTGCGCCTTTGGACAGGTTGCTGCCAAAAGTGATGAAGGCATTTCCCACCTTTACTTAGGAAATGCTCTGGGTAGACTGTCAGCTCTTGCTGCTCCTATTTCCCTCCTCTATCTCTCACTTGGTGTGTGGGATTTGGTCACTCAATCCAGGTTACCACTCACAGGCCAGAGACCCACAAACTGCGATGGGTATTTGTAAACTGGGCTGCTGACTAGCACTGATCTTTTCCTCTGCAGCTCATTGGGCTGAGGAAGGCATTTGGCTACAATTTTTTTAAAAAAATAAAGTCATAAAAAACAAAAAAATCCACAAGTCATAAGTTGATCCCAGTCTTTGTGAGTAGAAGGGTAACTATATTATTTTAAGCTAGGTCATCTAGACCATGTGCAAACATTGATCAAGATACAGTACTGCTAAATAGTTGTTTTCTTAAATGCTATCTTATTCTAACAATCTAAGCCTTTGTCAAGGATGGGAGAAGGATTGTGAGAAGAGTAAGAAGAATTATTTTGATTCTTTAAATAAATAAGGAAGAAAAATAATACATCATTAAGATGCTAGGTGCATCTCTTCTTTTTTTTGTTGTTTGTTTGGTTTTTTCCTGGATGTCAAGACACAGATCTGTCACTTTGACACAAAAGAGAAGCATTTTCTTCCTTTCTTATCCAAGAGTCGTCAAATAAATCTCTGTCAGGTGAATCTAATGTTTGCAGAAAAGCAGTTCCTGTAAGAAGCATCCAATTAGCCTACTTATGTCACTTAGTACTCTGTGCTTTAGTGTTCTCTGACTATAGATTAGTTTCTGTGCTCTAATTCCTGCCATTAATATTCACCCACCATAATCTTGCTTTGCTATGCATTATTTATCAAGTTTAAAAAGTGTTATGGCAAGTTTAACTAGGTAACAGGCAAAAACTGTTGTCCAAAAAGTGTTTTTAACCTGAACAGTTCACACACTGAAGAAGATATGTGAAAATGTTATTTAAAATGAGACAACTTTACAGATACTAGGGACATGCTCTTTGGGTTTTTTTTTTCTGTCTGTATAACCATCTGGTTTTTTTAATGTTAAGAAATGAAACTAAACTGCTATGCAATTGAGTTTTAAAAAAAAAAAAAAAAGTTGGAAAGTTGAAAAAACCCTCTAAGTATACCAAAGGGATCCTTTCCAATCAGAAGGGGACTCAAGCTACAAACTGTAAAAGAAGCTCCTACAGATAATTCCGTAATCTGTTGGGCAGAAGTGCTCTTGTAGATGCTTCTATAAGAACTGTGGTTTGCAGGGTAGAAAACTGGCTGCATGGCCAGGCCCAGAGAGTGGTGGTGAATGGTGCTGTGTCCAGCTGGCAGCCGGTCACCAGTGGGGTTCCACAGGGCTCAGTGTTGAGCCCAGTCCTGTTTAATATCTTTGTCAGGATTCTGGATGAGATGGCCGAGTGCACACTCAGTCAGTTTGCAGATGACACTGATTTGGGTGATAGAGCTGATGTGCTGGAGGGCAGGAAGGCTCTGCAGAGGGATCTGGACAGGCTGGATCAATGGGCTGAGCCCAGCTGTTTGAGGTTCAATAAGGCCAAGTGCCAGGTCCTAAACCTGGGTCACAACAACCCCTGCAGTGCTACAGGCTGGGGGCAGAATGGCTGGAAATCTGCCAATCAGAAAAGGACCTGGGACCGCTGGTGACAGCGACTGAACATGAGCCAGCTGTGCCCAGGTGGCCAAGAAGGCCAATGGCATCCTGGCCTGTACCAGCAATAGTGTGGCCAGCAGGACAAGGGGAGGGATTGTCCCCCTGTACTCGGCACTGTTGAAGCATCACCTCAAATCCTGTGTCCAGTTCTGGGCCCCTCATTTCAAGAAAGACATTGAGGTGCTGGAACATGTCCAAAGCTGGTGAGGGGTCTCAACAGAAGTCCTGTGAGTCAATCCTGCTGAGGGAGTCATTTACACTGGAGAAAAGGAGGCTCAGGGCGATTTTATCTCTCTCTACTATTACTTGAAAGGAAGTTGTAGCAAGGTGTGGGTCACTCTCTTCTCCCAGTTAACCAGCAACAGGACAAGAAAAAATGGCCTCGTGTTGTACCAGGGGACGTTTAGATTGATTACTGGGAAAAAATTCTTCACAGAAAGGCTGTCAAGAATTGAAACAGGCTGCGCAAGGAAGTAGTGGAGTCACCATTCCAGAATATATTTAAAAGCCATGTAGACATGGCACTTAAAGACATGATTTGGTGGTGGACTTGACAGGGTTGAGTGTTGGACTCTATGATCTTAAGGCTCTTTTCCAATCTAAATGGTTCTGTGATGCTCTAACTGATAATTCTAAATCACTAATAGAAATCTATAAGTTACTCTATGCTATTTGCTAAATAGCATACATAGTTATGCATGAAATTATTTTCATAACAAAAAGAAATTTTAAAACTTTGATTTTTAAGAAGGTTATTTGGATTGGGTAAAAGAACATAGTATTCAAAATGCTAAGGGGTATTACAAGATTTTACAAGGGCATTGGATTAGAGAGAGAATCCCTGAAAACTGTGTTGAGAGAGTTTTGGTGCACATTTCATCCGAGACCTCAGATAATAATAATCATGAAAAGAGAAGGAAATAAGCATGGGACTTACACTCCTATGAATATAACGCAACTCTCCTGTGGAAAGGGAGACAGCTGCCTTCTGAGAACAGGGTAGAAACCTGGGTCAGTCAGTTAAATGACAGTTTAAGATAACTACATTGCTGCTCTCGGGAATTTAAAATATTTCATGAGTTTCTTCATTAATTAATGAATTTTTAAATTTTAAAAGTTACCTATTTGAGTATTTAACTAAAAGTGAGCACAATTACCACTGGAGCTGTTGCATCAGGTATCCGTTATATATCAAGTGAAGAGGAAGCTAGCTTTGTAAATGTGCCAAAACTGTTATGTGGAAGAATAATTTGACTAAATACTTATTCATATTTAAATGAGTGATATGGCTCTACATATGAATATATATATATACAAGTACAGAAAAAAAATATGTAACCTGCAGGTATTAAATAGATAGATAGATAGATACATAGATACATAGACACATACATACATACATACATACATATATACACAAAAAGAGAGAGAGAGAGAGAAAGGAATTGTAATGTTCTCTTTCATAAAGAATAATCTAGTGGTTAGAGCAGTAAAGTAAGGAATTGGATATTTTTTCTGTTCTTTCTCTCATTTCAGCCAGAAGAATATTAAATATTTACAACAGTTATGGCTCTTACTACCCTTCAGTGTCTATATATTTTTTTCATAAGTTACATGGCTGGTGGTTCTATTGATCAGGGGCACTACTGAAGGTTTAACCTCAACCCATATAATCTAAAATTTCACATTT
Organism: Pachycephala philippinensis; assembly: GCA_013397055.1. NCBI lineage: Eukaryota > Metazoa > Chordata > Aves > Passeriformes > Pachycephala > Pachycephala philippinensis. The sequence continues at coordinate 92,753 of VWZT01012036.1, forward strand.
GCATCAAAAATGAAGGGGTCTGACCTGCAGGTACTTTGGGAAGCTGGACCCACAGTAGCTCTCCTTTTAGTATATTTGCTTTGACTGGAAAAAAAAAATTCTCATTCAGAATATCTGACATTTGGGATTTGGGGAATAATATGTGATTTGGAGAAAGTGAGTAAAGTTTTCTGGTCATTAGTTAAACTTTAAACCCATATAGGAATATCTTGGAGCTGATGTAATGCATGAGTTGAGGGAAATTATAAATTGCTGGAGGATATTATCATAGGCTTATCCACACTTGTGGTTTAGGAATACATCTAATGTTGACTTTGTAAAGCCAGTTGGTTTCTATGAGTCACTTTTAAGGCACTTCATATTCATATGACAGTGAATTTGATTTTCACTGATTCCTCTCTTTTCTCTAGCAAATAAGTTATTTATTACAGATTATATAATATGTAGCCCCAAAACATCAGTTTGAAATTATAAAATTAGAAACATTGAATTTCTATATATGTGATAGTCAAGTACTCTCCAAATGAAGCAAAACATAATGTTGATATACAGCCACAACCTTAAACCAGTTAGGGAACTAAAAGGTTTGTGTTACTTCATTTACGAAGATGCAAATATGTTTTGTGCAGCAACATTCCGTATTCTTTATTCTACTTCTCCCATTAAACATCTGCTTTAACGTCATATTTATGCTTCAGCTGATCAAAATCCAAAGCTTTTAAAGATTTAGGTATATAATCATGGAGCACAAATGAAAGCAAACCAGTGATGCCTGGAAATGAAAGGCTTTATGCTTCCCCTGTGACCTGCAGTGCACCCTGTGAATCATTCATTTTCCAAGTATTAACCTAAGATTATTATTTTTATAAAATATATCCTCTTGCTTTCTTTTTATTTGTTTTAAACTAAAACAGCAAAAACTCACTTTGGTTTCTCTGCAACACAGCCATAACTAATGCTAATACTAGAACTAAAATGGGAGGAGATTCTCTGTGCCTGGACTGAATCTATTTTACTTTTAAGGTATATCTATAATTCTTACCATAACGCCCAAGCGTATACCAGTAGGTGACTGTGATACATTTGTGGGATTATAAGAGACCAAATTTTGCTTTTTCTTGTCAGCTCCATAAGACTCATACAGCAGGATGTTTCTGTCTCTGTTCATAACTGACAGCCTTGAAATCCTGAAATCCTAAGCTTGTTTTCATGGGACATCTAGATAACCCTGCAGTCCCAGCGATGAGGAGGGCTTATCTGGTTCAGCACTGGAGAGAATCATTTGCTTTTCAAAGCAATGTGCAAGGTTCAGCAATGTTCTGGATGCAGAGGGGTTAAGCAGCATAGGGAGATGTTGGTTTCAATGCTGTTTCCAATTAGGTTTGATAAAGAATTGTATACAAAAGCAACAGTAAAGGGCAATGGGGAGATGCCTTAGAAGAAAAGAACAGATGTTGAAGACAGATTTATGCTCCAGGTGATTGGTATAATAAGCTTCAGGAAATAATGCAAAAGACAGCAGAGCATTTTAAACAATGATCTGTGCATAATTTTTCTGTGTTTTTTATACATGGGCTTCATCATTCTGTGGAACATCTGACATGCTGCAGTTCTGAATGTACCTGCACCCATCCTGGGAGGGAAGCTGTGGCTGAACTGAGCCACTTGAGCATTAGCATATGATGTCTACTGAAATAAGGAATGCATTTCTTACCCTGTTAGGGCTTTTCTATTTGGATGGAACTTAGAGGCCAACTTGAAAATCTGAGGAAATATTTTTTAAAGATATTTTGTATCTTGTATTATTAATTTCTCTCCTTATAACTTGCCCTAAAAAAGCATGAAACAAATTATACCAGAATGATTTTATATGTATTCTCCAAAGTTCACAAGAATACTGGTTGAGAGTCTACTTCTCCCTGCCCCTGGTTTTGAGGATCTCTGTTTTCTATTCCTGGTGTGCTGAAAGGTATTCTTACCATATACCTCTGCTGTGCTAAAAGCCATCTGATAGGGCAGGAATGGACAGACACAACAGGACGGTGGGGGTGATTTAATTACCAATGAGCCAAAGGCTTTTAATTAGACATTGTCTACACAGTTACAATTTTTTGCTGTTTTTACAATTGTGTCCCCATGACACATCCTCCACATGAAGTGTTCAGTATCTTCTGAGCAATCTGTTGTTTCTTTTTCCTATTGCAGGACTAGAGCTCTGGTATTGCTGCACTTTGGGATACATCATAAGAGGACCTGACTGCAGCCTATAGCCTCTGCAGTCACTCTGAAACTTCCAAGGTTCCTCTCTCACCATCCCATTAGTCATTTTTTCTGTGAGAGCCCTCACACCATTTTCGATGGGGTAAAGAAATAATTTTAATTTGGTGACTGTAAATACACTGCTTGAAAAGTTGTATTGACAGCTTACTACACTCTAGCATCAGCTGTCTGAACTAAAGCCCTGCTAGGGAATTTCATGTCAGTTTTGTCAGTATTTTGGGCAATTAATCTACCATTGGAGAAGAGACTGATGACATAGACCATTTGCTTTGGGAGGACTTTTTTTTCATGTTTTAGTGTCCTTTTTTCTGAACCTATGAGATAAACAGATGGGTAAACTACTGCCATGCTACATTGCTAAGGTGAGCAGCAGCAAAAAAATTCAGGATAACAAAATGTTCTCTCATGAAGATCTACACAGAGCTCACCTCAGAACTGTAGAGGAATGTGAAATCTTCCCAAGTGCTTCAGAAACACACATTGCTCAGTGTATGAAAAGTCAATCTGATGGCAAAATGCCAAAACATTTAGTGCAGACAGAGCAGTAGATACGTGGCTTAATTTCAAGACAGTAGTGCCATCACATTACTTATCGATTACCAGTCCAGTTTTAGCAACCTGAGCTACTTTTACCAGAGCAAAAAACAAGACATTAAAACTTCCGCAACATAAATACCCTGCTGAGTCCTCCTTATTTAGGATGGCAGCAGGCAGTCTTCCAGGACAGTACACTAAAGAAAAATAAGGAATTTATTCGTTACTTCCCATTAGCAAGCAGAAGTTTAGCCACTTCCTGTGAAGCAGGGCTTCAGAAAATATAACAGCTACTTTGGAAGGCACATACCATAACCATGTCCCCCCTTCCTCCTTCTTTCCCTGAGTTTTTACTTTTGAGCATGATGTCATGTGGTATGGAATATCCCTTTGGCCAGTATGAGTCAGCTGTCTCGTCCCAGCTGCTTGTAACCCCAGCCCTGCTCGCTGAGGGAGGCAGAGTCAGGGGGAAGAAAACCTTAATGCTGTGTAAGCACTGTTCAGCCACCGCCAAAACACTGGTGTGTTATCCACATGGTTGTGGGGAGTTTTTCTCCACTTTAGGAATACAAGAAGTTGTGGCAACATGAAGTAATACTGTTGATACAGCTTGGTGTCATGATCAAACTTTCTGAGGGTGCTTTCAATCCCACTGTCCATGGCAGTGACAAAGATGTTAAAGGGTGCCAGTTCCAACACCTACCCCTGAGGAACTGCGCTCATCACTGCTCTCCATTTGGACATCATGCTGCCCACCACAGCTCTGAGTGCAACCATCCAGACAGTGCTGCATCCATGGAGTGGTCCATCCATCAAATCCATATCTCTCCAGTTTAGAGAAAAGGATATCATGTAGGACAGCGTAAAATGCTTTGCACAAGTACAGGTAGATGTCAGTCACTCTTCCCTCATACACTACCTCTGTATCCATCACAGAAGGTCACCAAATTTTTCAGGCACAATTTGCCCTTAGAGAAGCCGTGTTTGCTATCACCTCTCATATCTTTATTTTCCACGTGCCTTACAATAGTTTCCAGGAGGATCTGATCCATGATCTTGCCAGGCACAGATGTGAGACTGACTGACGTGTAGTTCTGTGCTTGTGGAAGATATCTTGCTGCTGAAATGTTGCAATTTAAACATGCAGAGAAAATACTGTTTAGAGAGACTCTATGACACACCTTTCATGTATTATAAGACTTAATCCACAACCCCACTTCATAAAATTGGTTTCCCCTCTGCCCAAAGAGGATATTGTTGTTTCAAGTTTGAGTAGATGAAACAAAAAGATAGTGTCAAGAAAGTGATCTGCTTGCTGATAAGGACAAAAGGCTGGATAGGTTGTACCATGCAGTAGGAAATTCTTACCGTGAAGCTGGTCAGTTTGAGAAAGTGGGAGAGCAGCAAAGAGTTGCTGTAGAAGGAAAAACAGGAAAGCAGGCAAGGACAGATAAGAGCACTTTATGACTATTGCTTAGGTTCAGGCAGAGAACTTCTTAGAGCACAGAAGGAGAATGTGATTCTATATAAATCCTACAATCTAGCTGGACTTTTTACCACTTATAACATGTGGAATCTGCTGCGGTAGTTTTCAGAGTATAATGTGGAAAAATAAATGAAAGATATTAACTTAGCATAAGACCACATACTTATAATGAAATCTATTATATCAAAAGATAAATAGCTACCAGCTGACACATCTGGGGAAGTGGGTAGTCATGTCCACTTTCAGCTCTATGGTACAGCTTCTTGCATAGCAGGGAAGTCTTGGCTCTTAGTCAATATTTCTTTTTCAGAGTCAGCAGAAGCTGTCTTCATCTTTTCTTCCTTTGCCTAAATTGGTCATGTCTGCCCAAACCTCAACCTGCAGTGTGTCTCGCAGCAAAATCTTCTTAATGTGGGTGGATTGTGGGAATATTCTTACAGCTGGATTCTCATTCCTGTTGAAATCAATGCTTTTGATTTGGCAATAAATTATGTCCTGGTTATGACCCTGTCCTTTTAGCAGCTCTCTCAAATCTATTTTGGTTCTGTTTCATTTCAGGAGCTTACTGAATCTGAATGTTCTTATACTCTGTGGAAATTTATCTGCACTTAAAGTTACAAACTCCAGTGTCAGCATAATCCAAAGTCTAATGTTTGCTTTTAGAGCAGGTACCCCTCATAGTCTAGTCTTGGCTGTAAACTAACATGTAAAGAGGCAGGTGGCATCCAATTATGACTTCCAAAGAGCAGAGACTACTCCTGTACGTAGATTAATCCACTCTCCAGGGATTGAAGAACTACTGGATGACAGCTGGAGGATGCACAAACATGAGAACCTACCAATTTCATATGCTGTGGTCTTCCTGCACTTTCAAATACAGAATAGACTTGTTAATTGATAATAGTGTGTGTGATATCTGAACTGAGAGTAACCTGGGTTGTGCATACCTGAATATTCATGTCCTCATGTAAATTTCAAATAACTGAAATACATTCACCCTCGTTTTCCTGTGGGGTGTAGTGGCAGAGCAGCACAATATACATGGAGAATCAGTTTAAGCTTACTGTTGATCTCAAGATAACTCAGCTTAAAATACCAACTGCATCATTATAACACTGTTGAGTGAAACTCATCGTACAGGAGGGTTGGACCAGGTTCAGCATGATTCTTTAGCATTTTGCTGTTTTGATGTTTTTAACTATGTATTTTAGGTGTCTTTCTTTCTATTCCAGGATTTTGTCTTTCTTTAGATCCTCATCGTCCTTAATAAATTAATGATGCCTTATTAATCATAGAATGGTTTGGATTGGAAGGGACCTTAAAGAAGATCTAGTTCCAAAGCTCTTGCCATGGGTAGGGACACCTCCGACTAGATCAGGTTACTCAATGCCCGATTCAACCTGGCTTTGAACACTGTGGATGGGGCATCCACAGCTTCTCTGGACAACCTGTTCCATTGCCTCACCACCCTTACAGGTAACACCTTCCCTCATTTTGCTGTTTGACTCTACTACATCTCTGGGTTTTTTGCAGTCAGCAGAAAGAACAGATTCACACACGTAACAGAGTTTTACAAATCACTTTGCAAGAGAATGGAACTGAAGGTTATTTTACCCTACAGTTTGATGGAAATAGAGATTTCTTTTTTTCCCTAAATGCCCTTTTATTGAGGCTGCAGTATAATTAAATCATTTTGCAATCATCCCCTCATGTTAAGCTTTCTTAGTTTTTGTGGCTAATATTTTTAAACTCTACATTATTCATATATTTCTCAGATGGTAAAAATACATGCTTATCTCAATCCTTCTCTTGACCTTTCCAGTCTCCTTTGCAACTTGACTTTTTTGTCTGCGTTCCCTTCAATTTGCTAACAATCTTGTGACAACAATGCACCAAAGTAGTTCCTGACTCCACTATTTTGGCTGTATGACTTTGAGAGGAAGGGTTGGGTTATCAAGAGTAAGCTATGCAGGAACATGCTTAAAATCCAATGAGATGGGGTGTTTTTTACTGGTTTCCACTTTTTCCGTACTGACCACATGGGACTCTGACCAGTCAGACTGAAGTCTGTTTGAAGCAGTTAGAAAGTGCCTGTATCTTAGTCATACTGGCTGGCCACCCACAAATCCTCAAAAAAAATTCTTTAAACTTCATCCACCGTTTTTATTGTCTTGAGTCCAACAAATGGAATGATCTGGATATTAGTCACAGATGTCTGTGCTGCTTCATATTGAGTGTGGGCATTGCCCAGATGTTGTGTGTACATGAGCTTTTTGGACTTCCATAGTCCAAAGAGGGAGGGGGAGAAGACACACTGACACACATGTGTATATAAAAGTTCACTTGTGAGTGAGTTCATCCTCCAGTATTTTTTGATGATGGGCTTTGGAATGATTTAGTGAGGCAGTTATATTTAGGTATATTTAACTTTTTGTGGGCATGCAGACAAATATTTGCTATAGCTCTATTTCACCTTTCACATACTATAGTATATTAAACCACAAAACCACACTGGCATAGTTAAAGGGTGGATATTTAACATTATGCTCTTTTTGGAATAGACGTGTTTGAGGAGGGATGGGGGGGTGGTTTTGTGTGTGCTTTTTTGGTTTGTATGTTTTGGGTCATTTCCCTGCGACTGTGCATGCCTATTAGCAACTTCTTTTCAATATGAAAATCTTATCACTGGTGACACTGCAACTCAGGAATTCAGTTACAGTGGACAAAATTACAAAATGTCATCCAGATTTTATGGTGGCTTTGAAGGTGGCAATGCATCAAGACATTTTCTCATTCAGCATAGGAACTTAATGCAAAAAATATTAAAATAATGTGTTTATTTGCAAAAAGATTTGATGTGAATATTGTTCATATTGAATTTTTGTGAACCGTCTGAAAAAAATTCAAATTCAATACCAGTAACCTACATTACAGCTACTCAGTTAATACTGATTGGTACCAAGCTTAGTCTGTATCTGTAGCTGCCTTAGAGGTTTCTTTATTGAAGAAACAAGCAGGGAACAAAGTATTTGCTCATTAGGTTGCTGTTGCATTAAAATTTGTGTCTTTGACTCCTGTTTCTTGAGTTAAGTGTCATTGCTTAACAGGGAAATCCAAGAGAGAAGACACACGTATATTTAATAAAAGAGATCTTATTAGCCAGCAATGTTTTCTGTAAAACCCTTGCTTTCACCTTAGGAACAAACACTGCTAGCAACAGCTCGCTTAGTTTTACTTTTGCATCATTTACAACTTTCATTCTTGTGACAGCTTCTTTGGCATTTCTGCTGCTGTCTTCTGGCACCCTCACTCTCATCTAGTAATTTCCTTGTCAAACTCTCCTGACCCTTAAAATATAGCAGTATCTTTTGATACCATCCAAGTGTTCTCTTAGAATCAGAGTCACAGACTCCTGCTGATCTCATCAAAACTCATTTCTTTGCCAGGAAACTCATCAAACAATAAACTCAAACTCAGGAGGCAGAGATAAAGAAATTTATTCTGTACTTTATGCTGATTTGCTATATATATGGTTTTTGTGTAATAAAAACCATAGGTCATGGAGGTATGTTTGTACTTACCTGGACTTACCTTAAACCTGGAATTAATTTGACTGTGCGTGTACTTTTATATTTCCACTAATAATGATTCTAAGTCCCTGAGTGGCTCAGGAACACAGTGCCTGCTTAAAATTCAGTTAAATAATGAAAGTACATGAAACTTCTCTAATGTATCTTCAATGTTGTAAAACTTAATAATAGGGAAAAGTTTCCCTTGAAATTACTTTATTAGAACTGAATCATTGCTAATAGCACAGGAGGCTAAAGGCTTATTCTTCTTACCTCTCTAAAAACTCCAGTAATACAACAAACTATGAAGCTAGACATGACACTGAATATTGTGCTATCACAGAGCTCTCTACATCATGTCTTCCAAACTGCTAGTAGTACCTTACTCCCTAAACTACATTGCATTCCTAACCTGGTATTTTGAACAATGCTGAAGGCTTTGTGCAAATGTCTTGGAAGTACATTTTAAGAGATGATGCAGGCAAACTGTGTGTTAAAGTGCATAATATGTATTACACTTCCATTGTTTATTTGTATTTTTATAACTAAATGCCTTTTAAAAAATCTGTAGCTTCGTTCGTACTGAATGTTACCCAATCACATCAACTTCATCATGTGCCAAACTGGCATAGTATTACCAGAACAATACATAACTTCATTCCCAATCTATGATTTATGTCACAGAATCATTCTACTTTAGACCTTATTTTGCCATGCACAAGAGATCTTATAAGAAGGATATTTATGAATTTAGAGTGCAAAGGAATGACTTTTTCTTCCAATAATATCAGGTAGTAGGTGTTATGTGTTAATGTGTCATGTTTATGCTTCTGTTTAGAAAACTTATGTTCCTCTGTACTTTTTCTGCATTAACAGTAATTTCTTCAGCAAAACTAAGCTAGCTGTGCTACACCAAACTAGGCCTTGAATTATAGCATGATTCATAGCATGGGAATCTAAATGTGCTATTGGGTATAATCCAACATAGCTCAACATGCTCTATGGGCATCTGTGGAGTGTGTTGGGTACTTACAGCACCCAGTTTTCAGAATGTATGAGTGTCACACACTGTGTACCCATATGCATTTTGGAGCTGGAAATAAATCAGTAATTGAAAAGCATGGCTGGACTGGATTGGTGAAAAGTTATGGTGAGGTGAAGTAGGTCTGGTATTTGTTGCTGCTGATTATGATCTGACATGTTTAGACTTTTCTTGTCCTCTCTTTCTCCCATCTAAGTTTAAAGTAACTGGTAGAAAATAGTGACTAGAAGAAACTATAATCTCAGGTTCATCTGATAGAGGATTGACCCTGTGCCCTATGCTCTACAATGTATTTCATAAATCTTTGGAGAGTACAAAAAGCAAATCTTTTCTCCCTACTCCCTCATCATTAATTAATCCTGAAGATTTGAGAAGCTTTCTTACTGTTCCCATAGTGATCCCTTGTTCTGTTTAATCTTTACACTGACTCAGCTTCTGGCTTTTAGTCAGGCAGCAAAAGTCAGGTCACTGATGGAGAATGAAGATCTCCATCTATTCTGGATTCACATGGTCTGAGTATGCGTGTTGGACAGCAAGCAGATAACCCACACAGGATCCTTTAACAACCTTTCGGGTAGGTAGGAGAGATTAAGGGTTTCTTTGAACTGGATAAAGGATGTAAGTTGTGAAGTATTTAATTAATAAACTAATTCCATGAATTCCATGAAGAAGTAGAGACTAAACATGAATTATAAATACTGGTACCTGGAACCTACCAAAAAAAAAAATAAAAAAGAAGAAGAAAAGAAAAAAGAAGGAAAAAAAAAAAAGGGAAAAAAATGCTCAAAGTGAGGAAGCAACCTTTCAGGATTGAAGCTCTCCCCCCAGAAATTATCATCATTCAAACGATGGTATTGGGAGCTCATTTAGTTATGTCTGTCAGGATTAATCTCCAAATCTTTCTGAAGTTTCCTGTCATGAATAGGTTTTAAATGTGCTGATTCCAATTTGAACTATGCCAGAATGGGAAAATTTTACTGCAATGTGAGCAAAATCTCATGAACTTAGAAACTGGACCTGAACACTGAGCTTGTAACTCAGTTGTTCTCAAGACTTTTCATCTTGCAGACCAGCTCATTTTTCTAGTTCTCTCAAACTCCATGCAATATATGATTGCTTCCATCTGTTTACGAGGTTAAATTTCTGAACTGTAAGTGTGGAAGGAGAAATTCAGTTATGCATGCTGCTAGCTGAATAGGTCTGCTTAAAAGAGAAAAATGTTTTGGTAAAACTTTTATTTTCTCAAGTTATATTCACTTTAAATCACTTATTGTATTAATTTCTAACTATGACATAAATAAATTACAGTATAAAGCTACATCCTTCTTTCTATGTTTTAATAATATCTGTCATGTCCTCAGAAATGCCAATGGAATTACACCTTTCTGTGCAGAGTCATCTAGGCATCAGTCCTTTATGGCAGTTCCTATGACTCATGAGGGTTTCTCTCTCACTGAGGAATGTAGTTTAAAGTCCTGAGATTCACAAGTCTTAAAATTTGTGTTACTTGGGATGTCTACTTCTCAAAAATATTAGTGTTATTACACGTTTTTCAATTTTCTCTGAATGAACTAACCTAAAAATATAACTCCCCCTATTTATTACAATTATTGAAGGAGCTGAGATTTTGATTATAAAATCAGAGTCAGTGACAAAAATAAAAGTAAACCATTAAATATAGGTGGTATTTAACTATAACGCTGTTAAGGAGTCACTGAAATATTTCAAGTGGTACAGTTGTACTCTGTTGGTTGGGGAAGAACTTGTTTTGCATCACTATAGTTCCTTTTCAGAAGGAACTTGTCTTCATATGTATTCTTCAGTACTTTTTCTAGCTGATCTCCATTAGGAACCCTGCTTCAGTAACAGAACTCTGTGTCAGACTTGCCCATAACGATTTGCAGATCTTCTCTTTAGTCCTTTGGAATTAGGATTTTCTTCCCTTGCTCCTTGAAGTTCATCTAGGAAGCATGTGAATATGGGAAGTATATCCAAGAAGTTAGCACTGACTAAAGTGAACAGGTCTTTATCTTCACCTCTTCACGTTGATAAAATGCACAGTTTACTCAAACTGTTTTTATTGCAAGGGCCGCTGTGTTCTAGGAAGACCTTCTCTCCAAAATGAGGAGTTTGTGAGAAGGCTAGTTCTTTCTAACTGCAAGATGGGAAAAAGATTTTAAAAATCGCTTTGATCTTTAGAAATTATACTTAATGAGCTTTGTGGGTTACCCAGATATGCAGAAGAGCATATTTCAGCATTTCCATTAGTGCTCTGCTTTGAACCCCCCTTAGATTAGCATAATAACTTTGTACTAGCCCTGTTAAGTTCTTAAATTTTGCTTTTAGGTGTCTTCTAGGTAATTGTGACAGTCACAACTTAATATCTGGAATTGTAAGGAAGGAAAAGAAATATAATGCCTCCTTAACACACAAAGGAAACCAAGTCACTGAGAATTTACTGTAACATCTTCTTTAAAACTAAGGTGGCACATAATAGAAAGAGTGAGTCCACTGCAAACAGGATGCCTATGAGCCTAATGAAGACAATTAAAATATTGATCTTGGTTAGACAGACAAGAGTTCATGCCTACTCTACAAATACTGTCCATTTCTAATGCAAAATTGGATATATCAAAGACGAGAGCAACTACAAAAAAAAGCATTGTGGAAAACAGTGGATATGAAAGTGTTTGATATACTTTATCTTGATATATATTTGTATGTTACTAAGCATATGAATAGAGGAAACAATTTGAAATGAAAACACCATGTAAAAGAAAGAGGACAATACATGTCCTTATGACATACTTATCGCTTTGCACACCTAGAAGTTTTGTTTGAAAAATTTCTGTGATACCTGGAAAGCATTCCAGATGCCTGCCTCTCTCTCAGAAAACCTGGTTTTAATCTCTCCCCAATATCTAAACTAGTCTTACAAATCTAGTATGGGGTAAAGGACATGGAATTTGGAGTCATATCAAACATTGATAATACTGTATTTTTCTTCTTTGACGAATAAGATGACAAAATAAGGTTATCCAAAATTCTTCTCTCGGTTATGTATATCTCATTTGTCTTACGTTACCTTTAAGTCTCAGTTTATCATGGCAGGCAGAATAAAACAGTTCCTGTTTTTCACTTTGATATGTCATCTTCAGGTCTGATTCAGACTAGTTTTACGTGAGCACAACTGCTGGAGTCCTCAGATCTTAACAGAGCATATACTGCTTTATTTCCTTCCTTTCATTTTTACCAATTCCTTACTTCTCTTTGAAAATATATAGCTCGTATCTTTTTCACTTATATGTTACCACTCTTTGATCTTCCCCACAGATATTTGCTGTGGATAGTCTGTCACTCTGTCAGGTATCTTTTCATTATCATCTTCTCTCAAGTGACTTGAAAAATATACTTTTTTCATTTTTTACCCATTTTCATAACAGGATGCAGTTTCCTTGTTCCTTTGACATTTATAAAAATCTAATTAGTAAATCAGGTAATGATTTTTTAAAAAGGGTTTTGCAAGCAATTTTGAGTTGCACTGTATGTTGATGTTCATTTTGTGTGGAATCTGGATTGTTTTATCAGAATAAACTTTTGTTCCAAAGACCAAATTCTACAGTTATCTAATTAGTTCAGTGGGGAAGTTCCTTGTAACTTTAAAATTTGTTTATACAGAAACTATAATTGGAGTTTCTTTTATGAATGATGGATTATGGGAATAAAAATTAGTTTTTTGTATTTATCTTAAGTTTCCATTGCCTTTAGTCTCACTCTTATAATAGAAGGAAACTACATATAATGCTATTATTTACCCTGGAATGGTTTGTTTCTTTTGTGTCTTGCAATTTGAGATCTCTTCTCTCTGAGGAAAAATCATTGTTTTTCAAATATTATACACACTCAAAGCCTACTGTTGTGCTTATCATGGTTTTGCTCAAGTTAAACATGCGGTCTTGAAAAAAGATGTGAAAACAGTCTTTATCATTGTCAGTTTTGCCACTTCTAGAAGGACTAGCAGCTGGGAAGTTCTGAACAATCATGGTAGTCAGACTAAGAAAAGTAGGGAATGTGAGAGAGAGGAAAAAAATGTCTTACTAAGCTAAATTTGGAGAAATATACTCTATTTTAAAATACCATGCAAGAACCAAATGCTGCCAATGAAAATATCAAGAATGGAAAGAGGAAGAAAGCATCAGCAAGGGATGAATAGAATATTTATTCTGCAAAAAGGGAAGTGGAAACCCTTTAAGATGAAAGCTGTATGTGATCTTGTTTTCTACTCAAAATCAGCAATGCCTTTTTAGTGAAAAAATATCATAGTGGTAATTATAATGAGTTCAATAAAATCTTTAATGCTAATCTTTAAAGAAAGATTAGCAAACCACTCCAGTGTCTAATCAAGATCAATAAAGTCTAAGCTCCCACCTGCCCCTGACAAAACCGACAAAACCAACCAAAACTTCCCTGGAGAAGGGTTGTTTCAGAACTCCCTTACTGGGGCTTCTTCTTTTTCCAGATTCTTAATATATCTACGTTAGCAGATTAGTACAAATCCAAAGCATTTTTTGAGGCAAATCTCCTGGTCATTCCTACTTACTATGTTTTTAACTGCAAACTCTAGAAGCATGTGGATGAAACTGAACTGCATCACATGAAGTACACCTAATACATCCAGCCCAGGGCACCCAACTAGTTCAAAGAAACACAGCCTCTGAAATGCATATAATTTAGATCTCACTTCCTCAGCTGTTTCCCGCTACAGGTTTACTTCCATTGGACACTGCATACCAATGTAGACATAAGTACTGTGGCCCAAGACCAGACTAAATAGACCACAAGATCATGTACACACTGGTACAGCAAGTGTTGCATGAAAGGCTCCATGAATAACTGATAGTCTTGGCTTACAGGCATTTTTGAAACGATGGAAAAAGTCTTGCCAGGACATAAAGTTTTATAGGAACAGAATCAAAGCGTGTCTCTCTCTAGTTTTTCATGGTATTAGCTGTTAAAAGCAACTAATAAGGAAGCTTTAAAAATAAAACTATTGGGGTGAAACAACTTAAATTTCCATTTTAGAAAAGTGTGGATGAAAATTATGGTCTTTGAGTTCTTTTTTCCTTTTATTTTTCCTCATAGTCTCAATGCATCTTGGTTGCTTAGTTTTCTTTGTTTTTCAAAACTAAATTGTTTAAACCCAGCTCTTTCTTCAAACTCCTTTCTCTTTGAGGTCAGTTTCTCAGATTAGTGAGATATACTCAGAGTTGCATACATCTGTCTTGTCTTTAAATTTTGGCTGGTTGCTGCTGGTTTAGGAATACTAGTCTTGGAGAGTTGAAGGAGAGTGAAAGCTACTGAGAGTATTCTGGGAGAGCTCAAAGCCTTTTAGGCACTGAGAAACTAAGTGTAAGAGATGATACCATAAGAAATCTCCCTTAATTATTGCAGCTGTTCATGGACAGTGAAATACTGAACTAGCAAAATGGTGTGCAGAACTGTTGAACTTAGTCATCAGCAGTTGCACATCAGATATTTCATTTCATCTCTTGGAGATATTACTTGTATTTTATTTTCCTTGTATGTTCTGTGGTCAGATTATTGTAGAAACCACCAAATCCTCTGGTTTTAATTTAAATGTTGAAGGGTTTTGAGTTTTTTTGGGTTTCGCTGAGTTAAAAAAAGAAAAATCAAGAAACATATAGCTCAGCATAAGCTGAGATGTATACAATATGTTTGCACTGGTACATAACATGTGGTTGTCATCTCCCAAACTGACTGGTGTTCATGTTGCAGATATGTCTTTGTTCATATTTATAAAAGGAATGAGCATATGCCCTGATCTCCTAACAAAATTAAGTTACTGCATTGTCCCGATACAGTCCTATCCCATTCCTGGATGGAAATCACCTTTGAAAAACTTGCTGCAGCTATTGATGCCCTCCTTATTCTCATCACAGCATCTTTCTAACTACTATTGCAATTTTAATATTTGCTGGAACTAGGGAAAAGAGAGTAAGAAAGAAGAAAAGCGTTATCTAGCTCTGTGGTCTGTGGATCAGGTGTTGCCCTTCATGCAGGAGAAGGGACTGGAGGAAGTCTTCCTCTGGAAAGTGTAATGAATTCCTTGCAGGGGATGAACAATTTTATTTCCCCTGCAGAAAGAGGCATGAGGAATTACCTTCACCACACATCTGTAGAGTCAAGCCATCTTATTTGGGAGAGAGCAACAGGCAGACTTCTCAGCACCAGCCCAGATGGAGTGACCAAACACATTCCTGCCACTGCAACCTCATCCACAGCTCATTACACGGTGTGTGTGTTTGCCTGATAAAATAAGGAAGCTCAACTCTTCTCTGAGTTCCAGGAGATCTAAGCTTTACTGTATTCAACTTTTCAGAAAGCTCAATTAGGAAAAAGTTTGTTCATAAAAAAGTTAATTGTTCTTGATTTTTAGTAAGTTAGGAAGTAGACAAAATAGACACTCAACTAAAATGCTTACAAATATTGTAAATTTTAGCTTTTACCTCTATCTCTTCAAGGGGTAAACAGAAACAGGTGTAAGGTTGTCAGAAACGTTGGGTTTTCTTGGATTTGTAATTGGATATTCTGTACAAGGAGAGTCATAAGAAAACATGACATAAGAATGATGGTACTGTACAGCAAGGTCAGACCCAACATTCTGTGTCTTACAGTAGCCAGGAGCAGATTCCTAATAGTGGCAAGTCATGAAAGATTATAAGAACAAGACCACCTCAGCAGGAGGATTTCCCTGGTAGTTCTTCTCTTCAGTCCCCCAGTTTCCTCAAAAGTACTTTTTGTACGGACATTTAAATTGTGTTAAATGCATATCTTTGCACGCTGGAAGCTTTTAACATCTGTGATATTAGTAAAGTATTAATAATTTTAGTATATTGGTAAAATATACTAGTCACATTTAGTTACATATTAAGTACTTAACGTATTACGATTATTAAATTTTTACTGATTTTACATCTGTAATATTAGTGAAGTGTTATTCTATGGAGTTTTCTCCCACAAAGTCTCATTTATCTTTATGGTTACTATCTGCACCCTTAGAATGTCTAAAGACAAACTTCTTTCTTCTAATGATCATGCAAAGTGCTTTAAGTCAGGGTAGCTAAGGTTAATGATACTAAATAAAATGATACCAGGAAGGAATCTGCCTGCAGGAAGCCCATAACTCCCTATTGTTTGGCAAGTCTGAATTTATTTTGAGTAACTGGTGGTTTCTACAAGAAAACAGTAATAATTATATTTGTCTCCCAAGTATTTTCTCAGGAAACAGACAAACAGCCTTTCTTGGTTTATTTCAAGAACAAACACATTACCACTATAAGTATTTTCTTGTTGACTCTGAAGATGAAACAAGTTACTAATGAAAAGTGATACAGAAAGAATAATTTTTTAGGGTATTTTGCAAAAGAAAAAATAATGGCAGAGTTTGCACAAACTTTATAGATTCTCTAGGAATGTTCAACAGAGTGTTCATATCCAAACAGAAAAAACAGAGAGCACTGTGTTTCTCCAGCACTGTGTTTCACCAACTGCAAATTTACATTATTGCAATGAGAAAGAATAAGCTCCTGGAGGTTATTGAAGGCTCCTATGCATCCAGCCACACCAAGAAGGTTAGGAAGTGGATCAACAGCTTTTATATTCTTAGATTCCATTTTAGATAGGTAGACAACTATATAATAATTGATAGTAAATATAAATACAGATACACTACAAAACCAGTATCAGTAGAGGGAGAGAGGAAACAGCTTCAGGTTCCTCCAGGGGAGGTTTAGATTGAATATTAGGGAAAATTTCTTATCTGAAAGGTTTGTCAACTGTTGGAACTGGCTACTCAGGGAAGTGGTGGAGTCACCATTCCTGGAACTGTTCAAAAGGTACGTGGATGTGGCACTTGGGGGTATGGTTTAGTGGGGAACACAGTGGTGCTGGGTTAATGGTAGAAATTGATGATATTAAAGAACTTTTCCAACCTTAATGATTCTAAGGTTCTAGATCTGAAAATTCTCATGTAGGTTATGCTGAGCAGACATTGCCATTGAGAGACTGGAATTCCGCAGGTCTGAAAGGAATTAGGAAGGACAAATCCAAACAGCACAGATCTGGAACAACGGGACTGCATCCTCAACTATTTTAAATTGAAGTATCTCCCCTGAGTACAGTGCAACTATTTTGATCCTATCACAAGAACATTAACAGCAATAAAATGTGACTTTTCAAATAAATGTAATTCAACATCCTTACAAGAAAATTCATATATATGAGATTTAAGGAAAGAATTGTCTTCACTGAGAGATGAAGAATGTTGAAGAACCTAACTGCATATTGTCAACTCATACTCAATATTTAATGACACTACCCTTAATATTTACCATATGCAAGCATGTATTCTGCTTTATCAGTGCTTGTCAATTCTATGGAAATAAAATGTACCACCTGCACCCATGAGATAATTTTTAATTCATCTTGTAACCACAATACCTTTGTATAGTACTTGAAAATTGAGGGCAGGGAATGTATTTCATGCTTTTTCTTGAAATTTGTGGTCCTTAAAAGAAAAATTGTCTTCACAATTTGATTTAAAAGGGTCTTGATTTAAAAACTAATAATTGCTTGAAAGACATCCCCCAAACAGAAGATACAGTCTTCACAATAGGAAATGTAAAATATAGTTCAGCGATGCACATCTTTCTGAGTTTCTTGCCAAGTTATGACAGATACACTGATCGATTACTAAAAGGTAGAAGCAAGGCCAAAATCTGGATAGCATATTCCAGAGAGACTAGAACTACTTATTCTTTGATTAGCTCTTGAAACCGTGTTTTAACTTCAGTTTATGTCATTGTGTAACACTGTCAACCAAATAGCTTTGCAATGTCTTGCTGAACTAACTTTTTTAGTTGTCTAGAAACATGAAGTTGTAGATTGTGACAGGTTTTATTTCCATGGGGCCTGCAGTAATTGCACTTTTACAGGTTTTGCCATCAATTTGCCAACACAAGAAAAGGTGTGTTCATCACCCAGCATGTCCACTAACAGGTACACTTGAGACCAAATTTGGGGAAAGTTTCATTGCCCTTAGAACATTTACTTGCATCTATCTTTGGAGTTCCTAAAATGTTTCCCTCTACTAAAATAGAGCAGCCTGAAAGGATTTAATATGAATATTAACGAAAAAAAGGGTTTTTTAAATACTGACACAGAAATTTCTACCAATATTTGAAAGCTGAAAATAAGTGAGATTTGTTTGGAGCAATGGCTAACAATCCATGTTAGGGAAAATGTAACCAACCCTGTCAAACACACTTAAAATAGCCTACTATATTATAAACAAAGTCCTTCTTTTGATCATTCAAACCTGAATATTAATGATCAAAAATCCCAAAACAGGAAATGGAACAAACTGTTCTAAAAATAGGTAATATGCCTGAGTATTATCATCTACTCATGTGGGGAGTCTCTGCATTCTTTTAATCCATGTTAATCTTCATTTGACATATTATTTTGGTGTTTGGGACTGCCTCAGCAGCAACCTCAGATTTGAGTTTATCTTCTGTGGAAGAATTAGAATGTTTGAATAAAAACCAAAAGGGCCTTAACTTTCTTTTTACTTTTTAATGTCTTAATGATAATTTTCATTAACACATCACTGAGAGCAAGAATGTGCATAAATACACACAAGACTAAGGGCTTCATTTAAAAATGATCTTAATGTTTCTGTCTAAATTTTTAGGTAAAGTTCTTGACAATTAGAATTCAATATTCCAAACTGCAGAAATGTGATTAGCAAATTCCAAATAAATTGTTTATTTAGAAGTGGTGTTTATTTTATTTGGTATGGTTTTTATAAAAAAAAAAAAAAATATTATTTCTCATAGTGATACACATAGATATTATTGCTTCTCCTAGTGATTTTGATGAGGATTTTTTCAAGCAGTTCCAATTATATCCTGTTCATAAAGTCTTGGCAGTGAAGAATTGTGCATATAGATGTAGTCTTAACATATTCAAACTAATTTCACTTTGCCAAAATGGTCACTTGTAAATTTATTCATCTGGGAAATTGTGAAAAGCCTTTTTCAGACTTACTTGTGCAACACATTTATACTGCAATCCAATGCACTGGGACCTAGCAAGGATATGGTCATGTCCCTGAACAGGGCTAGTGCATGAAATCCATGTTTCTCCTATGCCTGGTCCCCAGCCATTCTGTTATGCCAGGCTGTGTGAGCCTAATGGATGCTTCTCTTTCCCTTCACTTGCTCCCTCTTGTGTTTTATAATGATTTCATCAAATCCAAAATTTCATCAAATGTCTTGGCAAGAACAAAATCATGTACTTGATACCTATGAAATATGGAAGTATGGAATACCTAATGAAATCAGCTAATTCCACTGTGAAACAAAAGCAAACATTGCAAGTTTGAAAATATTTTTTAAAACAGAGCTGTGTGTCTCTGTCTTGCAGTACTTTCAGGTGTATTTAAACAAAACAAGGTTGTTGTTTTCCTTTTCTTCTGTGATTAGAGGAAATATATCAGGTTTAATTATGCTCTTTAGGAAAAAAGGAAGATGATAGCAAAAGCTTTCATGTTTTTCTGTAAGGCATATGGCAACTTCTATTTCTTAAGACAAATAAGAGTAAAACCTCATGTTCTCTTCTTTTTTCTGTTTTTTTTTTTTTTTTAATACATTACTTTCTCAGCAGGATTGTTTTTAAGCATGAAAACAGATTAGGTCTGTCCACAAACCCTGATGATACTGCTTCACAGAAGTTACTTGAATTTTGCATTCAGTAAACCATAGCTATAGTATGTTAATAATTTCCTATAAACTAACTGCAAGATTTGGTTAAATTCTCATTGCTTTCTGTAGGAATTTGACTGAGCAAGAACTAAATTATGGAAGAGCCTACCAACATGTGTAGTTTGAGGTCTAGAAAAGACCATCAGATCTTCAGACAACTAAAGAGTGGCTGAAAATATGCACATCTGCATTATATTAATGTCTGTGTACTGCTACAAGAGAAATTGCTTGACTGCTTTGAATTCTTCTTAATTTTTTAATTGTTTTGGTAGTTCATTTTATATGGTATCATGGAAATAACATATTATTAGTTTCTCTTTCCACAATATCATGGAGTTTACTCAGCTTACACTAATATGACAAAAACATTTTATGTTTGTGAATAAATAATATTATATATGTGTGCTTTTTTCTACATTGTTATTTTATAATTATTTTAGAAATAAAATACAATCATAGTAAGAATAGAATATTATAATTCTTCAACTAACATTACCTAACAAAAATTAGAGTTGTTTGAATACCTGATTGATATAGCCGAGCTTTGAGATATATGGTTTTCTGAGTTACAGAGGTGCCAAGAAAAAAGACCACTTTTATCTTTGATTTAAGCTTAGAAATGGCAAGGAGTTAAATTCTATCATATTAGTATAGTCAGTCTGAGCACAATGGAAATGCTATTTACTGGTCTTATTAGCAAATTACCTTGTTTCTCATTAATACTCCATTCCTCTACTTATTTTTTCAGTTCTATTTATTGTTCAAGATCAAACAGAATTATCAAAATTTCAGACTTAAATGTTCTAATTTCACATGTTCTTTCTAGTCTACTATTGTAAAGGTTTATTGAAGCAGCTTTGAATAAGTATTCAGCCTCTGGTTATTCCCCTCCTTTCTGCAGATGTGATAGCAAGAAAAGATATTTAGGACACCATCTGCCCTCAGTTTTCTTAGACAGGAAATACACAGACATTGTCTATGATGGTCTTTTGTCTTTTTCAGCAATTCATCAAGCACTAGAATATTTGAAATATTCTATTGTGAATTTGAAACTGTTTCACATATAAGACCATGTTCTAATAATTCCATACCTTTTAAATATGTTCCCACTTATAAATTTTTTAATCTGTCTTATTTCTTGTGACTGGCTTCTAAAAAAAAAAAAAGAACATCGTATTTAATTAAAATCAAAGGTTTATGATGGAACATTAAGTGAAGTTTAGCTGAAGAAAAATAATTATTAAAAAATTAAAATTCTGTCTTGAAATATTTGTTTACTTTTTTGGAACTGTGTGTTTCACATTTTCATCACTTTTTTTTGGTATTATAAAACCAAATAGTTTTAGTAAATTTTAACTGCAAGGAAACTAAAGGCTTTTTGTTTTATTTTTATTCCCATAAACATAAATTTTAAAATTGTGCAATTTGTGCAATTGCATGATTGCAAATAAAATGTGTCCCTTCACAGCTTGTAAGTTATTCACTAAATTCCAAACTGAAATCTTGCAGGGAAATAGTATAAATCACACTTCACAGTAGAGTAAAAGTTATGGATTCAGAACTGAGTGTAGCCAAATGCAGTTAAAAATAATCCTGAAAAGTTATTTACTTCTGGGGCTGTGCTTCTGGCTGTTCCGAGTTTACCAGCACATGTGCTGTTTCCTTTTATGGGCTTCAAAGACCTCCGTCTTTGAAGATGCAGAGGTTAGGCTGGTAAGTCATTTCACTTAAGGTTGTCTACCTCCACTATCCCTGTACATGAAAGCTACTGGGAAAAATTTCAAACCCACTTCCATTTGGGCCTGCATAATTTTGTAACTAACTTTTAAAGTTAATACTGTAATTTTAAGGCTGAAAACTGCATATATAAAATTACATGTATGACAACGAAGACCACGTTTGGCAAATTTAGCAGATTTTAGCACAAATTTCCACATGCTGAGGAACTAAAGCTTGACAAATTAGCTCCAGATATGGCCATATTAGTGAGAGCTGGAGACAGCCCTACAGGGCTGGATTTTCTTTGACTTTAGAAATGCCCTTGAAAAGACTCAATTGAGTTAATGAAGGCATTATATAAACAGTTAAAAGCAGTTGTTGGAGGCTGGTAGAAACTCATGTATCAGCAGTTAGTAATTAAGAAGGTTTTGTATCTGCTTTCAGAATAAATATCCTGTCCCAGTTGTGGCAGGCCTGCTGAATGCAGACTTTCATGTCAGTAAATGTCCAGACATTATTTTGTGTATAAAAACATCTGCAGTGTCTTACCTCTGCATCTCTTTAGTTCCCTCTGAAAGCCAGCCAAGGCCAAAGTTTCCAGTCAATAACCTGATCAGTAACTGTAAAATCATTTACTCAGACCAATAATTAATAAAGTTTACACCAGATGAAGGGGTTATCAGAGGGTAAGTGATGTATGACTGACCCACCTGGTAAGAGGAATAAACTTAGCAACAGCACTACTTTCTGTCTTGAAAGAGAATGTAGGGGAAAAAAAAAAAAAAGTTGTACATGTTGATTACTGTTATGAGTCACACTGACTTAAATAAAATAAATACTAAGTTATTTCACCTAAATATGAAACCAGTGGCCAAAGATGGGGATTTGCATGTGTTTATTAGCAGAATTTGTTATGTGAATAGCTGATATTTATTACTAATAAATACACTAATTAAAGCCATACTAGTAATTTCCATTAGCTTACCCTCAAACTTCCACGGAGCTGTCCGTCTGGTTTTAATCAAAACCAAATGGTAATCCAAGTTCTCAGGCTGGAACAGCTAAGAGGAAGTCATTCAGAGAAGGCAGAAGAAAGCAGAAAAGATAAACAGACGATATTCACTAAATTTGTATAGAGCAAAGGATGTAGATGCTGTGGGTTACTCTGGAGACATGATTCAGGCACCCTGTCAAACTGGAACGAAGTAGTTACAAGTGTTTTATGTCAGCAAAATACTAATATGATCAAGATGGAGTCTGTCCTTTTGCTTTTGCAGAGCTGGATTTGTGTGACTCTGGAGGATTCTCAAAAGAGGTAAAGCAACATATTCCACTGCCTGCAATACGACTGTGTTTGAACTGTAGCATTTGTTTTCTTAGATCCAGCTTATTCTCTTGAGTAGGAACACGATTTTAGCGAATGTGTTTAAATGGAATCTAGCTAACTGTGTATATTTGCTCAACAGAATAGTACTAGACCTTTTGTCACTGTGATGTGCTAATTGAGTTTAGACCGTGTTTCTCACTACCTGATGTCAAAACCCAGGTGTTGCAGAAATGTTCTCGTGTTGTTCTGGATAACTGTTACCTTTGCATGAGCATTAGAGATGCATGAAGTATTTTTTTAAAGGAAAAATCCAGGAGGGAGAGGTTTAAAAACATTTTTACATTATGTAGCTGTAGTACAGATTTTCTTCTTTGGCAGAAATAGCCCAGCAGTGTATAAAGCTAACTGCCTTGAAACACTCAGTCTTGTCTTTTTCTTTTCCCTCCATTTCTGGGCTCTCTCTCTGGCGCAGGCAGGCAGGCTCGCTGTCTCTCTCTCCCTCTCTCTCTCAAGGCAGGAAATACTTTTCAGGCAATCTGGGCCTGGTTGTTGAGGCCCCTTTCACAAAACATCAGTCTGAATTTAGTAGACAGAAGTCACTGGGAAAAGCTTGACAGGCTCGTGCTTAGCTACGGCTCCCTCCAGCTGCAGAGGGTGTTTTTGTTAGAATCACACATTGAGCAAAACTGCTTAGAATAGAGCAATGATCTCAGTAGCGAAATCTGAACTTTTATGCTAGCAGGAGCTAGCTGGGACTGGGCTCTTTTGTTTGTTTGTTTGCTTCTTCATTTTGTTGTTGGGCTTTTTTTCTTCTTCTATTGACCAAAGATTTTAGGGGGGTCATGTCTGAATTCCTGATTCTCTTCATCTAGGTAAGGCTGTCTTGGAATCTTTCTGTACTTTAAACTACCAAAAGATTTTTTTTTTAAGAAAGGAAAAAAAAAAAAGAGGGAAAAGAAAAAAAAGAAAAAAACACAGAAAAGGAACAAACAGTATCCAGCACTGGAGTGTTCTGCATTCAGGATCTCAGCACTAGAACTAGAGGTAAAAAAATTTATAATCTTTAAAAATATGCATTTGGTTGTAAACTGTGACAACTCTGTTTATCAAAGTATGCCAGACCTTAAAAAAAAAAAAATTGTGCATTTTTGTTTGTATTTTAAATATATCCTTGAAATGCTGAACTTTATTTGCATTCTTATATAAATAGAGCTGTATGGTCATTCTTGCATATTTTTTAATGTAAATTAAATAGGAAAGTTAGATGTGTGAGCAATTTGTGTTTTCACTTCATTTAACAACAGGGAGGGCATTTAGGGCTATGTTTTTTTCTTTCTCCCCACCTTCCCTTCCCTCCACTCCAGCGGTAATGATGATGAGGACTGTTTTAGGCAGATATATCAGTTATACCTCTGCTGGGCTTGGTCTCTAGCCTTTTCTCAGTCCTAGATGAAATTCGTAGAAGTGACAATACAGTCTTAAAGGTGTAGACTCTAAATCCGAAATTCCGAGGTTTATTTGTTGGCTTTAGCTAAATTAGGTTATTTTGGGTAACATATGATTAAATACACAGATTGCTGTGTGCTGTGCTAGCATTTAGAAGAGGTAAAGTAAGATTCAGTAAATGTCAGCTGACTATAATATTCGGGAGGATGTATGGATTTTCTCTGTTTTTCCTTAACCTAGTCAACATGTAACTAACAAAAATAACAAGAGTCTGCTGTTAAGGAGTTTAGAGAGAAAATCAGGATAGTATCTTTCACCGATATGTGAATGCATGAATATTTTATGTAAAGTTGTGATTTAATTATTAAATTTTTAAGGATATGAGAAGCATTTTTCATGTTAATCTATATAGTATTCTTTGTCTGCCTGAAAATTGTTGCTTATAAGTAGTCTGAAAAATTCTTTCTTTTTTTCTTTCTTTCTTATGTTCACCAGTAAGGCTCCATATAGTTATTGGCCAGATGGGTAACTAAAGAGAAGTTGTCTGTTCATGTATTTCAAGAATCTTTTAACTATGCTTTTACTATTTTTCAAAATGATTGGTGTGTAAGGAAATGACTTTGTGGTGTGAAAGGACATGAAGGAGCAGTAGATATTCCAGAATGGGGTCAAATATCTCCTCTGTAACAGACAGAGAATTGTACACGTTACTGCCATTTGGGGGAAGAAAGTTGTTCAGGGTGGTCAGAACTGGCTCTGGGTTGTGACGGGAATGCATCTGAACTGGACAGGCAACAACCAATAGGCAGTAAATTGTTCCTGAGTATATTCTGGGGTGTATTTTAACATCGCAATCACTTATAAGCTTATGTACAAGTCTTCTCCAGTTAGATGGTCTGGTCTGGGAGAGCTGTGATATGTAAGTGGTGGGACTGAAAAGTTGAGAGGAATTTGACTTGACTGAGCCTTTTTGTCACTCACGTGAAATTTGTGCTGGAACGTTGATGTCTCAAAGGATTTAGCTTTAGTGGCTTTTACTGCACTGTGTTCCCATAGTTGCTGCTGCAAGTAGATGTGCACGTATTTCATATTAGTGACTACTCCAGTTAAACAGAAGAAAACATTCCCTATCAAGCAGTTCTCTTCTGTAGTACCACTTCTGGATTTTAAAGCATATAGTGACCTCATCTGACCTCACTTGCAGATGAAAATACTTGACACCTGAGGCAGTGGAACTACAGGTTGGACAACAGAATAGAACCCAGAAAGTATTTTCTCATTAAACTCTGAAGTTTCTTGTAGACTATAAGAAAATATAACACTGATAGATGCCTGCGTTTTTGATTTAGAAGATTTTGATTTGGAGACAAATCACTGTTCATCTTCTGGTTCTACTTAGTTTAACTTCTCTGTTATGCTAACATGTTTTGGTTTTTTAAGATACCATTGCTCAAGAAAAAGGATTCACAGAAAACTTACAGTCTAAAAAAACTCTGAAAATTATTTTATAGATATATAGTAATAATGAACATGGAAAACGAGCATCTAGAATTTTTTGACCTTGCTCTGTTCCCTTAGAAATGTTAGCCTTCTTTATTTGAAACAAGAAGATAGCCCAAGTAGTTGTATCAAATGACTCTCTTGAACGAAGTCATGAATTTATGTCTGCAGCCTTGAGAAAAATTAATGCAAATGGTTACATCCATGTAATAGGAATTATTCAAATAACTTTTCTTCACCATAAATTTATGTGCCTGAAAACTTATTATCTTCTGAACCTCGTACCTGTTAACCTTCATGTAAAATTCCATAATCAAAGTACTGGAAAAAAAACTTTGTATATTTAGGCCCAATTCACAAAGAACCCTGTAACACAAAGCAATCCCTCCTAAAAGCAAATTAAAAGTGAAGACAACAGCTTGGGTGTGCAGTTTTTAAAGAGGCAAGGCCTCTTTAAGGGTAATTCTTTTAAATTGCTGAGCTTAAAATCAATTTTAAAATCATATTTTAGATGATTGAACAATCTAAGAATTCCCCTTTTGGCTTTTTCATAAGTCTCAAAAGTTACTTAACTTTCATTTTTCTTGATTGTCAGAAGTATTAAGGCACATTTTATATGATAGTTTTCTGCTATTCTTAACACGAATTTTTTTGCTAGAGTGTATCTTCTTTGTTATAAAGCTTCCCTGAGGAGGTCAGTAGCAGAAGGAGGAAGAGAATTTACAAATGGTTTTCTCTTTTCTCAAAGAGAAGATATATTTTTGAGTATTGTCCTTTTTTCTTTTATTCATCTGGTTCCATTTTCTGTTGTTTGTTTGTCTGGAGAAAAAAAGAAAAAATGGGGGATTTGTTGGTGTTCTGTTCTTTTTACAAAAGAAAAGGCAAAAAGACAAAAACAGAGTAACATAAGGGCCAGAGCAATTGAAATAGCATATCCAGAAGTGTTAGATCTTGATTTCCTTCCTATTAGGAGAGAGCCTTTGGAAGTCTCTGATCCAACATGTCATTCAAAGTGGGGTCAACTAGAGCAAGTTGCTCAGATCCTTGTCCATTAGGGCTTTAAATATGTCATTAAAAGATAATGATCACTGTGAATTCTTAGTAAGGACTTTAAGACTAGCTGGATACACAAGGTTTTTTTAATGTATGTGTGTATACATATGTGTATATACATGTATACATATGCATATGTGTATATATGCATAAATTATACCCCAAACCAAAATGATATAGAATTTACACATGTAAATCCTACGTATACTATATGTGAACATTATTTTATTCTAATAACTACAGATATTGAATTTCAATATGTTTTATATCATATTTCACCCTTGATATTTCTTGATGCTTTCAGGTGCTTCTTATTTAAGAACAGTATGTTCGTAGATAATTTCAAATCCACTATTACCATAGTTGCTTGTTTCTCTTTAATAAGAAAAATCACTTATGTTGAAATTAGTAATGCCCAGAGTTTTATCTCTGGCATATTGTACATCGGTCACTGAATTCAAATAAAAAGGTTTGCCTTAGGCTGTGTGTATCATTAAAACCAATTTCACTCATATGATGTACTCTTTACTTCTAGCCTTCACTTTCATCTAGGCTCTTCTTTTTCTTACAGTGATTGGTGATACTTCTGCTGGTTATTCCATTGTACCCTGTGTCAAAATCTATTAGGTTTAGATGAAATGCCCTTGAACTTTAGGGAATTTTATAAACAATTCTCTTATTTCTGAATGTCTACTGGTTCTCCCACCCTCTTGCTCACTCTTTATGAGTTTCCAGGGTAAATAGGTCTTACTGGTGAGAGTTTCACAACAAGACTAAACCACTACAAATACTCTTTAATGCCAGAACAAATAAATGTTCCATGTTGAACATCATGGTACTTGTGGAAAGTTCGCCTTATGATACAAAATTTTGGGATAAGAGGGAGTCGGTGGTGAGTTTGAAATAAACATCATTAGACTAAGAAGTGAAGAAAATCTGGAGTAGAATGGAGGATTGTTGCAAAGTGTTCTTCTAAGGGAGATAAGAGAAAATAGAAGGGGCAAGAAGAGCCGGTGACAAATTTGCCAGGCCAAAGCAATTGGGGTTACACTATTAAAGCTGTATAACTGCACCTTATTGAGGAGCATTCATAACCTTAATATTGTATGCATGTTTGCTAAAACTCTCAAAATATGAACTTTTTTTTGATGTAGTCATGAATTTTCTCATACATGACACAGACATGTAATGAGCAAGGAAAACTTGATTTGGATTCACTTTTTCAGTCTGGAGCACTTAACCATCCACTTCTGAGCAGTCCTGAGAGGTTCAACACACTGGACATTGTACTGTTAAATTCATTACACTTTTTTTTTTCTGCAGCTAAATGGAGATATCACTTTTCATTTTGCCTGAATTGTTTATCTTCAGTTAATGCTGCTTTATCAGAGAGAGTTGATAGCTTTCAATAATAACAACTAAAATGAGAAGTTTTTGCTGAAAGGATGGTCTCTAGGAGTTGTATACTCCACAGCAAAACCTGAGCTTTGAGGATTCCATATACAGAAACAATTTTACACTCTAGTACCATCAAATACCTATGTGCAGATGTCACTCACAACTTCCAAACATTGAGTCACTGCCAGCTTAATTGGATATCCCATATTGGATATAAAGATTTTAAGACAGCTTTTGCATGTTGTGAAAGAACTGGTAGCTGGTAAAGGAAATAGATCTGAATTAGGTTTAAAATTGAGGGAAAATCTCTATGTGAGCTCACAAGTCATCTGTTTTATTTTTCCTGTAGTTATGTACTCAGAAACAGTAATTTCCAGGGCTGAGCATATCTTTCCAGGCAGGCTACAGACGCTGAGTAGGAGAATATCATATAAAATCAGGAGATCAGCTGATGAGCTTGGAATTGAGGCACTCTGGAAAATACTGGGGAGAATGTCTATTGACTATAGTTATATATATATATATATATATAGTTACATTATTCCTATGAGAGGCAGAGAGAAAGGGGATATAGAGGTGATAGACACGCACTGTATAAAAGTCCTTTGACACACAGGCTTCCTGAATTCCAAAATAAGAATATTGTAATGAAAAATAGTCAATTTCAGGTTTACATTTGAATGCAGACTCTTTTCCTCCCAATTTCACCAGCCTGGAGGATAAATTAAATTTTTACATTCCCTTCCTTGGAGAAAGTGGATTTAATTAAGTCCTCCAGTGCATTTACAAAGCACTCAGTGTACATTCTATGTTATTTCTCTCTCTAGTTTTAAAGAAATAGTGGTACAGCTTCCATTTTGAATAATTTTTGCTTTTCACATCTTCAGCTACGTTCCAGAAATACTTGCTCAGTTTGCTCTTGGTACTTTTTTACAGGTGCAACAAAATGGGATTCCAAATGATTCTGCTAATGGTTCATTCCCACAAAAAAGCACAGTCATCTCTGTAGACTCTCAATGATAAAATACTTGTCTTTCTCAATGGGAGAAAATAATTTTCAGCTCTTTATGTACAAAGTATAGGCACAATAATGTCAAAATTATTTTTTAGTCATATCTACACCAGGACTGAAAACAGGCCTCCTACTATTCAGTAAGGAGGCTGTTTGCCAAAAGCCATTGTCCATAGTGCCTCATGCTACAGAGATTTCATTGCTCATGTCTATAATGAGCACCAGCAACTTTTTGTTTTAAATAGAAACACCACATTAGTACCTTAAATCTAAAAGGCAACTGGAATACAATCTGGTTAATTTATATTGTTTTCTAAAAGACCTTCTGTACCTAAAAGATTCGTTTTTTACTAGAGTTGGCTGAAAAATGAAATGTTGTCTATTTTGGGAAAAGGGGAAATATTTGTGGAAAAGCGTTTCCCTAATTCAGGACCAAAAATAATAGCCACTGTTTTCTGGGTTGCCATGTCCCATGGGATGATATTTTCTCATTTCATGTCTTTTCAAGATGCTTCCAGTAAAAACAGGGAGTAAAAGGAGGCATAAGGAATCCATCAATTATGTTATCTTTTCTATTCTGTGGAATGGAGAGGCAAAATGGTTTGGGGGGAGGATTGGAAGAGCGATGAATTTTCCACATAGACCTCCTATGGAAAAAGAAGACATTAAACTTTCACACCTTAGATTACTTTTGTTACAAAGAAACAAGACATTCATGTTACGGAATCAAGACAGTGTCTACAACAACTTTCACACTACCAAATTTTGAAGACCAGCAGACTCACAGATCAGAATTTCTAGAAGGCTCTAATTTTCTTCTGAAAAAGGCTATGCTAAAAATTTTTTTTTTGGCTTAACACTTTTTTACTTTCTAGTGGGCATTTATAAATTTGATGGCTGTTGTCACTTTGGAATGATACAGTGGTGAAGGGGATGGATGTTCATAACTGCTAAAAAGACTTTAATGCTAATTATTAAGGTATTAAAATGTCACTAACAAAATTACAGTAAAGTGATATCATTGTGCTATAAGTACTTGAGAAAATAGTATTGGACTGTTTTATTGACTATTCAAAATAGGACAGAAACATAAAGTTGGGTATTTTAAATGTTGTGTTTAATTGGTTTTGATTTGATAATTAAATTTGTTGTAAATGATCTAGATCTTTAGTAAGCCTGGATTAACTGTGGATCAGTTTGGATCCAGTCATTTCCCCTTTCTCATCCTTGAGGAAGAGCCTTGGCTAATCTGAGGCTCAGCACTGGAAATGAACCAAATACAAATACAACCAAGCTAAAACCCACTGTAATCACATGTTGGCTACAAGTAAAAGCTCTTCATTGTATGATGATGAGCACTGGTAATGCAGCTGCTTTTTGAGGAACAAAAAATAAAACAACTCCATGATGGTTTATGTTTTCTAGCTATACATTAAGGCATATTTACAAAGTTTGGGCTCATATCTTAGGAGCCAATAATATTTTCACAAAACTAGCAAGTCTTTTGGAGTCTCTGAATGTACAACTTGCCAACTTGACTTTACATTTTGTGGTGTCTAATGTATTGAGATCTTATAACACTGCTGGACAGTATCACAGTTTTTGTAACATGCTAAATATCTTCCAAAGGAAGGATATTAACAACCTTAAGTGCATTAGGTGTTTACTGACAGTAAACCATAATGAGCGTGTATGACATATGTCAGAATCTGTAAAGAAGAGAAGAAAATAGTTTGCTAAAGAGATAATGAAACTGATGCCTGAAGGAAAGAGGAAATCCTTATCAAGTCAGAAGAATGATTTCAGGTACATGGCTTGATTAAATTTTTGTATGGTATTTCTTATATCAGAAATAACAAACTTTTTGCAGTATGATTTATATTTACTATATATTATAGCCTCTATTTACTTACATGCACAAGCATTCTGTTTTAATATTTTTGCTTTCTATTTCTACTTTGGACTTCTGCAAATTCCTGTAGTATGAGGTACAATGAATAAATGCTCTCCTTCTTCATGATGCTGTTGATTTTTACATGGCTCTATATCCTCTCTTTCCCAGACAGGAGACATTCATGTATTTCATGGCTCTTCAGACAGAAGCTATACCATACTTTTAATCCTTTCTATTGTTTTTTGCTAAAAGTTTTTCTACTCTATTTCTCTTTCTGAGATGAAATTACCATAATTGCATATGGTTTTCAGTTCATTGCATTATGAGAATTTAGAAAATATTTTTTATTATGCCACTGTATGCTCAGCCTCTCTTTTGCCTATTTGCTACATATTTTCTAATTTTCACTGAGCTTGAAATTCAGTTGCAGATTAACAGCCACAGTGACTTAGTTTTGAGTTTGTTTTCCTGACTGGTAGAAGATATAATAGAGTCTTTTAAAATGCATTTATAATTAGAAGTTGTTTTTTTTTTTAATCGCTGCACACCATTTTATGAAACAGAGAGTTTCATATGCAGTTTCATCTCCTAGTTCTCCATTGCAATTTGGTGAAATTAGAAAATTTCATCATTTCACTACTTTTCTTGTTCTGAATAATCTAAAAAACACAGGTTTTGGTACCTACCTTCACAAAACCATTAATAATCTCCCTCTTTATATAAAAACAAATCAGTCAATCAATCACATATTCTCTTCTGATTTTCTGTTTAGTTTCTGGTTTTTTTACATTTTTATTTTCATTATTAATTAGATTTTTTAGCCAATTAACTGCATATGGAAATCAGATTTGCAAGTAGATAGTTCATGACCAAGTGATCTTTTTTTGATTTGATTTTAAACCAGCTTTTGTTGCATCCAGTCATCGCTTACAGCATCCCAAGGCTAAGTGTGCAGAGCAATTATCCTGGTTTCTCCCACCTTCTCACTCTGTGGAGATACCACTCATGAGGCCTAGTAGGGAGATGGGGATTTGAGGGCCAGAAATCCCTCTGCTTTGTATTCCTTTTTATGATCTGAGAAAAAAAAGATTGGAAAAAGTCTCCTATTGTAGAAAGGCTGTACCTCCCACACCTACTCCAGTCCCTGCTCAGGATCCCTTCTGGCTCTGGCTGTCCCTCAAGTAAAACTCATCCCTGACCCGAAAGGCATTTCCCATAGGCTTGGAAGAAAATCCCTCTTGCAGTTCCCCAGATTTGCCCTCTCTACATGTGTCTCCCCTTTCATTCCTGTGTGCAAAGAGGTTAACTTGGGTACCTTCCTGAGTTACAAGTTCAGTAGTATTTCATTTGAGTAGTTATGGAATTCTAACATTTGGTTTCTGATCACTTTATTTTCTTGCCCTGGAATCTCTTCTGATAGATGCTTCAATATGAGCCAGTTACTCAAACTTATCTGGGGGGTGTTAGCAGTTGTGTGCTGTTTGGGCAGCAGTATTAAAATCCTATATAGTAGGGTATGCTGGAAGGAATGTCTGAATGCTGCACTTAGTACTATTTGCCTCTATTTCTGTCCACTGATTCATGGAAACCAACAGCAAGATCTCATCAAAGAAGGAAAAGTATCCCATGAAAGGACACTGTTGGGATGTGTTTGTGCTTATCTGTTCAAAAATCAGCAACACCTATATTACTTGTCTGTGTTCACATTTTCATAAGTGCATCACATGCATACACACACAAATCTGACCATTAAAAGTTATATAAAAGATTTAAATTGTTTTATTATATCATTCTGAAGACATACTTGTCCTAAGAGTACTATGCTCTTTCTGATTTTTAGGATAAAGTTGTAAATATTTTTAAAATAATTATCAGTTCAAACAGGTTTTAGCATTTGATTTTACATATTAAGGAAATCAGGAAAAAGTGTATCTGGTATTCACTAGGTTAATACGGCACAATAAACGATCCTTATATTTCTACTCTAGGACAGCAGGGTTTAGCATGGTCTAAAACCCTGCACTACAAATGCTGCTTGTATAGGAACTACAGACAAGGTGAGCCTCCACTTCAGTGAAACCCAAAAGATGGTCTATGTCCAGGAAATAAGAAAATGAAGTATTGCATTTTAAAAGCAGGAGGTCTTTTAAAATAAATAGCTGAGTGAAGACCTAGAGGCTTATGTTTTATCTCAAATTATTTGTAAACAGCATTCTGTCTCAGAGATTGGTATGGAGTTACTGAAAGAACTGTATGCAAGCCAGACCAGGAAGATGTGAGATGGGTTTATAGGAAACAGACCCTGTTCACTTAGACTTCCTTAAACAAAGTTTGCTGACTGGGGTCACAGACCAATGAAGATAAAATAATGATAACAAAATAAATATTTCTGCTTGATCTCCGTTGCTTACATATTCCTGCTATGCAAAAAATGTAATGAAACAGTCTTTCATCTTTGTTTACGTTCATAAGCTAACGCTTCGCCTTTTTTTTTTTTTTTTTTTTTAAGAAAAGATTTGCATCCCATGTAAAACATTAGCAAAAACTTAATTCCACTTGCATAATGGTGGGGCTGTACTGCCTGGGTTGCCCTCTCCGAAACTTTCCTGCCAGAGACTTCATAAACTGTCCTATGTTCTCTGCAACTTTTTCCCCTCCAAAGATTTTCTATTTATTGCAATGTGGAGGTGGCGTGTGGTGAAATGAATTGTCAGCATGGAGGAATCGGTGGAGGCAGCAGGGATGTCACACCTGGGTCAGTGGCAGTGCTTGCTTTGGCCATCCAGGGACGCCACCAAGTGTCCTGCTCAGTGGTGTCTTACTTAGGCCTACTTTTGCCATAGCCCTTTCCTCATAATGGCTTGGGATTCACTGCCTCAGCTTGTGTGGTGCCTGCTATTGCTGCATGGCCCCATGTTTGTCTTCTTATCTCTTTCTTCCACTCTGGGAAAAACAAGGATCCACTCCTGTGTCCTGGAAGGGTGAGGGGAAAGGCTGTAGGACCAGAGCCCTGGCTGTGTGCTCTGCGCTCTTGTAACTGGGATTAGCCCTGGAAGAGAAGCTGCTCTGACAGCTCTGGGTAGCCAGAGTTCCAGATATTGGAGTAATTGTCCTTCCTTCCCTTTCCATTCTCGCACTAGCTCCAAGACTTAGTTCTTCCTGCTGCAGCTTTCATAGCTTTTGCAGGTGTCAGTCAGAGTGTTGGTTCTGTGTAAAGATAGTTCTTGTAGACTGGCATTTTCTCTTGAGGAGGGAAGCAAGAGAAGGTAAAATGTATCTTGAAAAATGTGTAGCACAGCCAAATCTGAATGGAATTTCATGAGATAAAGAAATAAATGAAATTTCATGAGATAAAAGAAAATTCTCTGAATTTTGAAAGCCTGCTGCAAACAGTTTAATATGAGTTTTTTCAGAAAAAATCACAGGAATCCTATTTGAAGGAAAATGCTAGACAGTCTAATTATAAGAGAGCCTACCAGTTCATCATCATTTTATGCTTTATCAGTTGTAAAGTAACTAGTTTCCGTGAGACTAGACACAAAGTTTCCAAAAATAAACTAACGTAAAGGTTTGCCCTACTTTTCATTAACACTATATTTTACAGTGAAAGAAGACAGGCAGTAAATTATTACAAAATCCATCTAAAATGGCATCTAGTTTTGTAAACAATGGGAAGCATCATAGATGATTCTTGAATGGCTTTCTGCTTCAGTCTGAGAACCCACTGCTCAGTTTCATTTTCTATAGATCAAGAATTGCCTATTGGGTCAATGTTGTCAATATTCCTTAATTCAAACACAGAATCAAGAAATTTTGCCCAGAAGAAGTTTTATCCTTTGTATTTTCGTTTCAAACTTTTATGCTTCAGAAAGTTGATAGTACTAATCACTACCAAACTTAGTGCTATTTAAAAGTAAAGCAAAATATGTCTGAATTACAGCAACAGCTGAATGGCCAGTATCATATCAATAGATGTTTTGATCAGAAGAAAAGGTCTTTTCACTCTACAAAACATTTCAACAGACTGATAATGGTTCATGTGACTGTCTTAAAATTCTGCAGAAATCAGATATATAGGTTTCTAGCTGTGGTATGGCAAGAATAGAAAGCGAGAAAGGGAGATGCTTCTTCTCTTTAGCAAAAGTACAAATGGATTTGAGAGGGGCGTTTCTCAGAGGATAAAAGATGCTGAACATCAAGAAAAAGTGAGCAGCAATAGCAGAAAAGCAGTGATCAAGGCAGGAACACTTTCTTCTGCAAAGTGGCGGTGCACTTTGTTCTCTGGCGGAGAAACTCTTTCAAAGGTCTGGAGCAGTGAACCCTCCAAGGCACAGCTTACATGTGAGTGAAAGGAAATAGGTTGTCCTCAATAAAGAGGTAGAAAAGAAAGAAAGTTTCTTGTTGGCCCTCAAGTGTTAAGCAGTTAGAGCAGGAAAATAATTTCTAAGCTGAATTGTTTAACACAGTCTTTGAGGAGTGGAGAGGGAGCAGAAGAAAAGTATTCTGTCACCAAACTCTTGAGCTCCTCCATGCGCCATGGAAATGAGGGGATTTCAGGAACTGCTGATGAAGCTGCCTGGGGAGGTGGCATATGTACAGTAGATTTTCATATTTAGTGCTAACATACACTCATTTGTTAGGGAACAATATAAGTTCCTATGTCATATATTTATTGGTCTTACATTTCAAACAAAGTATTTTATATTCATCTCTTTAATAATTTGTATGCAGTCTATAAGGAAGCCAAAACTACTGATAATGCAAGTAAAGCAGAAAGGTTCCTAAAGTAAAATATATTTGTTTTTCATCCCCCATGAAATATAACTAACCACATCCAAAAAATTAAAAACAGTGACAGATCTGTTCTCCCTTTTCTGTAAATCCATTTAGCAGCAGTAAGATTAACACACACCCACTAACTCTCTGAGAGCCTGCCTTCTGCACATTAAGAGTGGCCTAAATATTAAGCAGGTGGATGCATGGATCATTAGGAAGTTGCATTTTTTAGCTTCTTACCCTAAAAGTTTATAGTATCTTTTTTGATTGTTGTCAGAAATTTCTCTATATGACTGTAGCAACCACATTTAATTTTCTCTAAAGCAGATGAGGATAGTGTTCTAGTAAGGGGAGAGACGGAAGCTGCCAATGAGTTGCACCCAGGTGCAACTCCAAATATTGCTCATGGAGGACAGTAAAAATCATTGAGCCCCTTCTAGTAAATATGCATCTTTTCAAAGATCAAAACAAAACACGATAGTGGCTGTAAAATTAATTTAATTGATTTGAAGAACTTTAGTGTCCTTCAGGAAAAAGTCCAGCAGAAGTTAAAAGTATTATCATTATTGATTTTTCACTCTGGTAATTTTGGACCACACATACTTAGAAATAAAGATGAAATCAAAATAAGAATGTGCTGCAAATTTATACAATAATTTGACTTTAAATTTTAGTATTTAGGGTTCATCTCATATTCGACCAGAAAAGAAGAGAGAATTAAAAAATTGTATTAACTTTTTACTACTAAAATTTGCCTCTGAAAGCAGATAATTTTTTTGGCCTGGCTCTGTGTGTTATTTTCCATTTTGCTCAGCCTCCCACACACTAATGACTTGTGCATGGAATTTCATATACTCTATGAATATATGTTCTTTTAAAGCAGAGTCTCCACAGAGGTGGAAAATGTGAATGTGAAATGAAGCTTGCCATTCCTAAAAGAAGGTTAAAGATCTAGGACTGCGTACAAGTCTATCCTGAAAGTCGGTTTGTCAAGACATAATTTATGGAGGTTCAGTTGCCCAGGCATAATTCTGCATTTCTTTCAAGATGAATACTTTTATACCTTCAGGCATGGGATTTGTCAAGGCAGCTTTGTGGCCTGGTGGGCAATCAGAATTTGCTTTAGTGGACTGAAATGACCCAGAACAAACTCACTACTTAATCTTCTTTATTGCTGAAATCAATAACCAGATCCATGCTAAGTGCTGACAGTTCTTATGTAGGGAGTGAAAAGTAGAAGTGTCTGCTCCTTGAACTTCCAACGTTTTATGAGCCAGAAGTTTTGTTTTCTTCTTTGACAACGAACTTGTTAATTTTGTTTTATAATTCATAGATTAATATGAGATATTTTCTTTGTACTAATATGCACATGCAATGACACAAGATTGATGTATCTCAAACGCCATCATCCAGAATGCCTAATGCAGCAGTCAGTGAAAATTCCCCACATAGTAACCCAAGCAGGGACAGTGGCCTCTGGAAGACCCAGGCAGTCCAGGTGAGCAGCAAAGCTACAGCCAACCATGCTGGCTCACAATCTACCCTTCTGGAGAGCCCTGTCCTAAATGAGAGTTTTCTCAATGCCTTGCACTAGAAGACCATGAATATATTCAGCAAGAGGGGTGTATGGCGGGGTTCAGGTTTTGTAACGTATTTGAATGAGGAAATACACAAAAAGCTTAAATTAGTTTTCCTGCTGTTGTATTTTAGGGGATAGGACTACATGACCTTTAAAGGCTTCTTCGAACGTAAGCTTACCTATGATTCTTTGATTTTTTTTTTTTATCATTACTACAGAACAACTGACTTACTCTGCAGTTTCATGTAACACTTGTAATTACTACTTGGCCTGAAGAGAACGAATTGTAACAATAAAAAAAAAAGAGCCACTGAATGGGCCAAAGATACTCAGAAGACAAGTAGTTTATACATTTGGTAAATTTGGAAAAACCCTCAAGCTGTGCTCTGCCTCTTTGGGAAACAGCCAGAATTCTGCACTCCACAGGTATCTGTGGATGAGGAAGAAATAAAATAACTCTGTGTGCAAAGCAGCTGTAGGATATAATGTCATTTATACCCATTGAAATTATTATCTTATGAGAGACACAGTTAAGAGAAGCTTGTAGTAAAATTTTGGCTCTGGAGCTACTTGCTTGTCCATGTGCCTGTTTATACCATTTTTGTTTACTTGATATTGGAAAGTAATCAGAAAAAAATGTTATACTGAATTATGAGTGCCGTCAAGTTTTGTATGAAAAGTATTAAAACTTTAAACAAAACAGTCTTTTAAATTCCTGTCCTTCTGGTCCCACAGTCTTATCTTGTTTTACACTTTTGTTTAAACTGTTCCTTCCCTTTCTTTTTTTTATTTGGAGTTGATTCAATAACACAGTGGTTTTTTTTATTTCTTGCAGATGTTAAAATGATGAAACCCTCTCTCCCTCTGGAGCAGTGCACAGCAGCCATGACATCTCCTCTGGTCCTGTGTGGAAGGTACATTGCAGTCTGCTGCTGAACTGTTATGACATGTCTCTAGCAATCAGAAAGAAAAGCTGGGAAGAGCATGTGACCCAGTGGATGGGATTGGCTTCGGAGTCTGTGGAGTATAATACAGCATGTCGTCACGGACTTGTAGCTGATAACTTGCAGACAAGTATGGAAAAAGATGAGGTTTTGAGTGTGGACCGGAAAGAAAAATGTGCTTCATTTCCAGAGTGCTGCTATAGTGGAGAGGTGACTGGCTTCCCTGAAAAGCAGCTGGGAAATGTTTCAAAGGAGGTGGATGAAAATGATAACCATGAGGACGAGGAACATTTTCTGGAGGCCAGCACAGAAACTCTAGTCCATGTGTCTGACGATGACGATGACTATTCTGCACTCAACCTGGATAGTGTTAATTACCACATCACTGCTGTAGGAAGTGAACCCAAAGATGAAAGGCACAGCTTAAATGGAGCAGGCTCCTTAACGAATGTGGTGCCAGTAACAGAGGGTAACAAAGCAGCTGAATCATCTGGAATAAGCGGAGATATAAGTGAGGAACCTGGCTGTGACACAGTTCCTGAAGAGGAGATGAAAAAAGAAGATGTTTGTGGCAGTGTTGGCCAAAGCCTGGAGCTTTGTAATCATGAAGTCTTAAATGAAGAAGTAGATGTAGAGAAAGAAAATTGTATCAATTCTCCAAATGTGAAAGAAGTTATTATGTCTGGGAAGCAGCTGCTTCATACTGCTGTAATTGCACAACAGCGCCGGAAATCTGATGCTTTCAAAGACGGGCTTGGAAAGTTTGAGTGCAATGTGGTAGAGAGTGGGATTTCTTCTGAATCATACACCAGTAGTGATGGACAGGTCTGTGCAGCAGTGGAACCCAGCAACTGCCTTATGCAATCTTCTCCTTGCTCTTGCATCCCGGCAGTGGAAAATGGTCTGGATGAAAGTGGTTTCACAGAACCTCAAGTGGCCCCTGAAAACAAATGCCTTTCAAATGTCGGTTCAGCAGAAGACATTCAGTGTTTACATGTAAGGAATAATTTGACCACACACGAATATTCAGACAATCAAGTGAAACTGCGCAAAAGAAAGGTAGGATGCTTGTAGACTGCAGAGATTTTTTTCAAATATTTTCCCCCAATTTCTGATGATGGTGATACTGTGCCTAATTCATTGGAGGGAAAAGGTGATTGTTTTTTGAACCTGATTTATCAGGTTCAAACATTTTCAAGACAAATATGTCTATACAACAATTAAATTTTAGGAGCTTTTTTTAAGGTCTGAAAATAGCTGAGCTATGAATTTGGATGGTACCTTATATTCACTTTATAGATATTCTTTTATATATTTCATATATGCTGTTCAAGGATAAATGAGTACATGTGTTCTATGGATTTGGTTTTATTTTTGGTTTTCTGCTGCTATCATTATCTATTTCCTCTTAGGAAAACAGATTGTGTCCAGGGGCTTGGAAGCCTTATTGAAAAAGAGAGTAAAAGGAAAAAGTGCAACAAGATTTTAAAAGAGAAAAAAAAGGAGTGGAAATATTTTGCAGTAGTTCTTTGGTTTTTAGCTCAGCCCCATGAGCATATGTTCTTGCAAAAACAAGTATTGCTGAGTCTGAAACAATATTTTGTAATTTTAAAGTAACCAGAGAGTTTCACTGTCTTCACTGAGTAAGGAAGTGTATCATTACAAAATTTTAATGGAGAGATTCCTTGGTGATAAAAATCCGGTTGGCTTTAATGGAAGGAGATGTGCTGATTGTGGCACTATGGAATTCATCTTAAAGTCTGGCTTTCCCAGCTATGCTGCTTATTCTAGCTAATAACCAATTTGTAATTGTTTACTTCTCTCTGCCTTTTTTTATTTGACATCATCCAGCTTCTTTTGTCTGGGTTTTTTTTTATACATCTGGTTTCTTTTAATCGTGTGGGTTTCGTCTGTCAGCTACAGCGTCTCAGTAGCTGTTTCACTAAAGCACAAATTCACATATCTGAAGTATTCTATGCCCACACAGCATCCTGAGCTACTGGCCATTGCTTCCTTGTGGAATGGATCATTTGGTAATAGTAACACTAGATTAACATGGTTAGAAGCTGTAAGCAACTTTTGCCAAAGGTTTCAGAGGCCCTCAAGGCCAGTCTTCCTTTGGTAGTTTGTGCAAGCACAGTTAATGCAGTAACCATTCAGCTATCTTGCAGTAATATCTCTTCTTACAACTAAGAAACAAAAATGTGACTACCAGTACCAGAAATGCTAATGAAAATGGTTCAAGTTTAAAAAAAGAAAATTAACCAAATGGACATCATAGTGGATAAATAATTGATTATTATAACCATTTCTCAGTTGCTTAACTTCGGCATCAAATTTTCTCCTTTTTTAAGTATAGTTATTGATATTGATGTATACATCTCATATTATTAGCAAGATGCAGCACACTATATTTTTTAATAGCTTTGATTTGATGCTGGTTTCCATTATCTCCTTGGATCTTGTTTTGAGGTCACAGACTCATCTTTTAAATGTACGCTCATGGGAATAATATTTGAGAATGTATGTATCATTTGTGTTTGTGCCATTAAATATTTTAAAAGACAGACTATAAAAATTCCACAGAGACTAATGGTGAGAAAAACTAAAAAAGGAAATGAGCATAAAAAGGAGCAGAACAAGAAGTTTCTCCAAGGAAGTTTGAGCATTACATGGCTGCAGCAACTGGAAAGTTGTGTGTAATGTAAAAAGGGTTGAAGTCTGTAAACCTGAAGGAGACCTCATTCTGCTTTGGTTAAAGAAATCTTTGCCAACAGCTGTAACATGAATGGCAAAAGGGAAAAGATATTATCTGCTATTGTTTGTGGTATTATTTATCTCTGAGCTCACAGGACACTTCTACAAACAACATTCCTGCATAAGGGATTTTATCACTTATATCTAACCACACACTATTTTACAAAAGCCTGTCTGTGTTGGTAATAGTGTGCAATGAAAAATGTGCCTATGTTTACAAACTTCCCCTGAAAGCCACTTTTGTAATTTTAAGAAAACATTAGAAAAACTGCAGAGTTGAAACTGAATCCATCCATAAAAGCCAAGTATTTGCTTTGCAGTGACAGGAAGACTTAAGGGATTGGGAATGGTATATAAAACCTTTTCTCCCAAGGTCAGCAGTTCAAACAGTGCAGTTAAGGCCTAAAACACACCACTGTCTGATTAATGCTCAGTGTCAATTCTAGTTGCACATAATCATGTGCCCATAAAGGTCAGAATATGGGAAAAGGCACATGGAGATGAATTGTTAAAGGTATTTGGGCACCCAAATCTTGAGGTAGAACCTTGGGTGATCACAGAAAGGTGTTGGTCTTCAGGCACTTTCATGACAGTTAAAACTTAAGACCTTTGAGTAGACACCATTCTGCTCTTGCTGGTACTAAATTCTTTTGCAAATCTGTTCCTTGTTAACATATTTTAAACTGTTTTTAATTGTGGCAATAGAGCATGACCTTCCCTCTTATCTGTAGATCGGCTCTCTTCAAACCGGAGCTGAGGTGAGAGGCAGTGCAGATCTGATATGCTTGCTCTGCAGACGGATGCAGGTTTGAGAGCTTAAGGGCTTAAAGTTTAGCATCTTTGACCAGGACTAACTCCATTGCAGTAAATTGCTTTAGTCATGATGGATGTACTGACACTGAAGATGCTTTTTGCAAACACGTCCAGCTGTTGCAGCATTCTTTGCTCCCTCAAGTCACCAGGGTTCAAATGGTTGATGCACAGCACCCTCTTTTCCTTTGCTTTCTCAGAAAGACTTCCTAGGGCTCGGAAATAGGAAGGACCTGAATTTAATTGTGAGAACTTAATGATATTAGGTCTAATTGAAAAATACACAATAATCAAGCTTTCTTGTTTTTGTGTTGACTGATAATCAATTTAATCAAAAATAAGTTTATGGTTATTAATGGTTCAGAGTAGCAGAAACATAAATGGATTAACTATATGTGGATACACCAACTAGACCCTTCTGTATGCTTTCCTGGGTTAAATAAATTTAGATTTTAAAATAGTCACTTCACTTGAGAATTGTACATGGAATAATCTTTGGAACTAAAGAGCAAACTGTAATGCTTGGGGTATCAAAACAGCTCACATGTATGTTCATATGTATAAAGGCAACAGAGCTTTTAACA
The DNA here is from genome assembly GCA_013397055.1 of Pachycephala philippinensis. Taxonomy (NCBI): domain Eukaryota; kingdom Metazoa; phylum Chordata; class Aves; order Passeriformes; genus Pachycephala; species Pachycephala philippinensis. Next base: position 135,307 of record VWZT01012036.1, read on the forward strand.
AACAGTATTGCACAAAACCAGAAGAGCAACTATTAAGAGAATACCAACAAAAGGAGACTATTTAATTACTATGCACTGATTTTTAAATGGAAGAAAATGACCATTATCTCATAGAGAATCTGTCAAATTTTTGCATGTGCTCCATTTTATGTTTTCTTCAAGCTGCTCATCTCATCAAACTTAGGCAAAGACAGGAAAATCCCTGCTGGGGCATATTGAGAAGGTGCACAAATGCAGCAGAACTCTAACAAATTAATCTCAGTTCTTTTTCAACACAAAAAGGAACTACTTTATTCAGCACCAGAATAAAAAGGTGGGTTGAGGCCTATAGTTTCGCAGTAAGTTCTCCCCACTCACTTCCCAAACACAATCACAGCTCTGCTGTTGCAGCCAATGATAACCAGCATTTTGTAAATGCAATTTTTAAAACTAGGCTCAGACAGCTCTTTTAAATGATGAATCAGTAAAGAAGTAGAAAGTCAACATTGTAAAGTGTGGCTCTAAATAGTTTTAGTAAAAATCCATGAAGTTTAAAAAAAAAGTGAAACATCAACAAACTCCACTTTTGAAACAAATTTTGGCTTGTTCTGTATATTTCATTGTTCTTCCACCATCCTTTCCTCTTAGATTTTATTCCTAGAAATCATTCAATATAAATGGGAAGAAAACAGCTACAGAAACAACTGTGACTGCTCATCTCTCTCCTGACGGACAATGTAATTCCTCATGGTGGTCTGCTTAGAAGCTTTCCTATTTCAAACAGTTGATGTTATCTCGAAGTCATTCCTGCATGGCCAAAGAATATAACAGTCAGGGCTATTCCTAATGCTCATTATTATTGCTACTACTTTAATCCAGATTTCTAGATCAAATACTGTGTGATTTGCAAAGGATGCTTAAGGACACAGCTAATGTCAACATAACAGCAGCTGCCAGTGTCAATAAAACAAAAATTAGTTTAAGAATAAGATTATTAGAAGACTGGCAGTAAATGTCAAAAGAAACATGGATAGAAGGTTGCCTGGGATGACACATGCCTTTGAAGCAGTGCCTGTTCCCTATAGAAAAGCTGTGAGTTTTCAAAACATGGTTTTACATTTCCTGTACTGTTGCAATAAATTTTATTTCTTTTTTTCAACAATTATAATTATACTACTGTGAGAAAGCAAAAAAAATTACTTACTGGAATTCAGAATTTTCCATCCATATTTGCTTTCTGAGTATTATGCATGTCCATGAGATGTGAACGCTGACTCCCTTCCATTACGATCGGAATTAAATTTTGTTTCACAATGCTAAGACTACGATTTTTAGGGCAAGTTAGAAAGCTAGGCTCTTCCAGAAGCTTCCATTTGTATCACCATGTAAATTAATTTCACAGGAAACTTATGGAGCTTTGCTTGCTGACTCATACTAAGGTACCTGGGAGAGGTAGTAGGAAAGCTTCTCATAAAAACCATAGGAGGTATCTGTTTTACTAAAATTGTTTCTTTGCAAGTCTTTCTGTGCCATCTCTTCTATTCACATTGCATGATCCTTTTCAACTGAGCACTTCAAATTAATATGATGTTGTTGTTAATAATAACATCAGTGTAGATATTTTTCTTACTTTACTGCTGTTAGTATACCAGAGTTTCCAGCCCTGTCACCAGTATGTCTTTTTGAAGTCTTAATCTCTCTTTACCTCAATTTTGTCTTTTTTGAATTGTGATAATTTAATGGTTCGTTCTTTTTTACCTAATTTTTTAAAATTTAGCTTTAAAGACTCTTACAGTGGTTTTGTTATTTCTATTTTATAGAAGCTGGTTTCATAGGGATCCATTCTGAACTATTGTTACATAAGTAGTAGGATGTGGGCTTGTTAGGGTTGCACAGCAACAATAACTTGGACAGGTCAACATAGAAAAAAAGCAGAGAAAATAAAAACACAAATAAAAACAATAGAAATGTGCAGGAAATCTTAATTAAAAACAGAAATAGGCATTTTGCTGTATTTTGATTTTGCAATGGCGAATTAAATTTACCTTTTTCTGAGATGCAGTCTGCAAATCACTCAGTCAGAGGAAGATGACAGCTTTAAAAGTTGGTGATTTTCCAAGTCAATTATCTTTAATTATTCCTTTGCAAAATATGATAAACAAATACAGTCGTTTCTCCCAGCTTGTTTTCCCATTAAGTATTTTAAAAGATAGTCATCTTGCAAATATTCTAGTGGAGGAATCCAACAACCAGGGAAGAAATCTGCCCTCTAAAATCATAATGATCATTAGAAATTCTGAAAGTGTGGACAGTAATGAATATTGTTTGGATGGTTGTAGAATACCAAGGCTTCTGTGCTTCATTATGGTCATTGAAGACCGAACTCCAGCTGCTTAAATCTAGACATTAACAAAGCATTAATGGAGGTCAGTGGAACTACTGTGTTCTTAGAGTGTGCTTAAGTGCCTTGCTGAACTTGGGTGTTATAATAATTTGTAAATTTAGAGGCTACAGAAGCTAGTTACCATAGAGGTATTATCACAGTAAAATTACTTTCAAGACATAGGGTTCTCTAACTATATTTTCTGTACAATTCAGACCTGCACTTATGCCAGAGTAGCTTCATTTTCATATAAAGAGATAAATAATATATTGTTGGCATCTAGAAAATTATTTTATTGGTCTTGTAAAGGACAATGGCAAATTCAAATATTGGAAATATGATCATCTCTTTTTAAAGATGATCATTCAAACAGCAGAAATCTATTTTATCAGGTGTGAAATTTAGATTTGTTTTTGTTCCATTTCTGAATCTCTTACAATTTTCAAACTTTATACAGATTTTTTTAAACTTTCTCAAATTTTCTAAAGGTTTTAGAGAAGAGCATGGATCTCTTTATCCAAACGCATAATGTGAATATGAACTACATCAAAAATCGATGAGAGATCTAAAGCCACAACAGCTTTTTGAAAGGTTAAGTCGTACCCCTAACTCAGAACTACAATCTGTAGTATTAGTACAGTGGGCAATTATTACTGAAATCCACAGTTGCTTCACCACAAGGAATTTGCTGCATTTGCACATTGCTCTTAAACGGTCATGGTTTTGAAGGCATTGGGAAGAATCTGGCAAGAGATGCAAGTGAAGCAAAACAAATAGTATGATTTCTTTGAAAAAAAAAAATGAAACCTTCTTGGCTGTCATAAATATTTGTTTCTCTTTTCTGCATTGGAAATTTGCTTTCTAAATTTACCATTTAATAATGAAAATGTGGTTCAAAAATATAAATGGACTGAAACAGCTGGATTTACATTTTTTAAATGTTGTGTATTATCTATGGTAATTAGTAGAAAGTGGTGGTCATAAAGCACTCCTATTATTGTGGTTACATGACCACTAATTTTCTCTATTACTCTCACAAAAATATGTATCATAAATATTATCTCCATCTGGGAAGCTAAAGAATGCTTTCCCACAGACTTCCTTTATGTTTGGACTGAAGTATGATGTATTTCAAACAATGTGAAAAGTATTTAAAACAAGTTCAGAACAGGGTGGGATGATTGCCAGGTCATTACTGTATAACCTTTATGCAAATTTTACTTTGGCACATTTTTGTGACAGTGTTCAGCAATAAATTTTCAAGGCTGACAGTGTTGTCTAGACTGCAAACCAAGAGACTGTTGCACATCAAGTTATGCTTGGAGCTGAGCTACCTAAAATGGTCATGAAAGTATTTGTCTTTATAAGCAGTTCGTACTCACACACTACTGCTACGACAAAATCATATACATGCTTCTAGGGACCAGTCTAGAGTTTCACGCAGTGTGTACTCAGAGATTCCTGATTTTGTCCAGCTCTGCAATACTGATTGGAAGAAAACTTCTAAAATATTTTTCATTTTGTTTTTGAAATGGAACTCCTTACTGGCCAATTATTTACTGTTTGCAGTCTATAAATTGTCAGTGGTAGGTCATGTTAAATGGACCAATGACCACTAGATAAAATGACACCAGATTTTTAATTAACATCAAACTTTTGAGGGAAGTAGTCTTGGAAGGAATGAATAGTATGTAAAACCTTTAACAAACAGGAAGTGGAGTTAAGACATTTGAACAAACCACCCTGGATTACATGACATCACTGTCCACAACATAGTTAAACAAAAAATTTTTAAAAAGGAATTTGCTTCCCAGAGGTGTTCCTCTGGCACTTTCATAAACATAATGTTCCCTTTGAATTGACCTTCAAGTGAAAACAGAGAGATCCAAGAGGTACACTGAGATACAGCTTCCATCCAAAAACAGTACTTAGAGCAGTAATCAGAAAGGTCAGTATTAGAGCATGGTAGCCTGTATTAAAGAGCCTTTGAAGCCATAGCTACGGCAGACCAGCTTTTTCAGCACAACCGTCTACTACAGACATGACCTGTGCTAAAAGCAAAAGTTTTTTTAGTGGTGCTGTGTCAAAGAAGGAGACAGAGAACAGCCTGCTGTGGCCAGCCCTGTGAGCTGAGGCTTTACAGATATGTAGACTTTGCCACTGCTATCAAGGAGTACTTGATCATAGAAGTTTGGCGGTGGGTTAGTCCACAGGTATCTGAGCAATTCCCATGTGATAGTTAAATGCAAACAAGCAAAGAGAACCACCCTGTGAGCTGAAGTGCAGCAAGGTGGGTGCCATCTGCAGTGTTTATCATGCAGTTTTTCTGTGGTGTTTTATTTTGTTTGGTTGGTTTTTATTTTGCTTCCCATCACAATGGTACATACGATTGAAACACCTAAAATGTGCTGCTCCTGCTTATCTCCTTTTACTGCTCTGTTTCAAAGGCAACATAAGAGGTTTGTAAAGGCAAGGAGGTTTATGCCACAGATAATGCACAGGGTTTATTGAATATGGCTTTACAAAATGAAACAATACTTCTTCTGCTGCCAAGAACTACTCCAAGCTCCAGAGGATATGGCCAAAAATGGTTATGAATTCCAATTTACAGGGATATTCTTCCTCCTTAGAAAAAAAATCTAGGCAGCAATACATGCACGAGCATCTGTGCGCGCTGAGGTAAATGTATGGCAAACGTATACTAGATCCTCGCTGCTTTTCATAACTCTGTCACAGCTAATGTCTGAAGCTTTTACAACAATGGAATATAAGAACTTGGCTTATGCATACAACGCTAATGAGAAATTGGATCACTGTAACACGAGGATGGCCTTCAATAATGTGCCATATTACAGCAATAACTTCCATATCTTAAGTTTCGCACTGTCTTTGCAGTCTCATCTTACATAAGACTTAGAACAGCAAACGCAAAATGTAGAGTATTTATGTTAAACGGAACTTTATTTATCCTTTTCTGTATGTTGCCTCCTTCCTAAACCTTTTTTTCACACAGCAGGTCCAATTAAACAAAGATTTCTGTTTGAATATCCTGAATGTTTTGATAAAGTATTATCTCATATACCCATCCAAAAAATGCTGATTCTATTCTTGCATGTTATGTTTTAATCTCTTGGATGGTATCCTCAAACTTCTTGAAAAAAGATGATTTGCATGTACTACTAATCATTGATATGTGATTCATGGCTGTTTGATATGAAAGCATGAAAAAATTCAGCAGTGTTAAAGCTCATGGCTTGTGTTGCATGCAATTTTAGCTTCAAAATAATTTAAAAGCTGACACCTTTATTATATTGAAAATGAAAAAGTACGGCCACAAGCCAAAATTTGGTAATCTAAATCAAACTACTTTCCTACATCCAGATTCCCTGAAAAACCCTTTTCTTCTGATAAAAACCAAATTGTATTTGACACAGATTTAGTAGTGATTCGATGTGCATATTACACCTCAATACGTCTGCTGAATTTATGCCAGCATGTTAAACTCACCTCTTTACAAATACTCTCTACTGCATGGTAGATGATGACAAGATGATGTGGTAAATGAACACTGTACTGTTTAAGCTTTTTATAGGAAGTAAAATTGCCAGAGAGTAAATAAGAGAAGATATAAGAGAGATAGTCTCTCAAGACCTGTCTTTTTTCCACTATCTTAGAGGTGGGATAAGACTAGAAAATAAAGAGGTGAAAATCAATATTTTCTATGTGAAGTGATAATTCAGCTCTTAATTGCACAAAGCTTTCTCAGCTCATGAAAACGACTCCCAGCTGACCACTCTGTTTCTTGGTCTTTCTCAATATTACTAGTATCAAAGATAATTTGGGGAGAAGTTCTTCTGTATTAGTACCTTGATTAATATTCTTGTGGGTAAATCTGCTGCAGGACTCACAATTTATCACATTTGACAAACATTTCATTAAACTTTTAGAAATATTGTGTTTTAATATTATTGTAGCTTCTTTTGCAAGATATGTTTTAAATCAATAGATTGTGCTTTTGCAGACTGAAGCCTATGAATAGTTATGACAGTGGGGAAACCAGCTTTAATCAGATTCAGAAGAAATATATATATTCCTGAATTTCACTTTCTTGGGCATAGTAACAGTAGCCTTAAATTAGAATGTCCATAGCCTTTTTTTTTTTTCCCTCTAAGTCATCCATACTCTCTGTCAGGCACAAAAAATTCCTTTTTCATCCAGAGTCTTCTAGTCAGGGTGTTAAGAACATTGATTCTTCCCTCTACACTTGCCTTTCAACAAATTCTTTGTTGTTTGGGGTTTTTTTCTCACTTCATGTACTAAGCTGAGTGCAATATCAAGAATTTTAGCTGTTTGGAACTTATGTGCATATAAGGGAAAGATTACTTGGTGACATGAGAATACGGTGTATTTTATTCCTTGCAAGTATCATCATTTCACGGGGTTTGATTTCAAGGCAGCAGCCAAGCAGAGCTGTGCAGTCACAGATTAGGAAGGGAATATGAAGTTGTTGGTGAAATGGGTGAGCAACTTCCATGACTCTGCTCCACTTTGGTGTGAGGCGAGAGTGGTCCCAATCACTCTCAAATGCTAGTTCTGTAGTAGTGGTAGTGGCTCCTAGACCTCTTGACCAGCATTCATTTCTACAGTTGCCTAAAATGTGTACTCAAACCTAACTATTGCGTGTTTTTTTCACAGCTTCCTTAGTGGGTAGAGTCTGCAGTGACTCTGTCCCTGATTCTGGTCTCCCTCTCTCAGTCCTTTCCATTACACTTAGCTCATGGAGGACAAGCTCTCCTGTGTCAACAGCATTGCCTCATGAAGCCTAATAACGACAGCTTAAATGTCAGCACTGTTAGTCACCGATGATTGTCTTAGGGTTTAAATAGAAATTTCTACTTTTTAGCCACTCTGTTCAGAGAGAATGTTTACCAGAAGCAACATATAATTGTGGCGCTTTGATCTTTGCTTTGAAATGTGTTTTTGAGTGTAAAGAAAACTCATCTACGCTGAGAAGGACATTAGAAGCTATTTCTGGAGTTAGACCAGGATTCTGAAGGTGAAAGGACACTTCTCCAGCTCTCTCAACAAGTCCTTGGGAACGTTAAAAATAAGTCTTGCTGAAAAAAAAATTGGCACTTGTTATTTGAGAAAATTTCTTTATTCCAGGAACTGCCTCATGTAGCAGAAATTTATTTACCATCTGTGTAGACTTGAAAAATTTTCCATCTTACCAGATACACAACTGAAATAGCAACAGATTTTCCATCCCAATGGTTTCCACCGACCTCTGTTTTAAGGGAGTGTTGTAAAAACTTATGAATTTTCTTTGCTCTCCAAAGAGGGGTAGCTCAATTAATAGTCCATCTGTCAAACTCTGATTTTTGATTGTGACCTCTAATAATGTCACCTTACTGTTGCTAAAGCATGCCAGTTGGGGGAGAGTAAGGAGGAATTCACAGACCTAATAGCTGAAAATAGATTGGGTTTTTTAATTATAGTTCCATCTTTTATTACTATTGCAGTACTGACTTAAATAAAAAAAAAGTAGTTACTTGAGAAATTTATTTACTTTGAGTACAGATGTACTTCCTTAATTTCACAGCTCTGCAACTGCAGGGGGAGAAAAAAAAGTTTAAAAAAAAGGTCCCACTACCAAAAAAAATATCACCACTAATTCTTGAAGTAACTCTAGTCCTTAAGATCCTGTCTGTAAATCTGAATATCACTTCTGTGATATTGTATTCATACGAATACACAGGCCAGAAACCAATGCAAACAATTCCTGGGAGAGAGAACAAGAGAAAAGAGTTCAGGAACAGATGTCAGGGTACACAAGCTTAACTTTTGCTTGCTTCTGCGCTGATTTCTTTCTTTCCTCTATTCTGTGGATACATTTTACTTTTGTTTTTATGCACATCAAGAATTCTCAACAACTATGGGGCCTGATTCTTATTTAATGCTTAGATGGATTTTTTGATCCCTTCTACCAAATTAGTATTTGTGTGATTAGCAAGCTTGGTGTGCAAGGCAGTTGTCAAAACGTTTCCTCTCAATTCAGAAGTCTGATTTGTTGAAAAAATAAAAAAACCTTATCTGCCATTCTTATTATAATTGGAGGGCAGTTCTGCCTTATCTATTTTTACCTACCACTGTGTTAAGGATATTTGACTAAAGGGGCTTGATCCTAAATAGCCCTATCAAAGATGCTTTTGCTTTCATAATTCTGAGTCTTTGAACTGGCAAAATTGTATGATAGGTGATATTTTTTTTAACTAAAGTCTTACTGAATCCTTTAAACTGGCAATTCAGATCTGTATTTTAAATTTATTCTATCCATTTTTGGATGTCTGTATAACTTTTCTATTTGACTGCATATGGTAAAGTAAGATGTAGGTTCAGCAAAATCATATAATTGTGAAAATGCACGGCTATAAGTTTTAAGCTGTTCTATATTCTTTCTTGCAGCTGCTAAATCACCTACAATCCCAAAAAGAGGAAATTACAATTTATATTATCAGCGTTCAACTGAATGTTATTTGACAACCTGAACTTTAAAATGTGAGTTTCAGTTCCCAGGGAAACAGAAGATTTTAGTTAAGTTTGTGTTAGTGGGTTAAGGTACATATGCACCGCCATGTTTTAGTTTGGGCCAGGAGCATTCTTTTGAAGGGACTTTGCTGAGTGACATGATCTAAAGCATAAGAGGTGAATGATATCAGATGGTGAGATTCAGTGTGTGCTCTCTGATTTGACAGCTGCAGTGCAGATTTGATAGATCTAATGCATTGCTTCACAAAGAAAAATTGTATTTTGGAGTTATCAATAGTCAGGGAAAATTTTTCAGATATTAGGAAAAAAAATGGACCTCAGAGGGTAGCAGATTCATATCTGCACAGTGCAAGAAGTATGAACTGAAAGACATAGTCATAGGATTTTACATTCCCATCACTTGCAATGTGAAAATGTCCAATTCTGTCTTCACCCCAAACTGGTTGCAAGATACATAATTGTTATGACTTCTAGAAAAATTACTCCAAAAAAATCTTCTGAAGACAGATTTTTAAAATAGTTCAGTACATCACTGTTTCCTTTTAAGTGAATGTGATAAATATTCCCTGCTAGAAGAATATAAATTGCTATTTATAGACTATAGATTTAGCCCCTAAACAAACTAGGCAGTCTCTTGAGATTTTTATAGGTTTTGCTTTATCTGTCTGAAATATACCAGATCCAATGTAAAACTAATGAAAAATATTTTCCCCTGTACTTGTGCTTTCTAGTTCTCTAATTCCCAGTAGTCCTGGGGTAATGTGTTCATTCTGTTGGCCAGCTGTTCAGCTCTCCACGAATGCATCCTCCTGATGTGCATTTCCCAGCATTTTATAAGTCAGTGTCCTTTTCCACTTCAATATAAAACTTTTTTGAAAGCAAAACTATGTACCGCTAGGAATATAGACAGGGAATCTGATATAATCAAACTCGGTGAGGAGTGAAGAAACAGATACTACACAGCATAAGCAGTAAAATGCTTTTAATGTGTGTTAATAGACGTAGGGAGAAGACTATCTTTTGTACTAGGGTTTTGGGTTGTTTGTTTTTTGTTGGGATTTTGGTTTTTGGGGTTTGTTTTGTCTCTGACAAAATTAGCTTTATTTTGCTCTTACTACCTGCAGTAGAAAGGAAATCTTTGCTTCCCTTCTCTAGGCCCTTGGTAGTAGGACCCAATAGTAAAGCAAATAATATCCCCCACCATTGCCATTGATATTAACCTCAGTCTTTGGTAAGGACAGAGTTGTGAGCCTCAAGGTAAAGTTTGTCTGTACAGAGGGAGTAGGAAGCGTACAAGCAGACTAAAACAGAAAGAGCTGATTTGTTCCCTCTTGGAACATGTTCTTCACCAAAAATGGCTTGTGGGATTATTAAAGACCAAGTGTTAAGAGAGCTGAAAATAGGGATGGTTTTCTCCCTGGTGCTGTCCCTGATTCTTCAAGATAAAAGAGAAATTTAGCAGCTAGAAACCATTTTACTCTCTGGTCATCCCAAGGCAGTTGGGGGTGGGTTGTGTGGGGCTGCGTTAATCAAAAATGCAAAGGAAATGTTTGTCTACAATGTATTTTAGGAATCTTTATTTGTTTATTGTGAAGCTTAACATTTCATTCATTGGTATACAGTGCTTGGATTCCATTTGAAATTTAATTCTGTACAGACCGGGGAAAAACTGTTGTGTGTAGGACTCTGTAATAGTATAGTGTAGTTTATAGTGGGTATTTTGGATTTGGGCCAAATTGTCTACTTTGGATTGCTCTTTCTTGTTTAACATCAACTGGGATTTACACCCAGGCCACAGTTTCAGCAGGCATAGAAAATGTGGACTGTGACTTAGCCCAGTAATATATGAGAAGGCTCTGTGTCAAGAGGAATCTATGGCATCTACTTGATAACATTGTTGTACATTCTCTGCTTGAGTGGTTCCCATTACTCCATGACAAATAGTAAGATTTGTCTTTTCTACCATGACCAAAGCATAAAATTTTACCTTTCTCTGTCAGTCCCCATGTTGAATGCACATGTATTTTGTGGCAGTGGTTTTTTGATCATTTTTGGCAGTATGTGGAACAGTTGTTCTGTGATTATACCACTTCACACGTTCTGTAGGGAAATAAGATAAATACTCATTTGTTCTAGTTCATTCTGTCCTGTATAAATGATCTCCATCTGTGTATTATTTGTATTTTAAAAGGCAGCATAAGAATTGCAAGAAGTAATCTTTGTAGAAGCTTTTTGTTAAAAACAGTATATAATATTTATCACATAATCTCCACCAAACACCCTGAATGTTTTTGATTTGTTGTTTAGGGACTGTAACCAAAATTTAGCGGTCTGGGAGAAGAGCTCCTGATAACAACATCAGTTCAAGCATGAATAAATAAAACCAGAGGAATTATATATTCTCAGTTAAAGGCAGAGCTGGTGTTAGGACTTGGCAGTTCCTTGAATTCCAATATTTAATAAACTTTGAGAACATAACATCCAGGCAAAGTTATTATTTTGTTATTATGCATATTTTCAATAGTCAGTAGAATAATATTAAATAAGTAACTTTTAAAAGGAATATCTCGGTTGAAATAATATCATCTGCAGAAACTATCAGAAAGACAGTAGGACGATAGTTAGGATGTGTTCTGGAGATTTTTTGCAATCTTAAGCCTATTGACTGGCCTTTTGTAGCCAGAAACTTAGGTCCTGAACCTGGGTCAGGGCAATCACAAGCACAAATACAGGTTGGGCAGAGAATGGATCAAGACCAGCCCTGAGGAGAAGGACTTGAGAGTTTTGGTGGATAAGAAGCTCAACATGAGCCAGCAATGTGCACTTGCAGCCCAGAAAGCCAACTGCGTCCTGGGCTGCACCAAAAGAAGTGTGACCAGCAGGTCAAGGGAGGAGATTCTCCCCCTCTGCTCCACTCCACTCCCATGAGATGTCCACCTGGAGTACTGCACCCAGCTCTGGATGCAACATAAGTACTCCCAGTACTCCCCAACATAAGAAGGACGTGGACCCACTGGAGCACGTCCAGAGGAAGCCAAGAAAATTCTCAGAGAGCTGAAACACCTGCTGTGAAGACAGACTGTAAGAGCTGGGGTTGTTCAGCCTGGGGAAGGGAAGGTACCGTGGAGACCCTGTAGCATCCTTCCAGTATTTGAAGGGGATGTACAGGGAAGACGGAGAGAGATATTTTACAAGAACCTGTAGTGATAGTACAAGGGGAGTGGATTTAAATTGAAAGAGGGTAGGTTTAGATTGGATATTAGGAAGAAATTGTTTAATAGATGGGTGGTGAGGTACTGGAACAGGTTGCCAGGAGAGGCTGTGGACTCCCTATCCCTGGAGGTGTTCAAGGTCATGTCGGATGTGACTTTAAACAGCCTGTTCTAGTGGAAGCTGTCCCTGCCCATGGCAAGGGAGTTGGAACTAGATGATCCTTAAGGCCCCTTCCAACGCAAACCATTCTATTATTCTATGATATGATCTCTTAGGAGTGCTCTGATTACTTCCACTTTTGCCAGATATTTAAAGAGAGTTGTCTTGGCAATCACTGGAACCTTGCACGTTTCCTTTCTTTCACAGAGAGTCAGAAAATATGCTTTCTAGGTAGTGGTGGAGATATTTCAGGTAGGTTGTATCTCATGTCAAACAAACCACCTCACCCAGGACATGATATGGCCACTCGCCACAGCAGCACAAACACTGGGTGTATTGGCAAGGAAGATACAGACAGAAAAATCAGAAATCTGGAATGGGGCCCATTTATTGCCTACCACTGTATCTTGACCATTCACATCAACATAAGTCATACAGAAGAATCCTATTCTTTGTCACTTGTTGGATTCATTGGGTATGACAGTTGCTCTACAATCTTTTTATAACCAGTAAAAGGGTTTCATGACTATGACAATATATACTGATAGAAGGACAGAGAAAAATTTATTAAGAAGGAACAGGTCTCCAGTGTTAACAAGTAAAAGTTTCATGACTATGACAACATATATTGATAAAAGGACACAGAAAAATTTATTAAGAATTATCTTAACATTTTATTTAAATGAACTGCCTCATATGAGCCAGAGCTCTTACAATTAGGCAGTCTTTGCTAAAGTACGCTGCAATGGAATTTAGTAACCGGAAAGATAACGCTTGTTCCTTGAAAGAAAAACTCAAAAGATTTGATAATTAGCTCTCAGTGGACTCCACTGGTTATTTTACAACTGTGGAAAAAACAGTAGGGACCTATTTATTGACCTAGATGTCTGATAAATCAGAAAGAGATCAGTGTCATGGAATCTTTTTGAACAGACCACCTCCTGACACTGGGAAAGATACAGATGAGGTCAAAACCCTCAGCTTCCTGTCTCAGAGAGGAAAATGAGAAAAAAAGATCTGATAAACATAACGCTGCACAGAGTTGCTTTGGAAATCTCTAGAGATAAAGGGAGCAGGGGAAAACATAAAAAAACCCCAAAACTTCTCTTGCTAAATGTAGCAAGAAAATACATGCATTCAATAAATACATAAAAAACCCCTTCTGATTTACATTTTTCCCAATTAGATTACACGGTCAGAACTGAGTTTGAAACATGAAAACCAGTAATTAAACATCCCTAGCAGATAAAAATCATTGCAAACACAGTTATTACCATACTAACCAGAGCATTAAATACACTTTAAAATGTTACCACTCCAGGGGTGGATCAGAGAAACAGGGTTCAAAACAGAGGGGTACTTAGCACTGCTGCTTAGAACAAGTTCTGCTTTAGCCTTGGGAACATACTTATTTTGCCTGTCATTTTAACATCTTTAAAATGGAGTTAATACCATTGTCATGTGTAATGTGAGTTTAGCTGTATTAAAAATGCACTGAAATGCATAAGAACTTTGCTCTTACCTAAGACACATAGGTGAAAACTTCCCAGGAGCCTTAAAATCTTTTAGAGCTGCAATATTGCTCCTGCTTGTTGTACTTCCTTCTATTCTGTATTAAACCTCATGGTTTGCTCCCAGTGAGGACAAGTCTTCTGTTTTTACAGTACTTGTGCTTTAAAATCAGATTTAGATTGAAGTAAGCAGTTCCATGTAAAATACCAGTTCCATGTAAAATACCTTATAGGTGTGCCCTTACTCACGTGCATGTGCTTTCTGCCTCTCTGAGGTCTTCACACAGTAGCTTGAGGAAACTGCATTTTCCAGTGCCATTGTCTGTCATTCTCTGTAAGCAGCTGTTCCTTTCAGCTCTCTATTTGTCTCTCTTCTTTTCAGGAATAATATAAATACTCAGCCTCTTTTGAGGTGTATCAATATGACAATTCAACTTAATTGCAGATTTAGAGATATTTATCTTAAACATAAACATCTGCAGAGCAACTGTGCCCTGCACACAAGAAAAATAAACTCTCAGAATGAAAAGGCTTCTGTTTGCCGTGGGTGACATACATAGCAGAAGGATGCAAATCAGACTGGTGAAATCCTAATTTTGTTGCTAGCAAAACCTGGATTATTTCATAAGGCCTCAGATTTTACCTACAGTCACCAAGTTTCCTGAGCCTGATAATAAAACCTATTATCTCGTTTTTTAAACAAAGAAGAGCCAAATGGTATTTTACTCATGTTAATAAACTCACTGACTTAGTGAAACAGCCTTATTGTCATTTATGTCTCACGTTGTTATGAGCCAGAGAAGCAGGATTTAACTAAAGTAGTGACGGAACTGCAGTTTATACTTTATTGGCAATTCTATAACAATTATGCTTTTTTCTTTCTCCCCTATGCAGAAGGACATGTTTGATAATAGTAACATTCATTTCAACATTAAGTTTCTGCACAGGAAGAAATACGTTTAGATTACAAATGTCCTGTTCTTCAAATTGAGCAATCACCAGTCTAGCACCACTCACCATAAGATGCTTTGAATGCTCTTGAAGTCCACAGCGTTCTCAGTGCTGTTCTTCCTTGGGGAGGCCAGCTGGTGGTGACTAGAAATTCACTACAGCTGGTCTCAGCACTGGCTGTGGCCTGAGTCGGGTCCTTGCTCCAGACATGTATTTCTGCTATGCATTTCTGAGACTGTAGTTTCATTCTTTTGGCCTCACTAGTGAATCAGTAGCCAGAGTTTTCATGCTTTTCTTTCTTCCCCTGAGCTGATTTTGTCATGGCGTGTCATGTGTCAAGTCAGTAAAAGTTGGCACACACCACAGATAAATATCAAGCCAAATAACCTGACATTAAATACATATATATATATGTAGGGTTGGTAATTCTTCAATTCTACTGGGATAATGCAGTCATACCTCATGAGATAATTCTTGATTAAATTCAGGAAAAAAAATACTGGAGTATACTTAAACACTCTCAAGCTGGTTATCTCAAGTTCTCTAATAGAAACATTTTGATTGTATGAGGACATAGGCTAATCTGTGCCAGCTGTTCTGTAGTTAACTATTCCAAAAGTCTCATTCTCCCTTCTCAAACAAATTTTCTTTTCTCTGCAGGCATATTTCATGCAAAAGCTATGCTGACCTTTAAAGATGTTTTATGTTTTTGTCACAAAATATGGTGACAGTGCTCATTTCTTTTAATATTAGGAAACCTCACATCTACAAAGGTTTTCTAAAAGTGTAGCAAATGTCTAGTTATTTCTAGCTTTGTGAAGGGTAAATAACCATAACAGCTCTATGATTGTTTATATAGGGCGATATAAGGGAAGTATTAAGACATTAAATTTAGCGTTTCGTCATACAGAAAAGAAGCATTATTTTTAAAAAAGTTAGTAAAGCTTCAATCAAGAATGTATACATTTCTTTAATTCCTCACCACATTTACTGGAGATGATGGCTATTGTTTACCTTATGGACACACCTAGAAATGATAGTTATAGAAACAGTATTGATCTGCTGACTTATGCAATTTTCAAAGATCCAACCAGTAGATATTCTTTTCACAAAAATGTGCAGTGCTACTTTTGCACTTTTAAGTACAGAGTATGAGATATATGTTTGGGAAAAAAAAAATCTGTTCAAGAAATATCCCATTACCAAAAGTCACAATGTTGCACTGGGAGTCTTCTAATATTCATATTTCTAGAATGTAAATCATAGTAAAATCAGTCAGATTTTAATCAAGAAAAGCAAGGGATTGAGTCTAAAATTAAGAGGGGCATTTCAGCTTATTATCAACAAAAAATTATTTTATGATAATAATGAAAAATTTTATGATGATATGAAAATAAGGCTAAAAAAATATATAAATGCTTCCATTTAGGGCAGATTTTTACACAAATGTGTATACTCCATTCTGTGGTGGTGTTATAACTTCTTTTGAGGACATGCTAGTGTTACTGCATCATGTCTTCTTTTCTGTATATGGAAGCAAACAGTGATATACCCTAGGCTGTCTATTGCATAGCTTCAAAAGGGAATGAGTCACCAGGAAAAATACAGCTGAAATAGAAGTGTGCAAACTTAATTTTTGTTTTGCTTTAAAAAGAGCTTAATAATTATAATGGCATGTCTTGTGCATGTTAAGATCCTGAAAAAGTTAGACCGATCAGACATTTCCATGCAAATATAATTATAAATGCAAAATATTATCCAGGATTTGAAATTTATGGATATATAATCATAAAGTTTTGCTTAAAATATTTACTATTAAAAGTGCACTTTACCTCAATCCACCTAAGCTGTAATATGCAGATATGCAGATGGGAAACTCTAAGACATACAGGCTGCTTCCTACCCCATGGTAACTCTTCATTATTCTTTGTTAATTCAGTTTACCAACATTCACTAAATCAGTTCTACAAATAGCTGTTATATGCATCTGATCATGATAGTGTCTCCATTGTCAATACCTAGGTTCCACCAATCTGAATTTAATTCAGTAGATCGTATTCAGAGACTAGTCTCACTGATTGGGAATAAATGGCTACCAAATTATTTTATTCTGTTAACTTGAAGGGTTGAACTACTGAAAATGCAAATTGAACAAAAGCTGAGGATTTGTGAAAATCAGATCAGGTTAACTGCTGGGCTTTTAAATATCACTTCATAGTTACAGCAAAAAATTTGATCATTCTTATCTTCTGCAGTTTCTTACAATTTAATCTTATATGTTCAATTAGGGTATCATACTCTTGACTTAAATAATTAAGGGCCAGGAGGCATAGTCCTTAATATTACTGGTAAGCCCAGAATTACAATAGTTTCACCACTTTTACTTAGCACCAGTCTCTAAATGCATTGAATTTCTATAGTGCCATCATTTTTATTTAATGGTAACATCATATAGGCCCACTAATGATCCAAAACTATAACATTATGTATCTTTGGAAGCTATGTATTTGGTTTTCAAAGAGCTGGTAGGGGTCTTCCCATGATGCACATAAACTGTAGAGAAAATATTTTTACATTCTTTACTTCCATCAGTTCTAACATCTACTATAATCTGTCCCATCCTTTTGTAGTTACAGATTACAGTAACTTTTGCTCTGTTTGCAACATAAGTAATACTGCGGAAGGCTAAGTTTTTCATGAAATTTCTTGGTCACTGACCTAACTGATCATATGCCTTTCTACTGCTTTACTCACTGATTGTCCACTCAGTTTTTAATCAGCTGAGGTTTAAATCAGACACTAACTTCAGAATACAAGAGATATGACCCACTCAGTAGGTCTGTCTTGCACACTAGACCTGGCAAGACTTTTCCTTCTGTGCCCACAGTGCCCATGTTTACACCCAGTCCAGCTGATTCATATATGGACAGTGCTGACTACCTGTCCTTCTCACAGTCTCCATGTTTCCCTGAGTCCTGTGGTTGCCTTTGCAAACTGGCAGCTCTTCTCAGAACACCCCAATTGTTCTGCTTGAATCTTTCTGCCATTAAATCATGAATCATGAAATCATTAATAAACCGCTAATGTCAGTCATACTCTCAGTGACACAATAAAGACTGTTCCAACAGCATATAACTCAAAGAGTTGAGGAGACAAAGTAGAAATAGACTTAGAAATGAGATTTTCCTTCAGCACTCTTGAAAAACCATGCTCTCAAAATTTTGAGATTTTGATGGTAATATGCGTCATGAGAAATATTTATTTTGCAGGAACTCACTTTTGTATTTCAAACTAAGGAACTGAAAGGAAACTTCATTGTGCAATTCTCCCTACATTTGGGATCTCTTCTTTAAACTGGAGAACACTGTTGTGGAATTCACTTGGGGGTGGGAAGGCTGAATTAGAAAGGCACGATTTGTGATCGTTGTCTGTTAGTCTTAGAGCTTTTGTAATCTATGTTAGTCCTAGCTCAACTGGCTCTTCAGCCACACTATGTGGATCATTAAGGATTTGTTTAGTCAGGTGGGCTCATTTCAGTAGGGGGTGGATAAGATTTTTTCCACTGGCTTGGAACATGGATGAATTACGCAATGGGCCAGCTAGAATTTCTGAAAATGTTTGAAAAAAACATGTACTTTTATTTATTCACTTCTCTTGAGTTGAACTGTTGATATGGCTTTCATGCCATTAAGAAATGGCAATCACACCATGCTGAGTTTCCCAAACAGATACAATTAAATCCAGATCAATGAATTTCCCCTGCAACGTATCCAAGCTAACAGTCTTACTGGATACCTACTCAAAATGGCAATGTTCACTATTTTTAAAATATCCCTCACTATTTGATGTTCATATCTGAATATTTTAACATTTCAGTGATCACAGGAGACTTCAGGCAACTTGTGAATAACAGAAAGCCCAAAATTATGAATTTCGGTTTTTTTTTTTTTTTTTTTTTTTTCTCCTGTCTTGAATGCTACTTTCTATTAGGCCTTATAAAATCATGTTTATCCCAAAAACTGTTTTGGAGAAGAGTTTGGAATGGAATCCAAGTTTGTTGAACATTAGTCAAAATATGTGATTTAATCCTGGCCCAGATATGTTTGCCTTTTTTATTCTATCGCCTTTTGTGATAGATCTTGAACTCAAACCTCCTTATTTGATTTGGTAAAGCTACACTTGGGAATAACATTGGCTTCTGAATCTGTTTTCACATCTTTTATATACCCGTATAAGAAATGTTTATGTATATATATATATGTGTGTGGG
>VWZT01012036.1:154335-176275 GCA_013397055.1 Pachycephala philippinensis
GTGTATGTGTCTGTGGGTGTGTATCTCCTGCAGCGCTGTGGGCATATTTACAATATAAATATGTTGGGTGTTAGTCAAAACTAGAACTTGTAACCATCTCACCTCCCGCTCAAATTGCCCAGCTCCTAATCACAGTCTGCTGTGTCCTGTGTGGACAGACACACTGACACAGACTGACTGGCTGAACCCAATTTGAGCAGCACGTCCTTCCTGAGCTGCAGGCACTTCTGCTGCTCTGTTCCTGGGAGACATCAGTCATCAGTCATCAGCTCCCCAAAACAGAGGAGAGATGTGCAGGCACGTAGAGGTGCTGTAGGCTGAGCTGGGAGGCAAGAACTCACCTCCAGGCTGGGTCCAGAGCAGGGTACAATGCTTTTCCTTCCTCCTGGTCCAGGCTGTCAGAGCTGAGCACTAATGCCATTACCTGCTGCAGTCTGGCTGAAACTTTCAGACACGAGAAGAAAAAGGAAAATGCTGTGGCCACAGCCAAGTCTCAGCTGGACTCAAGTCCAGCTAGGACATTCCTAGTTATCTTCTCTGTGGGGGTAGTGGCCTCAGTTTCAGTTCGGGCTGTCATTTACTGCTTAGTTACTCCTTATTATTCTCTTGATTGACAGTGTAAACACATCCCATGATTTTTAGATAAAGGTTAAGAACTTAGGTATGATAAAAAATAACTGTCATACCAGTATTACTTATGTGGGTTTTTTTCCTTTAATATTTTTTCCTCACCTGAGTACATTCATGAGAGATATTTTCAGATTTGATATTAAGAAAATCTGAGTTTTCCTTCTAATACTGATGCATAAAATTTGGAGTAATATATTTTGATTATTGCTGATAGAGAAAGTGAAAATCCTCAGACAGTCCTTGTATATTTCACACAATACTGATCATGTCTGAGCTATGATGTGAAAGAAAATAATAAGGTGATAACCCCATGGAATGCTATTGGTGCTGAATTTTCACTTTAGTTGCAATAAATTATGGGTGCTTTTGAAAAGAATATACCATACTATTTGGTTTTGAAGGTATTTTTCTTATCTTCCAAAGAAGATAATTTATCATATAATGTAGTATAATTCATTTGCTGGAGGGCATGGTTCCAGGGTGTGACTGGCAAGCATACCCTGTGTGTGAAAGCTGTATACGAAAGCAGCAATACCTATCCAACAGCAGTACAAATGCTAGGTGGAATTCAGTAAAGAGGTAAATCATTGAGCAAAATTCTTAGCTGCATTCAGTAATAGTACTTTCTACCCAACCTAATTTTACCAGTAACTTTGCAAATAAAAATTAATTTCCATCCAGCAACAGAAAAAATAAGGACAACCCTAGTAACTGGTTGGAAGGGACCTCAGGAGGACCCTACTGAAGCAGGGTAGATTTGAGATCAGACCAGGTTTCTCAGAACTTTATCCAGTTGGGTCTTGAAAGCCTCCAAGGATGGAGCCTGTAGAACTTCTGTACAAGAAAAGTCTGGCTGTACCAGAATCGTTCCTGGTAATCAATCATTCATCTCACCTGCTCGTTGCTATCTGCAAGTCTCAGTCAGCTGCCAGCAGTTTTGACCTCACAAATGTTGGGACGTGAAATGGCTTCAACTGACATTTATTTGCTGTCACAACAGAAAAGTGCCCTGAAACAGTGTGCTCTTCCATTCCTAGAGATGTGCTTTTTACATCAGCTTCACCTGCAGGGAAGGCAGAGGGTTTTGCAAGTTGCTCTTCAAGAGGAGAGTCCAAGAGAGACTAAAGAGTTGATGTTGAGTATGGCCCGAGATGGAAGAAAACCATCCCTGACATTGCACTGTGGAGGGGAAGGAATGAACCTGAATATGGGGATGGAGGAAACTCAATATCATTTTCAAGGAGAAGAAAAATCCTCCATGCAGAACAAAAATTGGTAAAAAGAAGAATTAATGAGTCCAAGCTAGAGAAAGATTGTGATTCCATGTTAGAATTAAGTTTTTAGTACTAAGGAAGGTAACACTGGAATAAAACCATTTTTGCTTGGGGCAGTTTTGGTGGTTTGTAAGAGAAACTGGAGAACCATACATCAAGTATGACAGCCTTGTCATTGAGAGAGAGACAGATGACATGACATTTCAAGATCCCTTCCAGTTGTTTTTTATGATTCTATGACTTTTTATTGTTAGCTCCTGAACAGTATATCTAAATGTGCAATATTTAATATTGTGTAATATTTCAAGCAGTTAGTGTTGATGGTTTCTGATTAAAATAGTCCCTAGACTTGAGAAGCTGAACTTACTGCTGAAAAAAAGTGAATGTTAAAAATGATCATATAAAATGTATTCATTTAAATGTCTATGGAAAAAATGATTAAGTAGCAATTGTGTGATGCAACATTGGGTCTCCTAAGGATTTAGGATAGAAATGCAAAAGGAAAATGACTATTTAAAGTGAATGAAAGAAACATATAAGCCACACACTTTTAGGGGAGAATGAATTCAAGGATTCAAAAAGGTAGTTGCAGAAGAATGAGGCTTTCAGCCTAACTTTGTCTTTTGGTTCTGTGTTACATGGTTCTGCCCTTTGATGTGAATGGAGAGGGAACCCTAAAGGCTAGTCTGCAGGCCAGTGTGTGTGTCTGAGCAAACCCTCAATGCTGGGCACTGTGCACAGATCAGTCCCCTTAAGTAACATTTAATAGCTAGAATAATTCCAGTGTGCATAAACATATTTCAAAGGCATACATGAAATAGCTGAATATATTATAAAGAAAAGCGGAATTCCTTGTCTGAACCACAGACTTCTCCAAAATTCCAGTCAACCACTTACCACATGGTCAGACACTTAGCTTTGATGAATTTCAGACAACAATGTACAGAAGACAGACGCTATTAAGGGGTGTCTGAGGTAAACAAGGGAGTTTCGGTATCTTTTTACCGAATTTTGGCCATTATCAGCTCTTCAGAAGTCATCTCTGCAGAGATGGTGCAGTAATTGTTGCAAAGAAGCTTGCATGACTGCAGCATCTTGCTTATTTGTTTCAGGAACTATCTTAGTTGTAAAATATGGTGTGTGACATACGAAGGGTGATCCAGCTTCCTTTGATTCTGTATTTTCTCAAAACCTCTAATTGCCATTCATTACTATTTGCTAAGAATTCAAAGTGAAATAAGGTTTTTTTGAGCTGTCTAGAATCTTTCTAAATGCGGCCGAAAAGGATTAACAATTTCCCTGATGAACATTTCCACTCCTGACATGTTTGATCCCCATCCCAGTTTGGGGGGCTTGTTTTGCTTGTGACTAGGCTTCCATGTAGTTAAGCTAAGAACTCTGATATGAACATCTAATTTTGTAACCCTTTTGTTGAAACCCTTTTGTTGAGGCAAGTTCTGAACATTCAAGTTTATTTGGCATTAACCCAAACCTGAACTTTAACATTGGTCTTATTCACAAACAAAAATTTTATCCCCATTCAAGATCAAGAGCTTTGCCACCACTTCCTCAGTCACCAATAACAGTTCTCGTAAATATCAGTGTGCTGTGAATTGTGATACAAAAGTAACCTTAGTTTAAATCTCACGGTGCAGAAGTAATTTAATAAGAAGGTAATTGTCACTGGGACAATCCAATTTTCACGTGGGAAAGAGTGAGCTTTTTCTCAAGAAAATAAAGCACTTAAACTTCTTCCTCTGAATATAAAAAATTAGCAAGGGGTTTTCTCATGCTATCATGTTCTCTTAAAAACTTCTGACATAAAAAATATTTCTGGCATTTCTTCAGCTGCATAGATTGGCAAAGCTAAAGAATAAATGGGTGAATTAAGAGACAGAGGACAGCAGTTTGCTGCTGCTTTTTGACAATACACCTCTCTTTCTGACCCTTAGCAAGTTACAAGTGTACACACTCCCTAAGTTCTTGGTATTGGTATCCTGAAGAAAAACATTTGAGAAGACCTCAAGACCCTACAATATCTGTAAAATCAGCTTAACCCCACTGGCAAAAAACAAGGTTACTCTTAAGTGGTCACTTTGCACTTTGCAATTAAATTCCAGGCTTTTGCAGAAAAAAATAAAAATCTGTTCAGTTGTTTTTTGTTTGTTTGTTTGGGTTTTTTTTGTCCTGCCTTTTTTAGCCTTCATTGGCCAGCTCTGACATTTGTAGGGTTGCACACAAGACCCTGATAAGCACGACAGCTTTCCCAGGGACCGTGTTCAGCTGGACCCCCAATGGCTTTCTGGAACTTACTGGAAACCAGTTGAGGTACAAGGAGAACTGAAGGGTAGCCTGGGCAAATAGAGGAGAGAACAGGAACTTGTTAGAACCAGGAATTTGGGGAAAATTAAAATAACCGTGTAACCATGACCTGTATCAGATAATGATTTAGATATCTATTTTTTAAAACTAAGTTTGGAGTACAGCTATAAAGAGAACAAAGTACAAAGTTAATAAGCAATTGTTTTCTGATCACCCCTGATTTTTGAAATACTAAACTATTATTAATATCATGTAAGGTGAAAGTATATTTTTAGTCATTATGACACTCTACCCTGCAATATCTCAGAGAATCAGCTGAGTAGCCTGAACTAGCTTGTGGGATTCCAGAGACCTCACTTACTTCTATATATTCAGGGTTTATTTTCCCTGTTGTTTTCTCATCCATCTTAGTTCTAGTGACACATCCACTTCGTGGAGAAGGGATGTATTTTTGTCAGATTCTTCTCTTTCCCCTCAATATTCTGTATGCTTACTAGGTAAGTGTTTGAGACACCATCCCTGGAGATATTTAAAGGACGTGTAGATGTGGCATTTAGGGACATGGTTTAGTGATGGACTTGCAGGTGTTGGGTTTACAGCTGGACCTGATGATCTTAAAGGTCTTTTCCAACCAAAATGATTCTCTGATTCTAATTAAACCAATTGTGTCATGCAAGTCATATACAAGCATAAGTAGCATTCTGAGAATCTGTTATGGGAGTTTTGTTGCAGAAAATATTGTGCCTCTGAAAGAAACAGTGCTATTTTGAAGTTCACTGTTTCTAAACAAATTCAGTGTTATTAGAGAAAAGTTTAAATTCTCAGCTTCTCTATTTGTCACGAAATGTCTGCAGAAGAAAAACATGAGTGTGCTATAACTTCTGCAAGTTTGCAACAGCCTTTATGATCCATTGCTACATCTGCCACACTAAGTCTAAAAAAATCTTTAAACAATTCTGCCAGGTCTCTTGCATGACTTTATAAAAAATCTTCAGCTAGTGCATTGTTTTCTGATGAAATTAACCAGAAGTGGCACCAAAATATTTAGAAGAGATTTCCAAATAGCTCTGCATGGAAACAAAATGCAGGAAAGTTTTGCAGCACAACAAAGAACTAAACACAACCAACCCAAATTATATCTTACATTTTGCCCATCTTGACAATGGGATCATAATCTCATCTTGTCATGCCATAAGTAAAACACCCCACATCCCATCACATACAGTCTCCTCTTTTAGCATCCATTCCTAGTTTAACTCTTAATTTAATACATTTAGGCATTTTAACCATCTTAGACAATAATTTCTATTTCTCACCTGGAAGAAGTGGGAGAGTGCCTTATAGGTTTTGATTTTCATGCGGTGCCCTGATATGTTTGCCACTAAACAAAGTAGGTCCCTTCTGCAGTAGAGCAGATTAACTGGTGACACATTTAAAGCAGATCTTCTGCACCTGGTTTGGTACTTTTTGTGCCTTGATCTTCTGTGTCTTTGCAGACATGAGAGTGCTTCGGCTCCATGAGATTTAATACAGTTGGTATATACCTCTCTATATCCTATTGCTTTTCATACAAGAACTTCTCCCCACCTCTTTCTTTCTACCACCAACTCTGAAATTCCATTTTTTTATTTCTTGCCTCTTTACAGAGGTGTTCATAATCTAGTCATGCTTCAGGGTACAGGGAAAGAAAAGACTTCGTGTTGAATGCACCATATCTCAGCTTTCCTTGATTCCTTTTGTCTTCTAATGGCCTCCTCCAGATATGAGACGGGTTGGAAAATGTTTGTGTCTCATGTCTCATGTAGAATCTCATGTAAACTGCTCACTTGAGCAAAATTACTAAAACCAGAATGGCAAATGCAGACTTTTCTGTTCCTACCTAGATATATAATAATTTAACAGTTTCTCGGAAGCCCTAAGCACTGGTCTGACTTCATGAAGTTGTAGGCTATGATGAAGTATTCCTAGATTGTGTCATTCAAGATATAGAAATGCTCAGGCAGCTCCTGATCATAAGCCAACCAGTATATACAATTTTTTTTAATTACTTTCTCCAGATAAACTTGTAATATTTCTGCATTCAGAAAATGCCAAAATTAAATCAATGTACAAAGCCTCTTCACAGTACAAATCAGAGTGCATGCATGCATGTGTGTGTGCTTATGTTACTTGTAAATACATAGAAATATTAATAACCCCACAGAACTCAAAAGAGTAATCGAAAACTACAGGAAAAGGCAGGAGCAGTTAAGCATTTATATTTTTAACAACAACAAAAAAAAAGACTTGCACATGAATGATAACTTAGAAGTCTTGAAGCTAAGTCTCATGGAAGAATTACAAGGTTAAGGAACCAGCTAAATCCATTCCTCTTGTATGAGGACTTTTTAATGATTTTTATAGGGCAAAAAAATGTAAATAAGGGAAAATTTCTGTAATGTGTTAACTGGACTTGAAACACTCAGTGGTGAATCTTCACCACCACCTCACCCCCACACACTCCCACACATGAATATTATGCAAGTTGATTAAGATATGATTAGCAAGGGCATTGTGTTGCATATTTTCAATAGGCTGTTTTTTCATTTATTGATGTCACAATCATATGAATGATGACTTATCTAAAAAGACTGAGTTCACAGTGCAACCTGTATTGTCAAAACTCCTCATTTACTAGGGCAGCATGAAAACCATTTAGGACATGAACTCCTATTTCTCACCTTTTTCAAGGTTTGTTTGTTTTAATCCTCACATCTGCCTTAGGCCTAATTCAAAGTCCAGTGCAATTGTGGGAAGCGTTGCATTAATTTCAGGAGGCTGCTCAGCACTACTATTGCTCTGTCTTCAGATATTTCAGGGCAGAGTGTCAGTAATAGACTTTACAGAGGTACTAGGCGTTACCTAGATTTTATGTTTTCACTGGTAAATTGGAGGACAAATTAGGCTTTATATTAATTCTTCTTCCACCATTCCCTTTGCACTGTATTCAGTGCAGTGTAAAACAGAAACTGTTTGGTTTGCTTTCCATTTGTAAACAGTTCCTTGCTTCCATGTTTGAAATGTACTAAATGATAATGTGTAAGTACACAAACAGATTCACTTATTGGTGTATTTGTAAAACACGTGCCAATAAACACATATCAAAGCTAAATTTCATGTCACTGACGCTGATTTAATTGCTGATCAATAAAATGGTCTCTATGTTTCTTCATTTCAGTCTTTGATTTTTGTGTAATAAAAAAGCAACAAGAAGATCACCGAAGTATTTTCTTGTTGATTTAGCACAAAATTACTAGATCAGAGGTAGTTTTTCAATAATATAAAAATGTAACATCAGTTATCTATCACTCATATTCACATCACAGTTCTATTTAATTACAGTATTTTTCCAGTCTGATAATTAGTGTTCGGATTACTGTCATAATATTCTCCACAAAGCAGAAGTCTTTCTCATAGCAAACAGAAATAGGGTCCAATAAAGGTAAAAATATGCTTTTTGCTTACTTTGTAAGTCATAATCATTAAAGTATAGTCATAAAAGGTAATTTTAGAATAATTACAATGCTAATTTACAAAATAAGAAGAAGAACAAAGCTGGAAATAACTGAGTATTGTTTATGCTGGAAAAAACGTGATTAATTAAGTTATGTTTAACTATAATTTTTTCCACCCAGTAAACAGAAATTACATTCATATTGTGCTCTGTCTCTCTAAGGAATTTGATTTTGGCAAATTTCTGTAATCACAATCCCGATATGATTTTAAGTGAGGAATGCGTACTGGGAGTTGGGTGTCATCAGACTGGCTGCTGTAATCAAGTGTGACTCCAAAAACAGAGACCAGGATTTCATACATCATCATACTTTATGAAATTGTCTTGAAAGTATAAGATAATTGTCTTCTACATTGGACAAGATGTACGATTTTGAGTTGGTTAATTATACATTTGGTTTTTCTCCTCCTAGTTACTGGAACTAGTGCCACCACTTATTCGTATTAATATTGCAGGAAAATTGGTATAATTCTAATGTAGCAATGGCAGCCTGAGAAGTCTATGTTTTCCTTTAATAGGTACCCATGATAATAGGGCATTGGCTAGAAAGTGATCCTGATTGACTTTGTTTAATACAGATCTGTTCTGCTTCAAGAACAACCACTTCAGGCATGACTACTACCTGCCATCCCTGCTGAGTTAACACAGCTGTGCAACAATGATTCCTCGGTTTGTTTTGCACCAAGGTTTTTGAGTGATTTTCCATTTCATCAATAGTGAATTGCTAAATTTCATTATTAAAACAACATCTCTGCTAGACAGTTTACTCAGCTGACATGAAACATGGAAAACTAGAATGCTAAAAAAAGCCCTAAAAATACTAAATAGTCTATGGGTTGAGTATGTGTTTAGGCAAAAAAACAGCTGTAGAAAGGAAATTACTACAAAGGAATGCTTTTGTTTGGATTAAATTAGCTTTGAACGTGAAAGATGTCAAGTCTTTGCAATGGAAATCAGGTTAAGTTCAAGAGACTGTATCTGTGAAGAGCATGAGTTTGAAAAACCTTGGGAAAATTTAGGCAAATTGAGAAGCTGCACCTCACTTCTAGTGCTGCACCTCACTTTTAGTGCTGAAATCTCCTTGTTGCTGTAATTTACCAGTTGGGTATGTTTGGATTTTGTGTTCTCTGACATTTCTCAGCACATTTTAATTCTTTTCCCAAGAGTGCAGCACTATCCCTGCAAGCACTCTTCTCTACAGAAGCAGACATATTTTTTGCCTAGAAGTAGAAAAGGCATTGGTTTTGTTAAGATAATATGTTATTCAGAAATTGTTTTTCTAATGTAGTTGTATTTTTTACATTTCTCTGAGGATAGAGTAGTGAAAATCACAATTAGGACATTACATAGAAATCAAGGTCCTCTGAAGACTTCACTTTTATAAACATAACTTGTTTGTGTGTTTAACAGGAGTTAAAAAACACGTATATACTAGAGCTACTGAATACTTTTTATCTGGAAAAACTGAGTCAGTGATCTAAAGTTCTTGTAAGGAAAATGAGAAGAAAAGCTATTCTCTCAACAACAGGTGTGAATGTGTAGGATGAACTGCTGCACACATATATGAGCAATGTCTCCTCACCTGTGGTGTGTACACCAGTGTAGGCCTACGTTATTTGTTCCATTTTCAGTCTGTCCTATATAGTTCAAATACGATTTATAATAGCAATCTCAGTGGGATTTTTCTGGTGTCTAGCCCTTGTGTCTTATGTCAAAAAGGAACGGAGTGCTTTACCTTGTCATTGTGTTTTAATGTTCTCTGCCTGCAATCCCTCCAATGAGTACGACTCTAATCATGGAATCATAGACTGGTTTGTCTTGCAAGGGACCTTAAAGATCGTCTAGTTCCAAAACCCCTGTCATGGGCAGGTATATGGTACAGTATAGTGTAAAATGTAAAGAAAGATAAAATTCTTAGGTATTTTTCAAAGTTTGTGAACTCCACAGTGCAATGTAGAAGGGTTAAAATTACAACTTATTTGCATATCTGCTTGTAAAAAAATCATCAGACTAATTTTGCATATTTTGCTTTCTTCATTTGTTTCTTCACATGAAAACCTTTATAGTGTTAAATCAGTGATATATAATAACTTTCTCTTTTTTTCAAAAAGGGTACTTTTTAGCAAGGAAAGACAAGAATGAGTAATTTAATGCCATCTGAAATATATAGCATTAATATGAGATTTTAACTCAGTCCAGCTGGCTGCAGATCAAGAATACCAGGCAAAACTCAGCCAGCCCTTTCCA
The DNA here is from genome assembly GCA_013397055.1 of Pachycephala philippinensis. Lineage (NCBI taxonomy): Eukaryota > Metazoa > Chordata > Aves > Passeriformes > Pachycephala > Pachycephala philippinensis. Next base: position 164,362 of record VWZT01012036.1, read on the forward strand.
TAAAGGATCCCTTTCTTGTGTGGGTACTCCAGGTCGCCTTGTCTGTTGCATAAAAATTTTGCCTCCAAAATCCAAGTTTTCCGTTTCAAAGAGATTATGAGCATCTCGACACAAGAGTGTCAGGAAGGAGGTGGTGCCCTGATGGCCCTAGCAGGGAATGTTTGGAGTGGGATATTCTCTCCCCTCCTTAACCACAGGGGACCGCACTGGCACAGATGGGAGTCTGCACAGTCTGGAAATCAGCAGATGCTTTCAAAGGGAGAACCTACTGGGAAGGGGGGAGTGGTTCAATCCTCCTGAGGGTATTAAAAGAGAGCACCAAGTTAGTTTTGAGTACCAATTGCTTCTGTTCAAAATTTTCGCTGTGAAAATTAAAATAGCTGTTACACTTAAGAGTCTACACCCTTTTCAAAAGGTACCCTTTGCTTCAGCTCTACTCAGCCAAAAGAGGTGTGTGGGAAAAGGGACTGCAGTAGGGACTGTGTGTGTGATGTAAAACAGTGGCTAGAGGTGAAAGGCGAGAACACACTTGGAGAAATACAGAGTTTAAGAGAGCAAGGAACTGAAATGCATCCACTTCCATTTTGCCATGCCTGGATAAAACAGAATGGATGTGTTAAACCCAAATTTATTCTCATACTCTTTAATTGGTTTCTTTTGTTTGAGTTGGTTAAAGTAATTGTAATGTATTGTTAATATGGACATGAAATTTTTGAAATCTTAAATAAGAAGGAGGGGGTAAGTACTTTCTAGAAATACTGTGATTAATGTTGCCTTCGTACAGCATTTTTTATTCATTGAGTGTTCAAAATAAAAATTATAACATTATGTACTGAGAACATCATATTCAGAAATTACCAGGTCTTCTCACACTTTGCACAAGGCAACTTGGTGGTAAAAAGACACACAAGCGCTTGAAGACATGGGAGTACATAGTGAAAAAATGTAGTGTTATTCTTGTCAATAATGATATGAGCTCCAAAATTATAAAAGTGACTAAAAAAGTAGCTAAATCTCATTTGCAGGCATGTTCTCAAAAAAGTTTTCATTCTATTAACATTGTTTGCTGACGATAGCAACAGGACTTGTGGACTGTTTTCCTTGTAAAAACGTTTGGGGTTTTAATAATTTAAGCATAATTCAAGCATCCTTCATTCTAGGAACAGTTACAATGTTTTCTGTTCTAAACATATGGATATATTCAAATTTAACTAGCTTCTTTATCACACCAGTGAGGATACAAATTAAAAGAAATATTGTTTTTTCCAGTTCATGACCTAAACTATTTCCTCCTTGTGTGGAGACATGTTAAAAATAAAATCTCCAGACAAAAAACATCTCAAGTTTGACCTACTGTTTATATTTGTGATGCATGCCTGAATTGCCTTATGCAAATGCCTTAAGGCAGAAATTAAGGTTGTAAGGGCTTTCTTTGACCAGACACGTCTAATGCCCAAGTTTTGCCTCCATAAAGGTAAAGGTAGGATTTCTGTATAATTCTATAAATGTGATTTATATTTTTGGATTCTAATTTGGAAGATAAATAGCTATTAGTGGAAAATAATGTGAAAGACTGGAAGCAAAGGAAATACTTTGTTATCAAAAGAAAACGAATTAATTGCTAATACCTTGATGGCTATAGATAGTATCATACTTCAGTAATAAAATCTCAGAATATACGCAAAAGAGAGATACAAAAAAGATTAAAAAATTATAAAGCTCTTGGAAATTCATTGGAGAATATCAAGGTTAAAACTGTCTAAACATAAATTGATCTTATAATAATATTTGTTCTATGTGTTGTAATGAATTTCCAACTCAAGATTAGCCTTTTTTTATTTTTATGTCTTAATTTTTTTGTATAATGCTTAGACTTTCATGTATGCAAATTGATAGTGCCCCAGCAAAACAGGTGTTTAGTAGGTTTTAAAAACAGAAACTATATTTAAAATGTTAAATTTCACGTGTTTATGTGAACAGCAGCCAGAACCACAAAGTTAGGACTTCTAAACAGAATAGCTAAATTCCATAATGATAATATTATTGTTTTCTGAAAGCAGTGTTTCCCTGCAAAGCCAGCATGTTGTGTCAAGCCTGAGTATCACTTTGAGCAATATTTTGCCACCTCTTCATTTCAGCAGATTCTTCTCCAGCATTCTCAATCTGCTGCATGCAAAGCAAGTTTATACTATTTTGGCAGGATGAATCAAACAATTTGCTTGGGGAAAATTACAGATTTTTTTTTTCCTCTTTGAGTGAAATGCCTCATATCTTTCTAGCCTGAGAAAAAAATGAAAAACAAAACCAACCACAAAACAAATAAACTAAAAAACCCCACCCAACCACCACCATTTCCTCTGTTGTGGTGTGGCAACGAACTTCTGGTTTTCAAGTCAAATGTAAATTTTAGGTTGATTAGCCTTTACAGTGGTGTATTTACAACCCAAACCAATAGAAATAAAAACACAATTAGGGGACTGTGTAGGAAGCCAGTTTAGTAGCAGCACTGGCATCCTCTGCATGTATAAACTGGCGACAGTCTTGCTCACCATGGTGAACATGGCCCCTGCCACAAAGGAGGTGATGTCTACTCTGTTATCAGACACTAAGCTGCTTCACTGGGCTTTCTGTACCCACGCAGATTAGATGAAATAATTGTTCTGACATTCATAAACCACAGGTATCAATTTAACATCAGTTAAAATGAAGATCTGTTCAGTGGCAATGAATCATTTGAGACATTGTGGGGGTTTTTTGAGAGAAAGTTAAACTTAACCTATTTCATTGATTTCTAAGGTATTTTGAAGTGATATTCTCTCACAACCACTCTAAACTCAGTTCAAATTCGTCAGGGGATCCTGCAAATTCAGCAGCTTTGTCAGAAACCCAATGTAAAATACCAAGTTGTAATGTAAAATGAAACACACAGTTTCCCTGGGTTTACCCTTTGCGTTTTACATTGTTCAGAACTCTGCAATAGACTGACAGATTTGTATTTCTGCTTTTCTAAGATTTAATTAAGTAACCTTCACCTCTGTCTTCACCTAAAGATCATGTAGATTGTGGTTTATATGACTATTTTATCTATACATATCCTTTAATCCTAGCAGAAATAATTTAATTCATGATTTGCAATGCCTTTGAAGCAGTCTATGAAAATCCTGTTAATGGAATCCTAACCAGAGAAGTCTCTGTGAAGCCTGAAAAACAATTTCGTGACTATAAAATAAAAGGCTAATTTGGACGCTTATATTGCCTACTTCTTGGGCACAATGATGCAATTATAGCATATTTGCATCCATTTCTTGAGAAGGATTTATAAAAATATTATTTCAAGTGAGTTAATGGAACTTCCTATTTTCTAACATCCTATTGTGAAAATCCATAGAGGAAGCAGTAGCAGTTTTCATATTCCTGAATTTTGAGGCAGGCTAGTTATCTAACTCCTGTGTTAAGTCTCTATATAAAAGGGAAAGGGAGGAACTCCTTGAGAGCATTATTTTATCCATCTAACTGAAGATCTTGCTGTGAGTTGTGCTTTTGAGAGTCTGCTCTGTCTCCTTTTTCTGCAGAATACAGGGAAATTAGCTGAATGAACTAGGTGTGTGAGGCTGTGATGTGAATACCCCTCATCCTTCTCCCTTTCCAGTCAGGTGCTGAGGTCACTATTACCCTGATGTATCTCATGTATATCAAGAATTTCCAACCAAGACAGAAATCTCTGCTATGAATTGATGAAACATAGTTACACTAATGAGTTCCACAAAGAAAAGAAATTGTGGTTATCCTCAGCTGGAAAATGGCTTCTTTGAACTACTTCTCTTCTATTTCCATCACAGATTAACCTTCATCATTTGTATTTGTACAATCAAATTCATTAACTTGGGGTGAATATTTTGAGGAGTGTTTAGAATCAGTAGCTGTTTTAAAAGTATGTATATCAAGGTAATGATGCATTTATTCCAAAAAATTGTGCTTTTTAAGAAATTTACTTGTTAGCATGGATGTATCTTAAATATTAATATAAAATATTTTCCTAGCAGTACGTCAATACTCAGTCAACTGGTCACACAAAGTAGTATTTTTCAAAAAAAAAAAAATCTTATTATTATTCAGTGTGCTTTCACGGCAAGTAAAGAAACAGAGCTTTCAAAATTTAAGGTTATTCTTTCCAACTAATTTCAGATTTATCAATTGTATTTTCTGTTCCATAGGAAATAACAGAAGATCGGGATCGTTCACGACTGGATTCGATGGTGCTGTTAATTATGAAACTGGACCAGCTTGACCAAGATATTGAAAATGCTCTCAGTGCAGGCTCTTCCCCATCCAGCACCCCAACATACAAACGGAGGCATATACCTGTAAGCCAGTTTCTCAATATTATCTTCTTATTCTAAGTAGAATCTTTTTGCTTCACCTTTTTCTTTCAGTCCTCACATTTTTCAGCTCCTTGGTTTAGAACAAAAGCTCTTTTTGTAAAGAATTTGACTTGTATTTTTGTTTGTATTTATACATATTTTGGAGGCAATAATATTGGCATCCATTATTTCATTTTGGCATCCTTTCATAAATGAGAGCTTCAGAACTCCCAGATGAAACAAAGGGAGATCAACAAGATTCAGAAAATGTCTGGCTCTCTAATTATCACTTACTGTAAATGCAGAGTCAGCACAGACTCAGGATCACACCAGTCTCAGAACACGAGTACGTGTCATTTGACATTGCATAGAACTGAAAGTAAGTCTGAGCTACACGTCTTTTTTTCTGCTAGTGGGAGACACAAAATCCTCTGTCATTCAAAGTAAGATTCTGGGCAGAACTTGAATTATTTAATTTAGGGGATTTTTTATTCACTTAAAAGGATCACTCTTTGCTGAGAGTAACCCAAAAGGAGATTGGACAACTCACAAACGTGACTGATGCATTCTTTCTTTTCTGTAAATTGTTTACACATGTAACTCTGAAGAACATGAAATGGCTGATGCAAGGTATTCTTGTGAAGGCTTCCTGTTAATTTCACCCACATGTGCTGCAGCTGCTTTTGAATTCAAGAAACCTGAGAAACACTGCCCCAAGATCTCTTGACTAACATTCATATCATTTGTTTTGGTTAGTGATATTTTCTTTTAAATAACAAGGAGTTTCTCCTTTTAAAGCCAGGCGTCCTTATTGCTAAGCGAGTGGTCTGTAGGTGAGAAAAGCTCTATTTCAGTGGGTTTGATCAGCTGAAAATTATATCATATATATGTCATTTTTAGAGGAAATCACATAATTTCACTTTTCATCGTTAAACATTTTCCCCCTGGATATCAATGTTCTCACAGCATCTCCTTAAACACTGACGACACAGGAAACCTGAAATACAATGTTAACATCTGTTCTCTGTATCTTACCAATGCATTCCAGCATTTTAGCTAATTTCTTACAGCAATAAAGGGAGTGGAGGTAATGTGTATAAGTAACCCTGCATGATAATCTGAGGTGGTACCACTTTCCATGCTGCAAAGCAGCCCTGCAGAAGGACAGCTTGTATCAAACACGGAATATATGCTATCTATGGACAATGATTTCCTAGGAATTTTTGAACCTTTGATTGTTATGGACCAGATGATCAAAAGATCTGGTTTTCAAGATATATAGATATTGAGTTCAGGCTCATATCTGTTTTATAGTAAGAAATCATTTGAATAATGTAAAAACCTGGGTAATAGGGCAAGGATCATGGTTCTGCACTGTGGCAGCATAGCTCTGCTAGCCAGAAACTTCTGAGAGCAGCTGTAGCCAAACTGACTGCTACAGAGGCTGTTCCATGGCTCTGCTGCACTTCCCAGTGTTTCACATTGCAGTCAACTCACTGGCAGGAAATATCTGACTCAAATACATGGTCCTACCTAGAGCGCAGCTTTGGCCCTAATTTCTAACCCTTTTCAGAACACCACACACTTGTGTACATGGCATAGAGGCACCTGTCTAAGTGGCAGCTTTGGCTTTGCAGACCAGACACTTAACTGGAATTAATGAATCAAATGGTGCTGTATCTTCTCAGTTCAGGAGCAGAACCCCTGAGATGTCTCTGTCCCGTATTTCACCTATTCTAGCAACCTGGCATTAGGAAACTGAGATTTTGTCTGCACAGAGTTTTCTGGGATTTAGAGTTCAGAGGTGTTTTTGCATACTCTGTAGCTGTATTCATGCAGGCTGCACCTCAGCTAATAATCCTGACAGTATATGTCTGGTTCTGCACATAGGCAGGTCTTTGCCAGACATGTGTCACAATTTATCTGCAAACAGTATAATCCCCTGCCCTCACTCTATGCAGTAAATCAAACATGCGCTAAATTTTTACTTCCTCAACAATAAAACATAGTATATATCTTCTTTTTATTCTCAGAAAGAGGAATGTAATCAGTGTCATTAAGAGTAAGGACATTTTAACCAGAAATAGTATTTGGCTGATAAGTGTCTGCTGATTCAAAAAAACTAAGGAGCTGTACCTCTGAATTGTATAAACTGCTGGATGGTGATGTCATTTCATCTGCATAATGGTTTACAGATGTTCACTAGCTTGCAGCACTGCAGAGACAGAAGGTGGGAGCACACAGGAAATACTGAATATCAGAGAAAAATGTCAAACTTCTGCAGTCCTTAACTGATTTTTCTTACCTTGCATTCTGCCATTTAGGGGAATTATAGCTTTGATGTTAGTAGTGATTTATAGTTTCAGAACAGCAGCTAATGCAAAGCACCACATTGAAAAGGACAGCAAGCATATGCATTTAAGTGAGCTTGCTTAAATATTCCCATTATTTAGCAGAACTATGTTTTTATTTCACATTCACAAAAGAGACTTGCAATATTTTTCTACAGGATGTTGAATCTGGTTCTGAAAGTGGAGTGGATGTTGCTTCAGTAAATCACTCACAAACAAACCTGTCTTCTAACACCCATGCTCCTGACCTAGCATCTCCCTCTTCAGTAGCCAACTCTGGAGCTAAACCAAAGGCTGGGGTGAGTACAAAGGTTGTATTTTTTTAAACTTCTCTCATGATTACAGATTGGAAGTGAAATAAAGCATATTATACTATTTATTACTTGGATTGTACAGCAGAATATATGTGACACTGAGGAAAAAAATCTCAAGTTGTCTCAAAGGGCCGTTTTAGTGGCAAACAATGCTAGAAGTTTCACATTTAAAAACACACTATTAACAGCTGATGATTGCAATTAGCTGAGTTTTTATATGAGAAAATATTTTAAAGGAGCTATGCTATTTAAGAAGGTGAGTTTTCTGAAGTGGTATCACTCAGAACATTTCCTAAATCTCATGAAGGATGCAGCCAGAGAAAAATTGTGGCTGATTTACAGTGTCCAAACCCAGTCATCCTAGTCCTCTTGGAAGTACCTACTACCCTACTGATGTAAGAATGCCATCCTAAGGCAGAATTCGGCAAGTGGTTCCAGACGCTTAGGATCAGAGGGGACCCTCTGAGGAAGCAGACACTTTTCTGCAGGTCCCAGTGCATGCTAGGTGGTGAGGAAGGGCTGGCCTGAGAGCTCAGATATGGCAAGGAGCCTCCTTCTCTATCCATTCATAGATACACCTAACTATGAGAAGCATGGTTCTTTCTTTTGCTGTTTTTCATCTGTTGAAGAATTCTTCATAATGCTTCAGCCATCAATGTTTGCAGAAATGCCTGGATGTCCTAGAAACTCCTGACATACCTCTTGAACTTGCTGTTTTCACTGCCTCGAGAAGCAGAGAAATCTAAACTTCTAAGCTTTGCCTATGTTGAAAAGTCTTAGCATAACTCCTGCTCCATTCGTTCACTTATTGAAATGTTTCTGGTATCCAGACCAGCAGAAAATCTGGGATAAAATATTAAAATAAAAAGTGTAGTCAGCATAAATATATGTTTAGAACAAGTCTATAAAAAGTAAAATAGAGGCCACCTGTCATTTACTGCACTGCAATAATAGCAAGTTAACTAATGCCTTTGATTGTGGCTAACAGATGTTCTAATAAACATTTACATTTGGGATTGTTCACTTGTACAAAAATAAATTCACTTGTAATTTATCATCAGTGCATAACTATAGCAAATAGAGAGCTCTGCACTCTGTCACTGCATACATAGCAGCACAAATTCTCAAATAAGTACGTATGTTAAGCTAGAAGGTGATATCCCATTTCACCAGATCCAGAGAAGCACACAGACACTTTTTCACTTTTTAAGGTATTAAACATCCCTTTAAAATGCTGGGTTCTCTGCTAATATTTGGGGAACTCTTAACACCTGGCTTTGCAGAAGTGTGGGTCACTTCCTATGAGTTAGATATTATGTGTTAATTCAGCTTCAGCAAGTATTTATTTGACTTTTGCTGTGATGAGTTTATCATGCTGAACATATATGCAAATGTTATTTTATTCTATAATTTTATAATTTTTTTGTAAGTGAAGTTCAATTTTTCCAAACACAACTCTCTTCTAAATTTTGGCAGGCTGCAGCTCCTCACACCCTGTAGCAATCCATGTGGTGATTGCCTCTGAAAATCCACAAAGTGGGGTGTTCTGTCTATAAAGGAGACTGTAGTTTTTGGGGCTTGGGGAATTTTTTTTGTTTGTTTTTGTTTTTCTAGTTTTGATTTGGATTTTGTTTGGGATTTTTTTTGTCAGACTTGCTATAGGAATAAAATTATCCTGCATTTGAAACTCAGGGAGCTACTTTTTAAAGGTAATGGATTGTTTCAAAGATTTTACTCCCTTTTTGGTGTTTGTAACTGCAGATCTTCAAGGATTCCAGATGCTTAGTCTCCAGGGACAACTTCTTTTGTTGTGTTTATTAATAGTATGTAAACAGGAGTACAAGGGCAATTAGTTATATTATGGAATGATATGTGGTATTTTTAAACAAACTATAGCAAACAGTTTACCACATCAAAATCAGACTGTAAAGCTAAAATACCACATCATATGCAGACCTGGGGAGTGGGAATATTAAGGCAGGGCAGGGAGACATGAGTGTGGATCTAGTTCCTCATAAAGAACTTGTAAAAGATATTAACTACACTGGTTATAGCTCATAGATAGAAAATTTGTGTACAGACAAACTATGTCCATTCATGTTCATTCAGCTTTCTATGGATTTAAACCAAACGATTTCAAACAATGTCACAATGTGTTGGGATATCCATACGCATAATTTGGTTTGATAATCCTAGTGGAAATTATTCACTTCTTGGTTTATGGAAAGCAGGACATTTTAAATTTTCATGAGCAGATTTTATGAAATGTTAAACAATAATTGTATTTAAAATTCAATATCAATTAGAATTTTCTCTGCAAATTAATAATAGATATTATTTTAAATAAAATTAAGGTTATGTGTGTACATTTTCATGCACAAGTTATTTAACATTTCACAAAGGTTCACTTATGGATAGCCAAACCCATTCCTGTCAGTGTGAATGTCTGTGTACAGTACATATCCATATATATAGGCATATACCTGCATGTACACACTCACACACACAAAACTCCTTCCTGAATACAGGCATGACAAGGAAGAACAGGATTCTCCACAGAGCATTATGGAAAGGCTTTTCTATGATTCTGCAGGGTGCAGCATGAAGGCCTTTGATATGCAGATGTACTTGGGATTTTGGGCTTGTGAGAAGCATACAGCTGAACAACCTCCATCCCGAATTTAGGATGTGACCATTATATCTCATGGTCAGGGTGAAATAGCATCATGTGACCAATAGGGTGTTTGAGCCACAAATTGTATGTGTTTGGAAAGGTGCATATATGGACAATCCTTGGGAAAATAAGGATTCGTGTGACTGAACAGATACATTTCCCACGTAACTTAGGATGGGATACTAATAAATGTTTTTGGCATCCTTATATCACTTATGTTTACAGAGTAAAAAAAATTCATGCTTCTATAATTAGCACATCTTTATGTTCTGGGGGTTTATTAATCAGTCTCCAAAACAGACAAAGATTTTTGTATGTTAACACTGGAGGATATACACTTGGCTAGCACTAATCACATGAGAGTTGAAATCAGCTTAAAAAATAAGAAATCAACAGTCTTTTGCAGCAGCAGCAGCCATAAGAAACACTGGAAAAAGGGAGTGTCTTGTCTGGATTTGGAGAGAAAGGAATGTAAATTTTCTACATGTCACTGCCTTCTACAAACCAATGCTATGCATCTGGACACTTAAAGTATTCTTAACTGTAAAGACGAGAAATCATTTATTTTTAAATTTCATTTGATTATTATAGAAACAATATGTGACTACAGTATTTAAAATCTATTTTAGAAACTAAAGGCAACTTACCATATCCTTTTCCAATGCCCATTTAAAAGCTATCTGCTTAAGGAAAACTTGAATCAATTATCATTGTCTTTTCTTTTTTTTAAATTTCCTCTGTACAAAAAATTGGCTAAAGGACAGCAGCAACTAAGGCCTAAAAGTTGTGACCAAAATTTTGTCCTTGAACATCTGCTCTGCAAAGTGTTTATTTTCTGTTCTGGTGAAAAAAAACCCAGCCATGATTATTTTCTACTCCTTGCCCTGGAAGTCCTGCTTCATCAGTCCCCAAGTTAACCTTAACCACACTGTACAAAGGTAATCAGGCACCTATTATCACCAGAATAGGAGCAGATTGTTTTTCAGATTAGCTATAATGACTCATTTAAGATGTATTCAATTCTCAAAGTGATTTAAGACATCAGTTACTCCTGCAAGTATAAAATTACCTAGTCTGGCTGAGCACTGGAATGGGTTTCAGGCGTAGCTGCTGGTATCACTGAAGCCTTGGGTGAGCTCAAGAGTCCACTCTCACAAGTCTTGCTACTGGATTGGGACAAAAACTTGTATTATCTAGATGACAGATTTGCAAACTTTTAATTTATATGCAGTAAAATAATTTAACCGAATATGGTTTTGATTCATATTATATTTTAAAATTGGAACTTTTTAAAGAAAGCCAAATAATTTTGTGAAAAATGATTTTGAGATTTGTAGAGTAAGAAAGAATTCGAGTTTCTTGCTAATTAATTACGGTGTTTTTTAATTATGAAAGAAGCTAAAATTTATTGTAAGTACAAGGAAACTTTTATTTCAAATTAAATAATGAAGGAGAATTATCAGAATTATTTTAAGGGTTTGAAATGTTTACATCTCCTATTGCATTAGGTTTTATAGTAAATTCAACGAGCTATGAGGTATACAAACACGTACAGAATATGTCAGTGCATTTGTGCTGACAAATCTCTTGCAGCAGGTCATACAGTTTGAAAGGTGATAGGTTTTGGTTTCTGAATCATACTTTTATGTCATATTTGTTTATTTATCAAAGTCCTCATATAACTTTTCTAAATTTTGCTGCCATTATAGTATTCCTTGAATTCTTATTTTACTCATTCAGGAAAAACTAAAAGTTATTCTGGTAAGCATCAGGGAGAAAGACTCTTACTATGCAACATTAATTCCAATACTTTCTTTAAAACTTGATAATTTTTATGAATACAAGATGCGTAAATACTTCTCAGGACTTGACCAAGTTGATTAATTTAGTATTGTCTTTCATATCTATGTTTAAAAGAAAATGTTTTAGGAAAAAAAGGTAAGGGACTTAATCATCAAATTAACTTTTCACACAATCACAATTTCATTTGAATTCTAACAGCCTGTTATTTTACCCTACAAAAAGTAAAATACCATGCAATTACATTTGCCAATCATGTATAAGAGAACAGCAGGATTATGCTGTATTTGTTATATGAACTTCTCAAAAATTTTCTTTGACTCTGTCTCGTTGCCCAAAGGAATCTATGTTCTGTTTTAAGTATCTCTTTCTATGTTAACCCTAAGTGTACTTTTTTTTCCCTTAAAAAAAAAA
>VWZT01012036.1:176318-294930 GCA_013397055.1 Pachycephala philippinensis
AAAAAAAAAAAACCAAACAAAAAAACGTAAGCTACTCCTACAATTTGAACCAAAACCACTGAATCCAGTTATGACATCTTTGACAGGCATCACCTTTGCTTTGGTCAGAGACAGTCTCTCTCTCTCTCTCTCACTTTTTCTGTCCTCAATATTGAATCCTGGGTGACCGATGTAAATGCACAGTGCAACAAAATATTTGCAATTTTATACAGCTGGAACATGACCCAGGAAATACATGTATTAGGCTATCTGCTCTCGGTTCCGAGTTCAATCCCAACAAAATATTGGGAATCTAAATAAATACCCAACTTCTGAAGTGCTAAGCCTGAGGACTTCTGAAACTTTCCAAGATATCAAGTTGTACATTTACATTTCTGTCTCTTCTCTCAACTTTTTTATAGCAGCCATGCTTATATACTGGGTTTTTTTCTCATGTTTTCCTCCTTTTGTACAGTAGCTGACACTGTCTTCAATACTGTATCTATCTGGTTGTGTATGATAATCATTTTTTATACACTGAAGGAAAGGTTTATGACTTCTTCAGCAGTAACATCACTAACTGTACAGTTAGTAATGTAAAGTACATTTTTTCACTGTATGCTGCCACCTGGTGTCTTGCTCTTTTAGAAGAGGGGCATCAGGGGACATCAAGCACTTGGACGTAGGTAGATTTGTTTGTGCAGAATTAAGGCATTATGCTGCAGTTAAAAGGTTTAATGATCAAAATTAATTACCGTAAGTTTATAGTCTATTTTTAGTTTATATTTAGAAATGACATATTGTATAACAAATAATAATTTGATAACAAAAAGCTTTGACTGAAGAAAAAAAATGTAAGCGAAGATTTGTAAGTCACTTACTGACTTAGAAGTTGTTTCCAAAGAAATGCTTATATTGGAAAATGAAAGAAATATGCAGACCTCAATTTGCAAGTGGGGAGAAAGATTGTTTTATCTACTATGCATGGGTAAAATAAACCCTGTTCAGTTATTTGCACCCCTTTCAAGCAAATAGATGCTTCTCATGATGACAAACTTATTGCCAGACAAGTCTCCTGGCAGCCTTGTCTCCTTCCAGTTTCTGTATATGCCTAAACTGTCTCATTTAGTGGAATCTTCCAGGTGAAAATTGTAATCAAATGACTTCTTCTAAAAGCTGTTTCCAACCGTTAGGTTAAAGAGTTAACTTAAATATTATGGTGATGGTAACAGTGGGTGGACATGGATTTTCCTTTAGTTTAAGACAAAGAACCTGAAGAACTTTCAAAGCACAGCAAACAGTAAATTTTAGATGGGCCTGCAGAGTATTCAAACTATGTTGAACCCTGTTTTATCGTACATAGTCTGATTTTGCAGACTAGCAGTGTGGAGGATAGGGATTCAGCCTACTACATTAGATACAAACCTGGAAAGGAAGAAAGCAAAATTATACCATGTGTAAACTTAGGTGTATTTACACTTTAAAAAGAGTTTTAAAATTATTCTTCATCAGTAAATCTTCTCCTCTTGTGTAATCAGCTGCAGAAGACTCAGTTTCCCTAGGCATGGTCATAGAATGTCAGAATACCAGCATTTTTTTTTAGTTTAACAACTCTGATAAAAATTTGGTCAAGTCTAAATTTTTGAGAGTTCCCTGGGATTTGTTTTCTATGACAATATATTCTGAATGTCAGACCCTATGTGAAATGTTCCCATTTGTTCTCCAATTTTATTGCCTGATAAGTTTGGTTCAAGTCTGTCTTCTGTGCTCTTCCATATGGATTGAGTTGAATCCCTACCAAGTTTCCCTTTTTTTCCTGATGTTGCTTAAATATGTTTAACTGTGTGTCAGTATGAAATTTTAACTCTTTTTCAGCACCTGCCAAGAAAAGCTTACATGACATTTATATCACTGGGGTTTTTTAAAAAAATACTTTGCAAATTTTCCCTGTCAGTATGTAATCTATATAGTGCATTTCTGCATTGGAGAATTTCAGTTCTGAGATGGAGTATGGCATTCTTGTTGCATGCATGTGCAAAGATGGGCAAAATTGTTAAATCATTTTCAACTAGAAGCCTGTGAGTGCAAAACTGCTGCAACTTATGTAAACTTCTTAACATCAATGATATTTAGAATTTATTTCTCTGAAGAAAAACAAAATCCACTAAGCAGTGAAGAGTTTTGTTAATTAGTGAAGAGTTTTGTTAATAATTTTTTGTTGTTTAAATTGCTACAATGCAGAGGTGTATACATCTGAATGGAACTGCAGCATTTTTGGTATCAGCCAGCGTTTGCAAAGGTGATCACCGCAGGAGATGGTGATTGGAAAGGTGAGGCACACAGGAAGTAATCAATACCTCTTAAAAACAAGGGACAATCCTTTTTAATTATTAAATCTGTGAAAATTACTGATATTTTGGAAGTTAAAAGTAAATTGGTCTCAAAACATTCTTAGGCATTTTTCTGGGAAAAAGTTTATAACACATCAAATCAGCAGATGGAAGCTTGTGCACATTATCATCACAGTCTTACTGTCAGTCATGCAGTGAAGTCCTAATGCAGGATTTGAATTTTACTCAAGAATCACAGTCTCTCATTCAGATTTCCATGTTTTTATACACATCCTCTAATCTACTGCAGGTCTGCAGAGAGGAAAGTAGTCTAGATGGATCCAATACAGCCACAGACATGCTCCGAATCACTGACAACTATACATGGAAGTCCTTACTGGACTATTTCTCTTACATGGAAGCTTGTTTCTCTTGCATTGAGTTTTATCTCAGTATAAGTTCTCCTAGTGACACATGGACACATGGATTCTCTGTTTCGTGCCTGATAGAGCCTTTCATAGCAAGTAATAAATGCCAAACATTTCTGGGAAACTGTTGAAAAGAAGGAATCTGAAATTTCCTGTTAAAATTGTACTGAGATATATTGCATCAGTTATTACATTTGTACAGCTCACCATTTTTAGAATTCTACCTCTTTGAAAGGAAATAATTGGAAGATGTGGTGGGGGATTAATTACACCACATGCAGACTAGCATAAGGATTTCAATGATGTAATTCCTTAAAACAGTGTTGAAGATCTGTGCTGAAATGAGAAAAAAATGTTCTGCGGGAAAGCCTTTAATAAACACCACAGAAAAAGAAGTATTTATACATTTGTGACTATTTCCATCCTGTTCAGCAATAACTCGAGATACCTTCAAAATCACTCGGAGCAGACTTTCAGAAAGGGTCAGTAGGTCCCCTTGCTGGACACTATGAAGGGATGGAAAGCAAGAGAGCTTGGAGACTTGCTGTAGAAAGCTAGGTTTCAGATTTAGTGGGAACTGGGGATAAAGGGCTTTAAAGCTGTGAAAAACTTGAACTTTTTGCCAGCAGACCAATAGGTGACAAAAGGCTGCACTTTATGCAGCCCAACAGTGTTGCACAAGATTTTCAGCTGGGACAAACTGTTGTTGGAAGCTGAATTGTTCATTAACTCGTAATTTGCCAAGGACACCTTCAGTTTTAGTTTTGGATAGCTCTATAAGGAAATCCATTTGCATCTCTATCAGACTCTGTGAGTGCTTATTACATCTCCGAGGACTTAGATCACTGGGAGAGAAGCAGTCAAATTAAATAGCACAGATTGAAGATCATCTTGTGACTGAGAGCCCTTACCTTATCCCTCAGCAATTCAGAAGGGAAAGATCAGAGTGTTTTGAAGATGGAAAAAATAGTGTCATTTCAGGAGTTCTTTTGTAAGGTAATGCTTAGGTTTAGGGGTGCAGTTGCTTTCTGTCTCCTCCTTTGTGTGATTCAAGGGGGGGGTTCAAACCACCCAGCTGTCCCATGCAGTACTGCCATGTAAAGCGGGTGAGACGCACAATGATTGCAGGCAATCATATCTGAGCTGCCAAAAAGTTCCTGAGAAACCCACAGCTTTGAGTGTCTGCTGTGCTAATCTCCAAAGTGATAATAACTATTAGTGAGCATTTAAACTAATATTAGAAAAGTTGTCTTGACAAGATAGGAATTGTACTATTTATTATAAAGTAATAACTGTATAATA
Organism: Pachycephala philippinensis; assembly: GCA_013397055.1. Taxonomy (NCBI): domain Eukaryota; kingdom Metazoa; phylum Chordata; class Aves; order Passeriformes; genus Pachycephala; species Pachycephala philippinensis. The sequence continues at coordinate 180,358 of VWZT01012036.1, forward strand.
AGTAATACTTTATTATAAAGTAATTACTATATAATAAGTAATTATAAAGTAAAAACAGTAAAACTGTTTTTAAGTAATCTTCTATTATTCATATCCAAAAGTTTGGTGCTTGATGGGACTTTGGCCCATGTTGAGATGTTATGAAATTTAAATCCCTTTTGGCATAATAGTGTATATAAAAACAGGAAAGATCAGAATTATTTTAAAATGATGATTTACTTTAACTTAACTATGCTCCTGAAACATTAAAGTGTCTTTTTTCCTCTTTCTTTTTCTTTGCCTTTTTCCTTTTGTTTTTTTTAATTTCTTCCTTCTTTTTTTCCCTTTTTTTTTTAATTTTCTCTTCTATTCCTTCTATTTTCTTTGCATTTTCCACCTTTCTGACTTTTACTCTGGCTCTGCATCTTGCCTAAAGTCACTATAGTTGCTTACACCAAATTGTACCCACCCTGCTCCAAAGTAGAGTTTGCCTCCCGCATATTCCATGGCTGTCTTTCACCAGATCAGTCCCAATAAGAGCACTGGGATGGCTGTGCAGCCACAGTCTTGCTCATTTCTATACGCATTTGAATGTCTTCTTTTCTAAAATACAGCTGGACAACAAGTCTACCTGTGAGTTGACCAAGGTAGAATATTGGCACTTAGAGCAAAGACAGGTATTTGATGTTGTCCCAGCCATGGACTGAAGGCCAGTGCCCCTGGGGGACAAGTACATCACTAAGAATTGTTTATGCTGTCAGTCTTGCTAGTATTGAATTCAGACTCCATAAATTCATGTCTCTGCTTGCAGTTGTGGTTATTTTAAGTGTGATTTGGGGGAAGGAGAGGGAGAGGGGAATAATGTGTATTTAGCTGAACAGAGAATATGCAAAACCTCAAGAAAGAAAAGCTGTATTAAAGGGGAAAGAAACAATGTAATATGTAAATATGCCTTTTGGTGAGAATTTCCTGTGTTTTATCTAAGAAAGAATTTCAGGCTTGAGTCCAAGACAAATAAAGGAGCACAGAACGAGGGAATGAAGACAGAATTTGAGTTAGAAAAACAGTGACAACAGTTTAATCTTTCTGCCAGTAGATGGAGAGCACAGGAAAGTAGAAGCATGCACATAAAGAAAGAGGGAAAATACCTTGCATCAGCTTCTTTAAGGGAGTCAGAGATGAAAGAAGAAAAAGGCAAGAAGCAGGGTGGGGGGAGGGAACAGATTGTAAACCGGGAGGAAATTGGGGAAAAAAAAGAATTCTGAAAAGTAAAGAGGAAAGGAAAATTCCTAAACTTTCAGCTTGGTCAAATCAGTTTGTTGGCAGCGTATAAATAATTATCTTCTTTTACACCTTGTACACAGTATTCTTTACTTCTGGAACATGGTTGGAAAACGTGGCATGAATAGTTTGCATTACTGAAATGGAAAAAATCCATGTCTGCCTTTTCAAGTACTTTTCCAGACACAGACATGCTGTGAGTGACATCATGGAAAACCATTTTTTTTTGTCCCTTACATATACCTCTTTTGTAAGGAGTTTTCTTCCTTCTGAGCTCTCCTTCCTGTCTCTTGCACTTTCTGTCTCTCTGTCTCTCACTCTCTTCCATGTCTCACTTCTTGCTTGCTTGCTTTCCCTTCTTCTTTTCCTTTTCTTGTCTTTCCTTTTTCTTTTTTTTTTTTTCTTTTGGACTTCAAAGCCAGGGTGCAAGCAAGGAATTTGGTTAGCTCTCTGTTTAATAGTTGAAAGAGCGTGGTTTGGGGTTTTTTAATGCACAAAATTCCTCTCAGTGAGACATGCCACACATTCTGATCTCTCCCCTTCAGGCAGTTACACACTATTAAATATGGGGTTGGAAATGACACGCGTCTGGAAATGCAGAAATGAAACAACCTTCCACTTTCTGCACTGCACTATACAATGAAGGTGTTGTAAATTGTTAATTGAATGGCATGGGCTTCTAGTTAGTGGGGCTTTCTATAAATAGAAACTGTACATTCCAGTGTGTTGCCACTTTTTATTTTCTTCAAACTAACTGAAGAACCTTTCTATGTTACATAGAGATTAGCAAAGCTTTTAGTTTGTCTGTTTTTATTCCCTAACATATAGCTTGTGCTCTGAATTTTTTTCTATTTACCTTCTCTTCCTGAACTGTCTTTATGACATTTTTGTGCTATCCCTGTTTTAAAAGAGAAGTAAAATCCAAACAACCTATAATGGTACTTGATATTCCGTATATCCTACCACCTCATAAATAGTGAAATGTGATTGTTGTATTTTAAATAATACTCCACACATTACATAGAAAATAATAGTAAAGTATTGCCATGAAGAATACAGAAAAGCAAACAGGGTACTGCTTGAGATGGAAAGATAGGAGATCCTTAAACCTTCCGAAGTTATTCTGTAGTTTTGGATTCCCACTCTAAAGAGAAAATACTGTATGTGAATGGCACTAGACTGGGAAGCTTGTTCTCCCACAGCAGTTTGATAGGTGAGAAAAAAAAACTGCGCATGGGAGGAGTCTGGTGAGGAATTATAGGCCATTGAGTCTGAAGACTGCAATACAAAAACAAAGTAGGGTTTAATTTCATAGAAGGGAGAGGAGTAGATGATGGAATTAATCACTCAGTAGTCTGTGATCCTTCAGAATGAACTTTCTTTACAAAGCCATCACTCTTAGTCCAGCATATTTTAACTGCAGTGCCATAGCCCTAGGAGTGTGCAACATACCTTAAAAATATCAATGAGTAAATGCAAGATTATGTGGGATTAAATATACTGATTAAATTGAAATATGATGTGTTTCAAAACACCTCAAAAGATTGACTGAGATAGGTGTCCTTGGAAGCCTGATGGAACTTTCAGACAGCAATATTTTAAATTTAAAATGTTTAATATTTAAAATATTTAATATTTAAAATTCTGAATTTGCTGTTATTAAATTCAACAATTCAGTATCTGATTGGAGAATCCATGGGGTGATAGTTTTAAGGCAGATAGCAAAAAACTTGACAAAAAGTGATAGAGCCAATTTCATATCCAGCTTTCGAACCATTAAAACAGAACTGTGTTGGCTCATTTTGGAGCTTTGTTACACAGTCACATGAAATTTGTCTAATTCTTCTTTTGCTGCTTTGCCAATACAAAAGCAATTCAAGAAAGATCTAGTTTTGCTGTTGCCAGCACTGAGTGATGTTTCAACACGCTTAGGGATCTCAGAGTATTTTAAAACCTCTGTATTCTTAGAAAAGGAAATAATCTTTAACAGGTTTCTCACGTAGTTTAGCACATCCTGTGGATAATGTCTTGGAAATACAGAAATTACAGGGCAAAATCAGAGCATATGGATTCTATATTAAGGAAAGATAGACGTTTAAGGTTTGGGTTTTTTTCTAATTCAGAGAACCTATCTACCTAGAAGCCATTCTGCACTTCAGGAAGGCATGTGATTGTCAAATATTGTCAAATATTGCCAAGAAATAAAGAAGTCTGAGGATTTATATGTTCTTTTCCTTGCACTTTTAATAAGGAAGAATTTATAAGTTCTTCCAGGGGCCTAAGTTCTGCCTTGAAAGCATAACAAAAAAGTCTAGTTGACTTTATGTTAAAATTTCTCTTCTGTAAGCAACATAAACATTTGGGAGTCTGTGGGGTTAGGCTTATAAGTACTTTCAAAAGTATGTTGCTCTTTTCCTCTTTTTCTTTTCATGTTCCAAAGATATTTGCACTTTTCTGAAGTAGTTGTTCCCTTCATCCATCTAAACGCAATATACAGTACTGAATTCAAAACATAGTTTTTTCAGTTGTGGGCTGAAGTTTGTGCATACATAGAATGCAGGTATTTTTTCCAAAGTGCTACTACAGAGAATCTCTGATAATGTTTCCCTGTCCCACGTGATATTCATACCTTTTGTTTATATATTTATACAATTTTTTTCTTTTTTTTTCTCTTTTTTCTTTTTTTTTTTCTGATGGGTCCTTTGACACACCTATTGGAAAATATTTAGCTGATAGATGAGATTATTTGCCAAAGGAATTTTGAAGACCAAGAACATTTGAAGAGCAAGACCTTGAGTCACTGAGACAGAACCGATATGTCTTGTAACTTTATTCAGAATTTCACAATCCTTGCTAAACTCCAAGATAAGGGCCAAAGGCAACAAACCAGCAGGAGCCAACTCAGAATGTGCCAAAGTTCATAGAACAGTTGCTTCAGGCTAAAGTTTGCTGACCCTTAATCACTCGGGGTCATCAGTGGTTCTGCTGCAGGGCCCTGCAGAACGTGAGCCCGGTCAGATCTCCCGCTGCTCCTGCCCAGGCTACCGTAGGGTGGAGTGAGAGCCAGGCTGCACGAATTCCAAGGCAGCGTTTCATCCCTGTCTGCCTGTCAGAATGCTTTTTTGGACTACCATCCTTCCGTAACACATGTGCTTTCTAATTCTAAACTTCCTTAATCTCTTGCAAATGGTGTAGGTGGAGTTAATCACAACACAGGCAAAAGATTCCTTCCAGTTAGCATACCTTGTATGCTTTTGGTACTGTGTTTTGTCATTGATTGATATTCATGTGAGCACGTACGTACACAGTTTAAGTTTTAAATAATTTTTTGTTAAGTTGCAGTGATAACATTGTTGAGAAATGCCCTTTTCCTGTTAAGTCTGCTTTGACTATTAGTATTACCTTCGATAACTGCATTACAATGATTTTACATCACTGCAGAATCCTGTGAAAGATTGTAGAGAAACAACTGGCATTTCACACTCTAATCATGCAACAAATCCAGCATGTAAGCATGCACTGACAAAAAACATGTTTCTGTCTTGTGGTCTGTAACAAGATACCCAGTAGTAGCTAGTAATGAGTATTAGTTAATGTAGCAATGATGCCATTCATGATATAGTAAAATCTTTAATGCATATTTTTATGAGCTATAGTATATATTTGGACAGTTTGCAAATTTTTACAAATGTAATCTTTATGACAGTGATAGAACTTTAGAAAATATCTCATTCCTGCAAGAAAAAGGCATTTCAGTATAGTTCATGAAGAACATAAATCGCATAAAAAAGTTTTGAGAATTCTTCAAAAGCCCCAGAATTGTCAGTGTTTCTCATAATCCTTTTATGTATGAAAGCAGAAAAAGAGAAAAGAGGCATAAGGGCATATTGACCCCTGGAGCAGTAGTGTGCGGAAGGGGCATATTTAGGAAATGGATGATCCTCTTTGAGAGGAAAGTGGAAATGAGGAAAAGGGAAGGATAACAACAGTTCATGTTTCACTAGAAATTAAAAGATGAAACAGTTCATGAAGAAAAAAACACCAAAATATTCTAGATAAAAATATTCTAGATAAAAATATTCTATATTTTGTAAGGTTCAGGATTATGAGAGCCTAGATGCTTCAGAAAAATACTTATAGGGTAAGATTCACAATTGTGAGAAAAGCCAAAACACAGGAGGCTGGAATCATCCCCACACACATCAGCAAAGCTGTCTCATTGACTGTTCCAAGTGCTTCCAGTACTGTACTCTTTTGCTGGGATATCTGAAAAAGTTTGATTTCAGTCAAGATCCCAGTGTTCCCAGAATACTTAGAATGTTATTTATATGACACAAACTATCATTTTCCTTGTACTCCCACATCAGTCTGCATGAGGGTTGTTGCTTTATGCTGGTTACTTTCCTTCTGGTGTATGGGTAATTCTTCTGCCCTGTTTGTACAGGATCTTGCACAATGAGGTTGTGGTCCAAGTCTGTGGCTTTTGAGTGCTTCAGTAATACAAATAATGTTGTCACTACTTAAAATAGGTTTGTGAATGTAAGCATGTCTGATCTTGATGAGAACTAAAGCAAAAGTACTAGCAGGCTATCAATATCACCATTATTCTTATTTTTTCAATTGCTGCAAGCATGCTTTTTAATCTCAGTAACAGTCCTATTTCAAGAAGATTTCAGCCCTAAGACCAAGGTAAGGCAGTTCACACTAGGAGACAGACAAAAAAAAAAAAAAATCACAGAATTATTAATGAGTAAAACATTCTTAAAAATGCTCTCTCATCATCTTGTCTTCAACTAACAATGGGCTAGGGAACACATGGGAAGGGACACATAAGTCTTTGGGGAAATAATTGCTGGATTCAATGATTGTAATTGACATGAGAAGCCAGTGAACAAGGCATCTATGAGTATGTTTTTGATCCAGGAAAGAAAGCGTACTGTGAGAAAGAAACAAATCAGCATGGTCACAGTCTTTGTCAGAGTTAAGATCAGAAGCAGGTAATAAAAGAATAGCAATGTAGGTACTGATTTGGACTGCGCTAGGTGAAATATGAAGATGTTGACTGATAATTTCCTTCTGAAATTGCTGAGTGTCGACTATCTCTACAAATGAAAATCAAAAAAGTTTTAGACAGAAAATACAATGAATAATTTATATTTAATGTGCTGGAAATGGCATAAATAAATTATATGCAAAAGTATCATTTGAGAAATACATGTAATATGTAACTATGATGGGAAAGTGTATATGAAGAAGTAGAAAATTTAAATGCAAGCCTATTTTTATTGATACAGAATAGATTGAGGAATTTATTTAAAAAGGAAAAAAATCTGCACATAATTTTTCCTAGTTTGGAGGGATTTTTTAAAGATTCTCTCTCCTACCTATTAAAGAGCATGTTTAATCATTAATCCAGGTGAATAAATTATACCTTTATCTTCTTCCACACATCATTGTCATCTTCTAGCAGACAGTCTTTAAGATTTACTTGAAAAAAAGGCACAACTTTGCATTTCCTGCTGTCTGGTGATCTTACAGTATTATTAGCAAATTTTACCCCAAAAACACCATCAATATCACCTTTCAAAATGAGAAATTCACTCAGTTCTTCCATCCAGTAAATCACTTTCCTGTGTGAATCCACATGGAGTATGCAACTTCCATAAAATGCATGGGAAATTCTTTCTTAATTCCTGTTGAGGTCTGTGTGGTTATCTGAAGTTCCCACAGAAGCTGTATGAGCTATTAAATCTCTCCTTACTCTTTTCACGGAATTCTAATAGCTAGAATCAAAGTAGTAATTATGCTGTTACTCTGTTTTCGTCTCGTGGGTTGTGTATGTGCATGTACGAAGTTCCCACTCTTGCAAGCATTGGTGCGGGTCAGCTGCAATGTCCAGCACTGGGAGCTCTGGCGTTTACCAAGCATTTCATTTCCACCTCTTCAACAAACACATCTGCTCTGTCAGTTTCTAGATGCTCTGGAATTGGCTTTCCTTCAGCTAAATAAGTTTTTCCCAAATAGTGCAGCTGTCCTTCCACTAAAAGGCTGTACTTGAGCCTTTCTGCCTGTGGCTCTCCCAAGTCTTGGCCCCATCAGCTGCTCATTAAAACCATACTGATCCCACTGTGCTAGAGAGCTGTGCTCCTCACCTGCAGGAGGAATTCATCCAAAGGAGAGAGACATTTCATCGTAGGATTCCTGCTCCACCGCCTACTTTATTTTGGACTAAAGTAATTTTAAAAGATTTTGGTAATTTCATTATAGGTAATAGGTAAGTTGTTCATACCAAAGTTTGTATAGCACATACAAAATAATTCCATGTAATAGGATCTTAAATTAGTTTGAGAAAATTATTTTCAAGTAGAATAATAGAATCATTAAGGCTGATCATCCAAGATTCAACCATGAACCTAACACTTCAAGTTCCCCCAATAAACCATGTCCCCAAACAGTACATATATACACCTTGCTTTCAGGTAGCTTTGGTATCAGAAGCTGTATTATGTTATTAGGCATTTTAAAAAGAGGTTTGAGATTGCTTTTAACCTGGCTCCTCTAACTAAGCACCAAAAAGGCTAATTAATTGTTTTATGACTCCTTTCTATAGCTGGCAGTAGGAAATGGCCTTTGTTTTGTTGGATTTGTGACTTAGGTGACAGAAGGCTTTCTGAGCATAAGGCAGATCAACAGTTTGCTTCCTTCCCACATGAGGTACAACATGACACAGGCATGTCATGACCCTTCTTTGAAGGGGTACATTCAATTGGTTCCCAGGCACCAAAGTTGGTTCTCAAACTTTATTTCAGCAGCAGCTTGTAAAACTGGCAGAGCAAATAAAGCATCTGATGAAAGTGAGAGTGAATTGACCAAAGAAACATCAATTTCTTTAGCATTTGAAATCAGAAAAGATCAGGAAGATAGTCTTCAATGATCTAGGAAACGATTCAGTGCTTGCGAAAGTCAGGGAAGGCTTCCCACTGATTTCTCTTAAGGTTCATTAACAAAATTACCACAGTAGAGCTGTGTTCAGGGTTTTACATGGGATCACGATCAGTGATTACTCCTGGAAAAGTTCATTTATCCACAGGTAATTCAAATTAAATAAATACTCACAGATGGAATTGAGGTCAATTTTGTCACTTCAGAAGTAAATACTTTTGTAGTATATCATATCTTTCATTCCTGGCAAGCACTTGGGAATCAGCCCAAAGTATAATAAGTGGTTTGATAACTGTATGTAGGAATGTGGAAAAGATATCTAAGAGTGACTGGCTTTTAAGTCTTGCCAGCAAAGGCGTAAGAACATTGATTCATTTGCTACAGAATGCATTTAAAAGTTCAACTTTGTATTACTTTAATGGCAAAAGGATAGTTAATTTTTACACCATTTACAAGAGAAAGCTGCAGATTGGAATCATCTCAAGTCTTTAAAACAAAATAGGTTACTTCCTAGGAAACAAGACTGGAATCATCTTTCCTTGTCTTTGGAAAGATGCGACATGGTTTCAGAAGTCTCTCTCATTCCAACAATTCCCATCCACAGCAATTTTTCTTAGGTTATGAAAAGATCAAGATTTGTTCGTGAATCAGTATGTCGGCAACTTCCTTGCTTTAGTTTTTCAGGAAAATAAGAACTAAAATAAAAGCTCACACTTTATTTCATCTCCTCTAGGCGTTGGAACAGAATGATTATCCTGGCTAGTCAGGGGTTTTCAAAGGACAAAAGGCTGGCTATACTTTTGTCTGAAGCATTCATCACAAATAGAAATAAGATACAAACCAGAGAAGCCCAGGCGTGGTATGAAGACTCTTTTCTCTTCTGTTTAGAATCCAATCTTATTATTAAACAAATCTACAAGATGACTCGCTAGACACAACTAGTTAAAATACTGATTTATTTTTCTTTCCCTTTATCATAATGTCCTACACAAAATTTTCTTTCTTTTTTCTATCTGGCTTATTTACATTAATTTATTAAATTAATTTACTGCCAAATACTTATGACCCACAACCTGAATCTCTCCTGAATATTTTAGTCTCCTGAAGACTACTTCTTTGTTATGCATGGTAGACAATTGCCTATAAGACATAGAGGCCAGACTAGCTGCTCTCTTCTACTTTGTTTCATGCAATTTTTGTGAGAAGGAAAGAAAGAAAGAAAAAGAAAAAACTAGGAGAAAAGCTAACTACATTATTGGAATCCTTTAAATTTTACAATACATGAGTAGGTTTACTTGAAATAGGAATATGAGGAAATAATAATTTTCAGCACTTTCGGTACTTTTTAATCAGTGATGGTCTGAACAGTATCTAACTGCTTTCAAACCATTTTGATTTGTAATGGAAGCCAGAAATCTGTAGCTTCAGCAGCTTTTCTATAGCTTCATATGGGAGAACAGAGTTGTTGAAGATAGAGGTTATCCTGAAGTGCCTCCCTAGCAATGAAATAGTAAATCAATCTTTTGTGACGTATTTTCCTTAGTCTCAACTTCCTAATAACTTAACTACAGAATTTTCAGCATAGGAGAAAAAAAAAATCAGGAAACTTGCTGCACTGTATTTGTTTGCATGCCAGGGTTGTTTCTATGTATATACGAGCATTATGGTTTTCTCCAGAACTAGATGCTTCTACTGCCAGTATTTCAGGACTGCTCTGTTAGGAATATTTAGGTTTCATAACACACATACTAATCAGGAGAGAGAGTTCTGAAATATATGGTATTTTGTGTGGTGTTTATTAAGCTGAAAGTTTGGATTGTTTAGTCCTGTTCAGACACAGTTTTGAAGCTACGTACACTTGTAAATACTGTCACATTCTCACAAACATTTCCTCAAACCACTTGGAAACCCACGGAAATTTCTTATTACTACTTATGGCAACACCATCTCCTTCTGCTGTCATTTTTTGTTTTCTTGATGTCGGTGGAAAATACTTCAAGACAATCTGCCACATCTGCAGCAAATGTAAGGGTATACTTTGAGCCAACATCTTTTTCCTGCTTGGATTTCAGGGTTGAATTTATGCATTTTTGGTGCCTTCACAAGAAATTCTTACACTTTGTAGGACTCAGTGCACATAGCAGGAGCTATATCAGCTTCCAAAAGTTCCCATCCTCTCCTTTTTGGGGAACTCCCTGGAATCTCATTGATTCTAGTTTTCACAGAATTCCTCAGACTGAGTGCAGAACAGATCTTCTATGTTCAGCAGTGTTTGGCATTACCTTCTCAGCCATTTTGTCCCGCATCTAAAAGGGGCATCCAGATTCTATTAGGAACTCAGAACCAATTAGTTCCACCCCATTCTAAAAACTCTAAGAGATAAGATGGTTTCGAACTAGATAACTCAGCTAAAGATGTCAGTTTTTACTATATTATCTGCTCTCTTCTTGTCCACGTAGCCAGTAATTAAATCTTGAAAGACAAATCAGGTTGATCAAGAATGATTTGTTCTTAGTAAATTGACATTGATTGCTCCCAATTGCCCTCCTGTCACTCATGTCTTTGGTAATGGATTCCAAAGTCTGCTCCATGATCTTTTCCTGGTCTGAGATGGGCTTACAGCCTTAGAGTCATTGCTTCTTTTACTCCTTTGAATATAGGTTTAAGTCTTTCCCAGCCACCAGGAACACCCCACAGCTGTCCTGATTTTCCACTGATGTTAGCGGCCCTGCAATCACATCAGCCATCTCTTTCAGCATGCCTGGTCAGATTTCCTTTAGTCTCACAGGTTAGAATACATTCAGTTTCTCTAAATAGTCCCTAGCCTGTTGGGTCCTCACATCTGGATGTTCCTCTCTTTTCTAGATCATGTTAAGCCCAGATTTTTGGGAGTAGGATTTGACTATGAAAATTGATCAGAGTGGTGCAAATTTTGACTGGACTAGAAATACAAAACAATGGAGAAATAAGCATTAGAAAGACAGAATGAAAAATCTTGATCTAATTTATCTGTAGGTTAGCTTATCACGGCTATCACCACATCACTTAAAAAACAGGCAAATATGAATAAAACGTTCATTCTACATTGCTGTTTTGAGAGACATAGCAAGTTTTGCAACTTGCTGCATACACAGCCAGTTCCTTCCTGAACTGAGTTCAGGTTGCAAACACTGAGTTTGAACATCTGAAGTACATGGGTGGTCAAGGGTAGTGCATTCTCCTATTCTTTCCAATGAAAAACAGGCACTCATACAAGGATTGGTATAGTGTTGTTGTTTTGTTTGTTGGTTGGCTGGTTTATTTTCACTAAGCCATATTTCTGCTTACTTTGCTGCCAAGACACAAGAAATAAATAGGTTTTTTTTAAAAGCGATATCTACCCTTCCTGCAGCCAGTCTGTAATTTAAATTTATGTGCAAAACTAGGGATTAAGATGGGTGGATGCAAAATTTTATCTTTATCTTACCCATTTAAATCTTTTCACAAAATCTGTTTCATATGGAATACAGCTATTTTTTCATAAATCTACTCTGCCAGTCAGCAGACTAACTGCTTTTAAAAAATCTCCTCTTCTTTTCATGTGATGAAATGGGATTTGTAGCCTTCTAGAGTTTTCACACTATTATAGTGGTCAGGAATATTTTTAAATGCTTGTAAAAAATTGGTTCTAGAAGAGTCGAGTGTGAACATAAGATTCAGTCAAAAGTGTATTGGCAGAAAATGCTTCATGCTTGTAATAGTCCCTCTTAACTAAAATACAGAATAATTTGAACTGTCCTCAGGGAACTGGTATTGGTATGAAAGCCAAAAGTGTTCTTGGACTCTTGTGTGCTGTTTCCCTCTGGAAAGTTTTGAAAGCTTAGAAACCGTGAACTACATTTTTGTAATATGCCACACAAAGTTTGGGAAAGTTGGAACAATTCAGGAAGAAACTGTAGTAGTAAGGCATGATCCTGGGGAAACACAGGAAATGCTCAGCACTTCACAGAATTGGACCCTCCTAGTACTCTCAGGATCTGCAGTGCATCTGTCTGCAAGCCCGAGTGAGATTTTCATGGGAATAGCGTGGGAACACAGACATCGATGAGATACTTCTTTGCTCAGAAACCAAAAATAAAGTTCAGAACAAAATAAATAAAGTGATCCTGAAAGAAGAACAATTTTAGAACTTCTGGAAAAGAAAGGAGTTTAAAAGGGCTCTCTTCATAGTAAATGTAACAATTAGCAAAAGGTTTGATAGAAATCCTGTGTTTTAAGAGTAGATTTCTGTTACCTTTTATGCTTATCCATATATGCCTACACAGAACTGTGTCTTTAAAAAGGAAACGAGCACAACACAGACAGGAAGATTTTGAGCCAGGTTGCCTCAGCTTGAGGCTTCACTTACTGAAGTAATTGGCAAAGTTCCTACTACAGCTCTATATTGTGCTCTGTATCAGTAACTATTTCTTTTTTCCCATGAATTAGCAATGTATCATCTGTAGAAAACAAAATAGTTTGGAATTTATGTTAGATAAATGAATGGCAGTATTGAATCATCTCCAACTTTTAAGTGCCCCATAAAAAGAGTTTACAAAATAAGGATTTTTCAGACAGAGCATATCTTTAACCAGCTATGGTTGGCCATTCTTTGAATACAAAATTATTATACCTGTTAATTAAGATAAAAATTGCAGTGTCATTTTGTGATGTATAGAACTGTGTCTAACTCTCACTGATTCTATCAAAATCTTATAAACAACTGAACTAAAATATGGAACTTCTTACAGGAAAACAGTTTGATATCAGAATGCAAGCTAAAGAAATACAAAGCATGCTAGATCATTTAGAGTAGAAAATCTTAGTAATTGTAAGAAAAAAGTGTATATGTTCAAAAATAAGATTAATCTTAAATGTTAATCTTGCAAAATACTACACAGCAAACAGAATATTTGCAGAATTGTTTTTTTTAGGCACTTGAAAACCCCCAAATATTCCTTTTAATGGTAAAGCATTATTATTTACGTTTTAAAGATGAGAAAAATTAGATGTTTGTAAGATTTGCAAGTGGCGAAAAAGATTGTCTGACTACTATTATTGTTTTAGTAGCAGACCATGACTATCCCCAGTAGTCTTGCTCTAAGAAAAGGAATATCTCGTCTGTAATCTCACCCATGCAGTAACCTCATCCTAACTTTAACCTGCAGAATATGTAGCTGATTATTAAGGTGTTGAATGGAACCCAGAATCCCCTGCAATTGTTTGCAAAACACCCCTCCTTCCTCCCAGGGTTTTAAAATATGTCAACAGCATGAGCAAAACTGCACAGATGCATTTCTCTTGGTTTCTGCGGTTTTATGGCATCAGAGATCCCAGCTTGGCAGATAGTACCTGAGAATAAAATGCAATTACTGCAGAGACGGGAAACATGGAGTGAGTGTGTTGTCTGTGCTGTTGTCTCTCCATGTAGGTACACACTAGGAAATGTTAGTTCAGACATTACTCAGTTGAACAAGGTGTTAAAAGACCCTGAAGACATGTAATAGGAGTTGATCATATCACAGACCCGGAGTAGTGATCCTACTGGCAGCACGTCCAGCTGAGGAAATTATATGGCAGATGAAACATATATTTCTCTGGTTTATTAACTGTACCAGAATAACCAAGTATTGAGGGTTTTGAACAGAGAAAATTTGATACTCAGTTTGACCAGAATTTAGATATTAAAATAGAAATGTCTATAATTGTATATTTTTTCTCAAACAAAAAGGGGGATTAGGTTGCAAGCATTTTAGCATACAACAGCTGCGCAGATGAATCTTTTGTTTTCCAAAGAGGTTTTTCAAGGGCTTGGGGTATTTTTTAGAGCTTTCATTTTTATATTGGGATTAAAAAAACTACTTTGCATCCTTTCCACAAGCTCTTTTTGGAGTCAAAGCTCCTGTTTCTTTTCAGAAAAAGAGAGTTCTCGTGTTTACTTGCTACATTATTTTGTTTCTTTTTTCTGTCTTTGGGTTGTTTTCATACTAGCAATATCTTTTGAAATTTTTTGGAACTTAACTATGTTGAAAGAAATAGAAATTATTGAATTTACTAAAATGCCAATTTTCTACTTTTTACCCAAAACCTGTGGTTTTGATTTACTGACTGTCACCCACAGCCTTGACAAATGTTTAAAGGTTAACAGACTAGGTATGCAGAGAGCAAAAGAACTCATTTCAATTCACCTCTTTTTCTCTTGGATGACCTAGAGATATACTGACTTAGTAAGGTCACAGTATTAGTGTTTGGTTGTTTTTTAGCTCATGCTTGCTACATGTGCATGTTGAAGCATGAACAAACTGAGATTCCAAGAATATGGTCAAATAAGCAAATGAGATGCCAGTAGCATATTTTAATTTTTATTCCCCTCCTTTCTACCTCTCCCTCCTGTCCAAGGCAAAACAATTGTCATCTTGTGTGCTTCTAGTGCCTGTCATTTTTCTTCTCACTGTAAAGGAAAATAGGGTGGTTTGTGTTAATCTATGTTTCTCTATCTTTTAGTAAACCAAAAAAAAAAAAAGATAATTATCACATTTATCAGTGTTGGTGATAACTTACTCAAACGCATTAGTTTGAAACTTACTCTCTTATGCTCAGTCCTGCTACCATACAAAGTTAGATGTACTTTTTTCCACAATCAAACACCCCCCTGATGCTCCCAAACCCATCCCTGTTTCTGTCTGGCATGCTACTCCTCTCCTGTCTCCATCATCTCATGATAAGCATCACTATTTTGTGACTCTGCAGCTTTCTGAGCAGAGAACTGTGAGGTTCTGCAGAAAGTAAAGGTTTCATCATCACAGAAGAAATGTAACTTTTGTAGTAATTTATTCTTTCTTGCCTGAAATAAAGCTCAGGATCAAGAGCCTCCTGGAGGATCTGCTTTAGATCTTTTCCCAGCTGGTCTAACAAAAATAATATCAGAGTGACTGAATACACATGAGACTGTAAGCATCAATATTCATTCCAAAATATACATATCGCATTTTAAAAACTATCTTCTTGGGGTTTGCTTTTTTATTTATTTAGTTACAGAACTCCAAACAGTTGTAGCAGCCTGCTGTAGCTAACAATGGGAAGAGGCTCTGCAGCTGGGATTATCTGCAGAGATTCAAGAGTGCAAACTCACACAGGATCAGTCTTAGTAAATCTCAGTAGTTGCTGCTATCCCAGTAGGTGTCAGTTGCTGCAATGCTCTACCACTGATTTTCTTATGCAGAACATAAACCTGAACACAGTGGGGTCTCTTTGACCAGCATAAATACTGATCCTTCATGCAAAATATTCCAGAAACAATTGCAGAGTTATGGCTGCTAACCTCAGTGATATCTGCATCCAGGAGAATGACATTAGTGGAATACAAAAATGTAGATAGCAATCAACCACTGGATTTGGTCTGAGTATCAGAAGGATCATTAGAATCAGACTGCTCACTTACATAGCTGATGATTTCTATAGCTAAGCTTTTTTCAATTACCTCGTGAAGATATGGCATTGGTGTTATGATAGATTCTGGCACTTGCAGGCATGAGGTGAGCTTCCTCATTTCATCTGCACCCTTCAAAATTAGTAAGAGTGACTTGCATTTCTCAGGATGAAGGGCTAAGGACTCCTTTGTTTTCTTTGAGGTGGCTAAAGAATGACAGGAATGGTGTGATTCTGTTGGGTTTAAATTCCCTTTTTATTCTGGAAGTAGATGCTCACAGGTGTTTTGTAACTTGGACTCATCATGTAACAGATTTTAGTTTCTATCATCACACGATACTATTAATCTTTTATTTACATGAAACATGTTCTAAGGTTGTAAATTTCTTATATAAGGAGATGAGTAAAAACTGAAATCACCTGGGATTCCTGTCGGCCACATGGAAGCATTCGTCAGACTTGAGGGCTTTAAGGAAAAATTACATTTGTAGACATTACATGATGTTGAACCTAATAGGAAACGTGATACTCTAATTATCTTTTACTGTTGCCTTATAGAACTGCATGCCTCCTGGTTCCCAAATAGTTCAGTTTTGCCAGTGTTGCAGGGTTTATTCATATGTTTGTTATTGTAAAAGGTTTTATAAGATAAATATTAGCCAAAAAAATTACTTGTGAGCTTGGGAAAAAGCTCTCTGTGTCAATGAATCATAATAGAACAACTGGTGATTGATGAAAAGCATGAGCACTCTTGGGGCTGCTCCAATTCTAGACGTAGTGTGTCACATCTCAGCTTTGGTGTTAACATGAATGTTATGTTTTCTTTAGGGAGGAGATACATATGTTTGGGGGAATGGAAGGAAGCACAGATTTTTGTTATTACCAAAAGTTATATAAATGTTCCTAAACATTGAAATAAAATTTAACTGACCCCATTTTCAAATACTGTGTGTCCATCCCAGAAAGTAGAGGGCAGTTTAACTGGGATTCAAATTCCTTATTTTGTGAACTCCTGGGAAGTATCAAAAATAAGTTTATTTAAACCTTTGCTTTTATTTCAAGTTGAGTCCTAATATATAAATAAGCTGAGGTCTAGCAATTGCTAATTTGAAAAAAAACATCATAATTAGTTTTCACAAAATGCATGACAGTAACTCTTGGGGTATTTAGGAACCTGCAGATACAGCTGTGAAGACTTCAGTATCTGTATAGAGAAAGAAATTAATTCTTTATCATGGCCAACTCTACTTAATGGTCTGGGCAAGCTGCAGACAGGCTTTTTTCTTGTCTGTCATATGAACAAGTTTCATGTGGTCCTGACAGATTTCAGAGCATTGGGAGCTTACCCTGATCTATGGAGAGTCTGTGATAACACCAGACAGAGCACAAGACAGTTATCCTGCATCTTTGTTTTGTACTTCCATTCCAACGACAGTCATGCTCTGCCAGCTGAATGACGAAGACAGAGGAAATTTTCAGACCACCCCAAATGCAGGCTCTTGGCAGCTGCCTTATGGAAGGAGAGCTGCCAACCATCTAGCACTAACTAGAAGAGGTCTCTGTGCATGACCTGAGTGGCATAAAGAGGCTCAAGCAAACAGAAATATCTAGTCAGAAAACAAAGTGTGAAGAGGCATGCAAGAGACTGGAGGAGAACACATGCAGGCAAGCATACAGCTTTGTACTTCCACTAGAATTAAATTCATAGTGTTGTCATAAACTTAGCCAGACACATCTGAATGTGACATTAATTTCTTTTTAAAAATGAGATAATTGATGCAGCTTTATTGTTGGGTGGATTTTAATTGCCTTCCACTCTACTCTTCAGTAAAATTAAAGACCACAATAAGAAAGACCTTGCTAAATTCCCCTTCTGAAGCTAGTCTGCCCTGAAAGTTGATGGTTTTATTTTTTCTCTTTCCTCATCCAGATGGAAAAAAAAAAAAAAAATTGTGGGGAACTGAAAACTTAATTTTAAAAACTGCAAGTTTAATAAAATAATGTTTTGTACATAAGTCTGAATGATAAACTAATCATTCTTGTGTTTTTTTTCTATATTATTGCTACAATTTCTGTTCAGTGCAAATACTAAAATATTATGGCACTTTAAATTCATCAGAATTTTTGAAAGGGTTTTCTGTACGTTTACTCTCTTAATCTGATTCATTAGCATGAAAGGCTTTGGTTTCAAAAGATCACAATTTACAAGTAGAGATACTTATTCAGTATTTTGGTGTAATGGAGATATTACTGAGGAAAATTCTCCTTATGGACTATAGCATTTCCCAATTCCAAACCGTCTGAATGATTGTGGATTTTTTTCATTTGTAAAACAGCCCAGATAATTTTTAATTACTACTTATCCAAATTAAGAAAATTGGAGCATACCTTCTAAATAAAATAAAATAAGAAGTCTATTTAAGGACTCCAGATTATATAGAACACACACTGTTTAATGACAAACTGAATAATGCTTAAAATTTGTTTTCTGTCTGAGCATTTTGACCTCAATTTTCAGGTACAATCTTCTTGTTTACTGGAATAGAGTTCTCTGTCGTTTGGTTCATTATCCTTCCTTGGTAATTTTACATTGTGTTGATATTACCTCATTTTTTCTTGTTAGAAACTCAGTATATCATCCATATTTAGAGGATCTTAGATTTTGTTTTGACCAGTTGAGTAGAAAGAAGACAACAGAGATGTATTTCAATCTACATAGTTGTTTCTGGTCTTAAAATAAATGATCCTCTCTAAAACATAAATATAACATTATTTTCTATGTTTGCAGTCTTTGGAGGTTGATCTCTTTTCTATTTCTATTGCATTATAAACTTCTAGTTCTGTAGAATAGGAAATTAATTTGGTCTTGAAGCAAATAATTTCATTGAAAACCACAATTTTTACTATCTCTATTTTTCATAACAGAAGCATCCACTAAGGTGAGAATTTAGACCATGATATTTAATTGCAGGAATAAGAGGTGAATACCATAAAAGAGATTCCAAAAACAGGGTAGGGGATTTGTAACATCTTGAGCTCAGCAATTGTGAGTCACCTGTGAAGGCTGGATTTTCTCTTTCTAGTCAAATCCCCATATGTTAATCTTTGCTCTGGAGCTTTCCTTTCACCCTGGACAGTAAAAGATATTATCTCCTTAGGCAAAATTGTAGAAAAATGCTTACAAATCAAGATGTATTGAATCATTAGCAAGGAAATTTCCCAGCATTTCTATTCACATACCAGAAAAAAGGTGAATAGCTGACAGACTTTTACAATGGAAGGACTTCATAGAATATCCATTGTTGGTTGGATGGCAGTTGGATAAAAATTTGATTCACATAATGCTAAATGTGGTTTATCTTCTGTAACAAAAAATAAATTTATTAACTTTTAAATAGAGATGCTATATCTTATTTTGTAAAATTGAAATATAGAGACATTCCAATGTGTTTATGAGATACTACAACAATAAATAGATGTAACTGGATAGTTTCTTCAGAAATACTACGATACATGCTCCTCCACAATAACTTGCCAGTTTATACAAATATTTGCCACCTAGGGCAGCCCTTTGCAAATGAGTCACTCATGATAGAGCTGTTTATGTTATGTGAGTGCAAGGAACAAAAACAAAAGCTAGTTTAATTTTATTCATGGTGACTTTCTCTGCAGGTTTAGAGTCAGTATACAAATAATGTAGCTTTGTCTACAGTTAAGGGAGAGCCAAGTTGTGTTTAGGTCAGACTGGGTGTGCCTCAACTTTTTACAGCGGCAGTCTTGCAGCTCAGCATACCCTCACCACTGCTCCTAAATATGATCTGTCTTCTTTGCCTCTTGCTTTCACTACCAAGACACTGCACACATTTATTGACTACACCACTTCTAATCTGGAAAGCTGTGGTTTCAATTTTTTATCCAAGATCAGAGATGAAATATGTGAATTTTGACACTATAATGGAAGGAATCTAATTCGGAGAGTGGAGAGGGATTCTTACTTTCCTGATTTCATAGTGAAGAACTGCTCATGGCAAAAATTAATGGTTTCTCTTTGAAATTGTGGGCTTTTGTTTTCATATTTAATATTCTTTCCTGTTAAAATATTCTTCAAAGCCAGAAAAAAATTTTGCTTTTTTCAAACAGAACTTTTAATTTTTTAATTAATTTTAAGTTCTAATTTACCAGATTTTTCACCTTTTTTTTTCTTGCTGGAAGACACCTTTTCCATCAAACTGAATACCACCATCTAATAAAATTCACAGGAAGTGGCTATTTAACCCAGTATTACTAGGTAATAATATCTACATGGTCAAGGTAACAGCAACTTTCAAGAAAAATGTCCAATATGTGTTCAAAATATCCAGCACAGCTTCACCAAGGGCAAATTCTGCCTGACCAACCTAGTGGACTTCTACAATAGAATGACTGCATCAGTGGACAAGGAGAGGGCTACAGATGTCATGTATCTGGACTTCTGTAAATCCTTTGACTTGTGTGTCCCCCAGCATCCTTCTCTCTACACTGGAGATAGATGGATTTGATGGTTGGATCATTTGGTGGATAAGGAATTTGTTGGATGGTTGCATCCAGAGGGTAATGGTCAATGTCCCAGTGGACATCAGTGATAAGTAGTGTCCCTCAGGGTCCCATTATTGGGACCAGCACTGTTTAATGTCTTCATCTACAGCACAGACTGTAGAATCGGGTGCACCCTCAGAAGGGTGCAGACAATACCAAGCTGAGTGGTGCTGTTGACACACCTGAGGGACAGGATCCCATCCAGAGGGACCAGGGAAAGCTTGATGACTGGGTCCACGGGAACTTCATGAGGTTCAAAAGACCAAGTGCAAAGTCCTGCACTTGGGGCAACCCCTGGTATGAACACAGGCTGAGGAATGGACAGATACAGAGCAGTCTTGCCAAGAAGGACTTAGGAGTGTTGGTGGATGAGAGCCTGGATGTGAGCCAACCACATCTTGGGCTGCATCCAAAGCAGCGTGGGCAGCAGGGTGAAGAAGAGCATTCTTCCCCTCTCCTCTGGTGAGACCCCACCTGGAGCACTGTGTCCAGCTCTGTGGTCCCCAGCACAGGAAGCAAATGGATCGGCTGGAGTCCAGACAAGGGCCATGAGGATGGTCAGAGGGCTGGAGTACCTCTCCTGTGAGGAAAGGTTGAGGAAAGGCTGGGATTGTTCCACATGGAGAAAGCCTCATTGTGGCCTAAACTACCTAAAAGGGGTTATAAGAAAGATGAAGGCACACTATTTGACATGGCAATGGTATTAAACTGAAAAGAGGGTCGATTTAGATTAGATATGAGGAAGAATTTTTTTACAATGAAATGCTGGAACAGGTTGCCCAAAGAGGTGGTAGATGCCCCATCCCTGGAAACATTCAAGGTCAGGTTGGACTGTGCTCTGAGCAACCTAATCTAGTTGCAGATGTCCCTGCTCATTGCAGAGGGGTGACCTCTAAATGTCTCTTCTAGCCCAAACTGTTCTATGATTCAAAAATTCTATAGTGTTTTACATACACTTTACAGTCATATTTGCACACATATTTTCAATGACACAGTTGCAATACACTAAGGATGCACACACAAAGTTTTATATAACATTTCAAATAGGATCTTCATAATTTAAAAATCTCATCCTCTAATTTGAAAGAAAAAGCCGCATATATTTCAGCAGTGGTCTGGTTTTTTCCTCTTTTTCTCTCCTTTTTTATTTCTTTTTCTTTATTGGTGCTGCTAAGAGCACATACTATTAGACACACAGAGAGGAGTCTGACTTTGGGAGATGTTTGTTGAAATCTTTGAAGGATACGTGTCTGCTTTCTTCTAAAACACGTGATCTGATCATGCAGAAATTGTTAGTCCAGTTCCTCAGTTCTGTGAGGAGAGTGAGAAATAATGTGAAGTTACAGTGAACCCATCTGGTCAAGCAGGAAAATCCGGTTTAATTGCTCCATTGCCAGAAATGCTAAATCACTTCCTGGGAATGCAATTCATTTGGAACATATGGAACTCATTGGAAGGTCTCCAGTGAATTCAAAACTGTACTGAAGATGAGAGCATTTCTCATAAGTAACAATCATGTTTTCCCACTGGGCAGCATGTAAGCAGCATATGTAGCTGTATTAACAAAAAACTAAACAATAGGAGGACTGTCTGAGATCTTGTTCAACAAGATTTGCTCATGGTTTACTTTATTTTAAATTTTCAAGAGATGCTATGTCCATTTAGGCTTCTTTCTTTCAGCGTTTGAGCAGAAATAGAATGTTTTGATAGAACTTATAGCTCATTTTACATCTTAATTCAGAAGCACCGCACTCTGTTTAGAAAACAGATATTTGAAAGCACTCTACCTCACTCTATTTTTCAGTTTTCTGGAGCTTAAAGTGCTTCTTCATCTTACTTAACAGAAGCAGAAATTTTGTGACTTCCACATCTGCCCTGAGGCTTGATGATTTTATGTATTTCCTGCTACGGTTTTTTACCTGGGTTAAACCCACTAAACCCTGGCAAACTTTAAGACTGCCATCTAACAAATTCACTAAAATATATATTTCACTATAAATCAACATGTTTTAATGATCATCGATTAGAAATATTGTATATTTCCAGGAAATAAATTGATGTGACCAATGGCATTATTAGCAACATCTAAATCTGATATGCCAATATGAACAGAAATCTATGTGTTGACATGAATGATGATGACAGCTGTTTAGGAAGAGTTCATTCAGGCTAAAGGCACTGTCAGTGACTTGCAGTGCAATTTTAAACATGATCAAAGTCCATTTAAGTCTTTCATAAAGCCACCAGAAAATTATCTTCTCCACTTTTCATTATAGTATCCTCATTGAGTCCTGGAGCTGCTTGCCCTGAGCTGTTCTTCTCTTTGCATTTTAGACCTTCCAGAGGTTGTCCCCATTAAACTGTTATCTCTTTTTCTGTGACACAGTTTATGATTTCAGTGCAGACATTCTTGGTTGCCACATGTTCAGCCATCTCAAGGTTGTTCTCTGAGCTTTTCTTAGAGAAAGCCATCATACCTTTTCTAGCTAACAAAACTCAACATTTAAGTGTGATATTAACCTGTCCCCATCTTTCCTTCTTTTGTCCTGACCCTCCCATTTGATTCACACTAATCTTCCCTCATTCTTTTTTGTACCATTAAGGGTTTCTTTCTCCTGTTTGTTTGTTTTTTTCTCACCTTCTCCTTTTTACAAAGTTCTGTCTTTACAAATTTCCTTCTTGAACTAATGTGAATACTGAATCTGAGGTTTTCTTTCTTATTTTCTTAATTATCTTAGCCAGTGTAACCACTTAAGTCTGGGAAAGAGAAGAAAAATACATACTCATTTTCAAAATTATATCAACTTTTTATAAAAATTCATACATGATACACTTTCTCTTTCTTTGAAACTGAGACCTTGCTTCACTCTGTGATTTTATTGTTTCTTTGGCATGTTAATTTTCCTCAGTTTATGGAAGTTAATAACTTTGTTGCATTACTGGTCCTTCTTCTGAACAAATACATGCTTGTAAAATGCAAGGAAAATGCTTTTCCAGCAAGAGGCTATTGTTGGTTTGAATAATATTAGTCTGAATGTCAAAATCAAACAACACACATTTAGCCAGTCAGAGTACAGGTGAAACAGAAAGAATCGCAAAAGGCATTTATCAATGCCTATCATCTAAGACATGTTCTTGTTGAAGTTTTGTTGAAATTTTATCCACAAAATGCTATGAAACACTATTGTATATAGCAGGACAAATCAAATGCTGAAATTAAATTTTCAAAATCTGTTTTGAGAAATTCTATAGCAAGTCTGAAGCTGATTGTTCTGTTATTTCGGTTCATCTCTCCCCTTTTTCTTTTTCTTTGACTCTGCAGCAGGAAAATCTGCTGAATAAAGACTCGACTAACATAAGTGAAAAGGATGTAAAATTGATACCTTAACTCATGTGGCAGTTCTGCATACATTGCATACCCAATCCAATTTAACACCCAGCCTTTCTTGCCTTTATGCTATATGCATCTTTTAAAATTCTTTTTATGTGTTTGACATATAAATTTCACTTTACTGTTCATTCAATCTATAACCTCTTTTTTTTTTTTAGGGACAATATTCTCAGAAAATTCTTCTATATTAGTCTGAAAGAAAAGCATAATATGAAAAAAATTCCACATCCGTTGCAAAAAAAAAGAGACTTCTTATACAATTTTCCAAGTCCAGAAACAATTACAGACAATATGAAAACAATTCTATTACTTGTTTTTGAAAATTTATATAAAAAGTAAGAAACTGGTCTATTAGAGAACAACACGTATTTGAGTCTGTAGAATAAAGATTTGGCATTTCAGTCTAATCTTCAGCCACACGGATTTTGTCTTCCTCCCTCAAAATCATTAAGTAATTTCCCAGTGGAATTTTGTGATCATGTGTTCTAGGATGATTATCTCAAAATGTGATCATAGGAGTATCTTATTAACTCCATCTCCTCCCTTCTCTCCTAGTTCTTTCTAACGCTAATTAGTTTCACAATAGATTATAAGACACTCAAATGGGAACTGTATGTTTCTCTCCAGAGTGCTTAACACGGTGAGGCCTCAGTTTTTTCCAGACCTTCTAGACACAAAAAATTTACGCCAAGATTTCATGTTTCCCTAATATTACTGGTATTCCCTAAATATTGCCTAGTATTTTTTAATAGTGGTATCTTTTTTATTTTCTTTCAGGCTATGCCAGTTATTTCAGAGAAGGAGAAGGCTGGTGAGTAAATATTTACTCGTTTTCTCATTTCCTTGTTGTATTTGTTTTTGGAGTACCCTGTTACTTAACTAAGTGATAAAAGACAGGCTTCAACTGTGGGCTTTAAAACGTATAGGATTACAGATCTGAGCAGTGCCTGTGTAAATTACTGAAATTACCCTATTCAGTGTCCTGAGTAGGGTAATTTCTCTTTCTAAAAAGCAGTCCAGTTTTCTGTGTCGTAATAATAAGGATGTTTGAAACTGTCCTACAAAGCTGAATTGCAGCTGCTCCTTACGTGTCAGTATTCCTGCAGTTACTAACTTGTTATTTGGTGCTAACTTCTATTATGATTTATTAGATGTCTCAATCAACAAACATGGGTGCAAATGGGCTTTCTCAAGTCAGTGGAATTCGCTTTTTGACTTGGTGTAACCTTTACTGTCTGTCTTTAAATATGGCAAGAAATTTCAGTTACCTGGAGTATTTCACTGGAGATAGTTACATTTGTTTTGGCTAAGTACTTCCAGAATACTGAAAAATTGTGTTTCTGTTGTTTTCTGTTATACGTGTCTGCTGAACACTGTATGTGCTTTGGTGTTGGTATGTGAAATCTATTACTGATTGTCTGCTAGACACTGTCAAATGGGTGTATTCTTGTGATAAACACTAGGGAACACTCCACTCAGCACTATAGCTCTCAAGAATCTCTCTTGGTTGCTTGTCACCTATTTTAATTGATAGTTTGCTACTGTACTTTGAATATAGCTTGAAAAATACCTCAAAATATCCAAATGCCACCTGGCATTCAGATTTATGTCTGATTTTTATTGGTGGTGTTTTCTTGCATTACTCTCTTTCAGACTGTTTCTTTTCTTTTGCTTATTAAAGGAGAAGAATAGGTTAAAAAAACTGTTTGAGAGAAAATCCACAGTTACAGTTAGTACTGTAAAAGCTATGGAGCTGTCTGCTCAGGATGTTGTGACTTTAGCTATTAAAGTTCAGAAATAATTCCCAAACTGTGACCCATATTTAATAAGATTTTTCTTTATAGATTTCACAGGCAGCATTATTTGACGTTTCTTTTTCTGAGGCAGTTCATATTTGGTCACATCTTCTAAATTATTTCAAAATATGCAAACTGATTATAACCGGCCTTGTTATTTGAAGCTAATTTCAAATAAAACTCAAAGATCTATGCTTACTTCTTTGGTGTCGAAACTACCTATAATGTAGTAGTAAGGTACAAAATAAATGTATTTTTGACATACACTTTAGAACCTGTACATATGCATATGAGTCTCTCTCTCTTTTCCTTCTTTCTGGTCATGCTTGTGTGCTATGTCTTTCTGTGGACAGTATTATATTTAATATTACAAGTATTAAGTGGAACTTCATGCTGCATGAAATCAGTTTGCTGGTATTTCCATGCACATGAGCACAAGCTAGACTGAGAATGAATATGTGGTTGCCTTTTAATCAGTTTTGGCTTTTGTTTAACTCTACAGCTCAGGAGTTGCTGAGGCTATGATGGGTTATTTTGCAATATTAAGCATGCATGAGGGAGATGATTATTAAAATCTGTCCTAGTCATTTAGTTCTAGGGACAGTAAGTGTTATTTTAGTTAAATGCAATTGGATCTTGATTCAGACATTCAGATCCCATGCTTTGCAATGTAACTTGCTGGTGTTTGATCATTGCTGCTTTCACTTCGCCAGAATGACCTTACCTATAGCCACAAATGACAAAGACATACGTAAGGTGTGAAAGCCTTCAAGAAAGAATATCACACATTTGCTTGTCCACTGCAAGAGAACAAAAAAAATACTAGTGTTGATATTTATTCGGAAATACCAACAATCTAAAGCTTTCTAGCTTATATTATCACAAGCAAACTAAAATATATCACGAAGCACTACAGAACAAAAAAAAGTAGTTGTTTATTTTATTACTGGCAAAGCTAATAACATCACAGGTAAAGAGACTGAACAGCATTGTATTACAATTGAATTAAAATGCACTCAAAATTTCTAGTGAAACATCTCTTCTCATTTTGAGAATTTGAACTAATACTCTCTTGTATGTCCCTCTTTTCTACTTACTACTACTTGGTTCCATCTGGGACTGGAATAAGAAATACAATAAAGTAGAAAGGCTGTTATTCCAGTGTTTCTAGTTTAGAAATTTTATACACTAAAAGAAAACCTTGTTTTTACAAGGCTTTCTATTCTGTAGACTCCAGATACTTTGATATTTTCAAATGCTTTTCCTATAGGTAACCAAACATTTTGATCCTTAAATAGACTAAGCTGCCTAAGCAGCTTAGAAGTTCACACATTACTGATTATGTTTATAGCATTTTTTAATCCTTCAAATTAAATATTTGTTCAATTTTATATATTTTCCAACATGCAGTAAATTTTGATATCAAATGCAAACTCCATAAGATGGAGTACCTATTAAAAAAAAACCAAAACACTCACATACCATTTTTAGATTTGGAGCAAAGCCAAACATCTGAAAACATTGCTGCTTTTGTCAATAACTCAAGACTTGCATAACAATTTTTTTTTTTAAATAGTGGAAAGCACAGTAAAACATGCAATTGCAAAGTGCCTTTGGCAAAAATCTATAAATGATCAGTATATTGAGCAGAAACTTGGTCATGCCTAGGCATGTACACGATTGCTTCCACTTGTGTGAATTAGGGCATTGCAAATGAGGTACTGTGGCATCAGCTATTTCTGAGTAATGCATTTTTAAGAGTCTCAATATTGTTGACATTTCTGGCAATGTTGAAAAAATAAATCTTTCAAAATAACATTTTGAGTTAGAAGTTAAGATCAAGCAGTATGCACAGTCAGAGAAAATGATTACTCAAGCCAAGAGATGACTCAGGACTAGTAATGTTGGCACCTACATTAAGAATGCCAGCCAGAAACCAGATTCAAAACAATATTTTTTCAGATTCATCTGTTTTTCTTTTTAGTAAATTATGTATTTGCATGCCATTACTTACCTTGTTGACTGTTGTGATTTATATTCTCAAATTCTGTCCAAAAACTATGAGGAAATTTGAAGGATGGAGAATTTATCACACCTGTCAATTATGGAGGTGTCTGCGTCAGGGTTTGTAGCGTTGACTTCATTTATAGTCTGAAAATAATCAGCATCTGAACCTTTGGTTCACAGGGCTGTATATCAGCACCTGTTTTACTGATGTGAATCACATATGAGACTTCATGAATGGTATTGGTTAACTCTCCACTAACTGTAGACTCAAGATGGCTCCTAACACAGATAACAATATTCAGTATAATGAATCCACTCTGAGCTTCTTAATTCAGCACTAACTTCTGTTTCTGGAGCAATGTTCCCAAAACAAAGGTGAAATTACTTTAAGCCAATATTAGAGTTATTGCGTAAGTCTCTTTGTATACCTGCTTCATGCTTTCCCAATTTATCCTCAAATATTTGTAGAGAACAGTGAACTCTGTTTGTGACTTAGAAACATTGCTACAACAGAGCCAGCCCTTGGGAGAGGTAGAGCAAATATCCACATCTGGTCGCAGACTAGCATAGCTTATTTCTCTTGAGGTGATGGAACTATGTGCTATCAATAAACAAGGCAGAAGGTTTAGTCTAGCCCTAAACAAATTTTAAATAAATATTAACACCATTGGTCCATAATGTTAATCATTATAATAAATATTTTTTTCCTGTACATAAAACAAATGCCCTGTGGTAATTTTTTGTTGAGCATACACTTAGAATAGTTGTTGGTCTAAAAGTAAAAAAAGGTCTTTTAAGTGAGAATGGCAGTTGAACATGCTTTTGAGTTTCCATGATTCTACCAAAATATTCCCTTGTGCTTTAAAAATATACTGTGGAAAAAGTGCACAACCTCTTTGGGTAAATCTCAGTATTTTCTCTAACTAGTAGGTTAGAGAAATCTACTTCAGTGCAAATAAAAATGTCAGATCTTGGTATCTAGGAGAAGAGATTTGATAGCCCATTTCTCATCTGTGTTTTGATGATCAGCAAGCCAACAAGAGGATAAAACATGAAGCACAGTAAAAAGTTGCAGCCTCAGTGGATCTCTGGCCAGCATACAGTGTTTGAAAGTTCCCCAGTGTTAATATTACAATACAGCCCTAACACTGAACAAACTTTTTTCCCCCTGCATCTAATCTAGATTTCTGGTAAATAAACTGTTTAATAAAGTACAGGTTCTATTCTCCTTTGGTGTTAATTTTCCTGGTTGGCTTTCGATTCGGAAGGAAGATAAATACAGAGATGATTAAAGGGACCTTAATGGCAGGGTTTTTCCTCTCACAGGCTCTAATTGTCAGTGTCAGGCAGGAGAGGACATTTGGTGCTCAGCCCCATGGTGAGATGAGCAGCAGAACAGGAGGTGATGGAGGGACGACAAGGTGGGTCAGGCTGTCTGTGAGAACTCACAGCAGGAGGACCTGGAAAATCCAGTAGCGACAGGTTAACTATCATATAACAAGGCACATGAGACACCAACTGCTTGGCACATTAGGTAAAGGTCTTTATTTCATTTGGTTTAACTGCAACTCTAATCAAAAGGGAAAAAAATACAATCTTCACTAGATTTTACAAACATATTCTAGATCCAGAGAAATGAATTCTTGCCATGAGCAGTATTCACTAGATGCTGTTTTCATAAAGTCATTATGGGCTCATCCATATATAAGTTGTTTTGAACCTAGAGCAAACAGCAAAAAATTCAATTTGACTGGCCACAGGATATCAGCTTCCAAATAAACTGGAGAGAAATACAAGGTAATTGGCACAGTTACTAGTTTTTTGGCTGCCTTACTTACTTACTCTAGCCAGTATTGTAGAATAAACAGGGCAAAATGAATTACTAATTGTTCCATTTAGCAAGTGTTTCTATCTGGTTTTAGCAGAACAGTCTAACTAGAGATCTTGTGAGACCTTAGTATGAAGTACTAGTTTCTAGTTAGGTAATCCTTCTTTTATTGTCGATGTTGCAACAGTTATAAAATCTGGTGTTTGCTTTCTAAATAACAATGTCAGCTGAGCACTCACACCTCAATCTGTCATACTGAAAAACAGTTATAGAAGCTCTGCCAGAAAATGCATGAATGGGTGCCAAACACTAATAGATGCTAATAGATATATTTTTATTCCATTGTTATTTACTCATTACTAGAAAAAATGATGATGCCAATAGATACCGAAAGCTGACCTTTCATGCTAAGATTTCTACTCATTTTTAGTTGTTTCATTTTCTTTATTTTTTTCTAAATGCAGTAAAATAGCTGATGTCAGGATTTTTGGTATTTGATTTTTAGTGGCTTGTTAACCACACACTAGTGTAGCTGTTCTCAATAAATTACCTCACTTTTAAAAGTCACACCATATTCACTGGACATAAACATATAAATGTGGACATAAACATATAAACTTTAAAATTCACGTAGCACTGTGTGAAACCAAAGGTGCTGTTACTACTTTAAGTTTTGGAGGAAACAATAGGTCCTAGGACTGCAGCTTTCCTATGAAAATCCCCTTTAAAACATGTTAAATGCACTAGAAGCAGTATGGTGCCTAAAACTCCTCACGGTCCACTCTGGTATATTACTTTTGTTAGTCTTAAAGAGCAAAGGGTAGGGCCAGGTACTGTGACCATGCTCCAAGGAAAGCCAGTGGTAAGAAGGCTGTGTACCATTGGAGAAGGACACAAAAGTTCAGGTACCAGCCTGGACTGAAAAACAGGTGTTTTGTAGAAGGCTAAAACAACTTCAATTAAAAAAAATTTATAATGGTTAAGTATATCTGCAGTATCTGGGAACTAGCAGAACCTGTTGTGCATAAAATTCCTTAGCCAGCTTCTGTTTTCTTTCTCCAGCTGATTTGTGGAGAAAGTATGGGCCATCAGTGTGGACCTGCTTTTACATTTTTTGGAAGAGCTTCTTGAATCAAAATATGCTGTTGTTTAACTTCAAAGGCATTTAATTTTCTTTGTATCTTTAATATGATCTCATTTAGTCGCATCTTTAAATGCTTAGATAAAGAAGCTTAACTGAATTATTTCAGGCTAATAACAAGGATAGGCCATTATTATTACATTGTATTATACATACATATACTTTATCATACACTTTAGGGGCTCTTTTAGCTATAATATGTTTCTAGACTTTTTGATGAGTTTGGTTATTGTGCAAACAACTTTAAATATTTCTTTGACCAATATTTAAATGTCATTTTTCATTTTAGAGAAGACAAGCTGTGCCTAAGTGCACATGGTGAGCAATCAAATTTTGATTTTCTGCTGGTTTAATGTCTTTTCTTAAGTAATAAAATTATCTTATTCAAATCAAGATATTCCCCTCATAGGAATAAAACTTCATGTAATACCAGCTGAGTGATTACTGCAGCTAGCCATCAGGCTAAATCTTTCAATCCAATGTGTTTTTAAGGTAACATGTGCTTTCCTATTTAAGGCAAGTTGTTTTTACCACAGAAATTATGTGATTATAAAAAAACCCAAAGCGTTAGCATTGAATTATTTTAAAGATATTTGACAATAATAATATTTCATCAAAGACTGATAAATGTAAGAACATATTACATAACAGACTTCATCACCTATTAGTGAAATAGAGTTAAACAAAGAACAACTCTCTTCAAGGAGACTTTTGGAGGTTTTTCCTTCAGCCTTCTGTTCAAGCAGGCCAGCCCTGAGTTCAGACAAGGTTGCTTGAGTCTTTGTCCAGTCCAGTCTTGAAAAATTCCAAGAACAGAGCCTGTGCAATCTCTGTAGGTGATGTGCTCCACTGCTGTCCTGTCTCCACAGAGGAGACACTTTCCTTTATATCTAGCCTGGTCCTTTCTGGTTTCAGCTTATGCCTCTTGTCTCTCCTGTTATCATCCTCACATGCACAATATGAAGAGCCCAGCTCCATCTGCTTGTTGCCCTACTGTGAAGTCCTGGGGACCTGCTGGTAGGACCCCAAAAGCCATCTCTGCAGGCTGAACAAGTCCTGCAGCCTCAGCTCACAGGCCAAGTGATCCAGACTCTGACCCGCTTGGTGGCCATCCCTTGCACTTGTTCTCTTTTATCAATGTATTTTGTGTGTTGGGAGGATTCTCAAACTGGACTCACCGTTGCAGATGTGGTCTCACAAGCACTGCACAGAGAGGGATAATCCCTTCCCTCCATCTACAGGCCACGCTTTTATTGACACATCCCAGGCTGCTGCCAGCTCATTTTACTGCCAGGGCACGCTGCTGGCTCATGCGCAGCGCGCTGTCTGCCAACACCCCAGGGCCTTTTCCATAGAGCTGCTCTCCGGCCAGTTTATTATCATTTATTTATCCACCCTTAGATACTGTAAAATCCCAACTTACGAACAAAAATATTGTGGAAATTCTGCTCTTTGTTGTCAAAACAGAAAATACAGCAGGAGACCCAAGAATTTGTTACTTTCAGCCAATTCAATTTTGTATTACATTATAAGTAATCATAATATGTTCAGATTTTAGAACACCACCAAACAAACTGTAACCTGGTACTCAGTACATTCTGGCTAGTGTCACATAATTAATTTTAATCAAGTGACTTCTCAGTATAAAGTTAGGTGTCAGTTACAGAGTGACTTGGTAGCATTTATATTACCCAGGCTACACTGTGGTCTCTTTTTGAATTGGACATCAGAAGCATTCTAAAAGAGGTAGTCCCTGACCAAAAATAGCTTTTAAATCAAAGCGAACATGATCAAGTTGTTCTTCCTTTCCTTTTTTGGCTATAAGCAGGGTAACAGAAAATGGTGATAACCAATTAATCAAGTTATTTCTAGACTAATTTTTTTCAGGTTGAGTTCATGGCAAAGACATGTGTTGATTCAAATGAAATATAAACTCATTCACTTGGTTCTAATTGATACTGACATGCAGTCATTAGGTTGTGGTTTCCAACGTAGTGATGTGACTGTTGATTTGGAAATCAGGTGACGGTCTTTCCTTTTCAGTGTCCAGAAATAGAGGCAGCATCTGCAAAGCTGAGGTGCCTACAGCCAAAATTTAAAATTAACTTTTGACTACATTTTAATAGTTATTTAGGTACCTGAAGATGAAAAACAAGCTCTCTGTGACCCCTGCTAATCGTGCACCAATTCCCAGTCAATGTTACTTCTGGGCAGTAAAGTCTGCACATGGCACAAAATTATGATGATACCTAGTCATTTCTGAAAAATTTAAGATGCTCTTCTTTACTTCTTTGGGTTCCTAGACAACATTCAAAACATCTGTAATATATTATGCTCCTGTGTTCATATTTGAAAATAGGACTTGAACTGCTAAGTGGTTGCAGAGTTGTTGAAGATGAACCAAAAAACCTGAACAATTTTAAACCAAGTTTAATATGAAGAGCTTAGAGTACTTAAAAAAGTGTGAAGTTAACTTCTCTTTTTTCATCTGTTAAAACAGAAACCCTTCTGTGGTTTCAGAAAATGGTTTCAGTCCCAAATTACTGGAATATTAGCTTGGTTTTTGTTGCTTATGCACTTGAGGTACTTGCATGCTCACTTTACTAGAATAAAAAGTTGCTATTCAAAAATTCTTAGGGAAAAGAGAGAGGTCTTTGAAGTTTGATGAGAAGGCATGATTGTTTACATTTCTCTAAGGCCATGCTGCAAACTCAGGTGAGAGACACCCAAAAGCACACTTTGGATTAGGCACACCTGAAGGCAAAATTTCTTCCTGGTGTGGAACTATCCTTGGCAGGACAATGATAGGGCTGGATGTAACTGCAGTGTCACAGGTTGCTCACACTGGGTTTTTTTCCTTGTTGGAAATGTTGACCTGTGCTCTGAATGTCTTCTGCTATAGCAAGTGATGTTTGAGAGAATTGTGGCTTCTGCTTATAGTGTGTTCAGCCTGAGCAGCTAGACCTTTTATTGTCTATAAACTGAAAGATACCAACTACGCTGACAAAAAATGTTTTTCATTATCCTGACGATTTTAAATAACTTGTGGCATCTAATCATCAAGTTTAACCATTTTCTCAAATCTCTGAAAATGCTCTTGTAAAATTAGATTGCTTTTGCACGTATCAGGAAATGGCAATCAAATCAAATGCTGATTCTCTATCATGTGGTAAATGCCGATGGCCTTTAAAATGCACCAGTGTACAATTCTTATATGCAAAGTCAGTCACTTGCCTCATGCTTTATTACCTCTTCCAATCTACCTCTGTGTTAATTTTGACTATTAGTGATTTTCTCCTTCATGATATTTTAGGAAAGAATCAGATAACTACTTGAAATGGTTGCTTAGTTTATAAGTATTACAAATAAAGAAATAATGGAAAAAAAAAGTTTATTGATAGACAAAACTGCAAAATGGTCTCTAAACTATAAATCTGCAAGGAGTTATTCCTGCAGGTAATCATTCTAGTAACATGAGTCTGGGCACAGCTTGGAAGTAGAAATTTGCAAAACCCCAGTCTAAAATGATTTTTCTGAAAGTTTCTCCGTGAATATTCTCTTTCATTCAATTGGTAGGTCATTAACCTAAATCCCAGTCTATTCTGGATTGAGTTGCACCTGCTGTTGTACTTTGGCCTAAAAGAAGAGGAAATATTTGGTAACCAATTCCAGAGGTTTAGCGAGATATATCACATCTCAGTAGCTGCCTATGAGCAGAATTGAAAGGCAAAGAGAAAAGTAACCATGGATTTTAATACATACCAAAATACAGGCTTGAAATTAGAGAAGAGCAGTTGAAATATCTGTTAAAAGGCAAGAAAAAGAATTAAATAAACGACAATATCCTCCTGGCAGGTGTCTTAATTTACAATGTCACCCTGGAATGTGTTTACATATTGCAAGGAAGAAAAAGACTGAGGCTTTTGTCAAGAATTTATCTATGAATTGATTGACATAGAATACAGTTTACAGAACAACCCATCCATACAGTAGAAAGATTTTTCTCGTGTAGTTACCACAGGAGGCTCTCAAAACAGGGATGAAACTCCAGAATGCCCGGAGAATGCCAAGGCTTTGTTTTCGTGGTATAGCTCACAGTAACTCTTTGAGTGGAATAACATTTTTTGTGTCAGCACAAGTGTGCCTTCAGCAAGGCTCTGCTGCACATTCATAACTGATATACCTGGTCTGGTACAACTTCAGCATGTGTATCAGGACAATCAATTTTTTCAGGTATAAATTCATCATTGTCAGTGAATTTTTGACCGGAAAATGAAAACTATATAGTTCTCCTAAAATTTCTTTCCCCCTTTTAGAAGAAGATCCCAGACTAGTGCTTTTTATACCGATTGCTCTTAAGACTTAAGTCTGGCCCTGTATTTTGAACCATGGATCCAGCCTAGCATTTGTAGGAAAAATGTCTTTTAGCAGCCATTCAGTGAGCTGTTGCAGGATCAGACAATAACAATGGATGATGGAGAAGACACTGTTTCTGGCAAACTAGTTAGAGTAGGAGTTTCTTCTCCTAGCTTGTAAGTGGTACTGGCTTTTTCAGTCACAGATTTAATACCTGTCATTTCTTTCAACAGTTAAAGTTTTTGCACCTCATCTTTTCTGTCCCACAGTACAATAGCTGTCCATGTTTGATCACTCTGTGTTGATAAACATTTGAGTTTGACGTGCAATTGCTTGTCTCTCCTTGTAAAAGAATGAGAGGACATCAAATAGAGATTGCAGATTCAAAGCAAACAGGGGGAGGCAATCTAGAACTGAGCTAAGAACCTCTTCACCTCAGTAGATTGCCGATGCTAAAGTTTTACACAGCTTTAGAAAAAGTCTAGACAAACCAGTAACAGAGAAATTGATTAGTATAACCATTTAATCAATAAAATTAAAAACAGCTCTTACCAATGACTTTTGTAGGACTTACACAAATCATAACCCTCTATATACCAAATCAAAAATTGCCTAGAATTCCAAATTAGTACTACATCATCTAAATATTGAGTTCAATTTTAATGGATCAAGCCCAGTATTTTGTAGTAAAAATATACTGAATATTCAGTCCTAATGTGTACATTGAATATATTTTTATTGCATGGGTGTTTCTTTTGTTTTGTAAGAGGTGTGGTTTTCCCCCAGGAAACAGTACCAACTATCCATCATTAAATTAAGAATCCTGTATAACTCACACAGCAACGGCAAAAGACATCTGCATGTTAGGAAACTTCCTATCAAAATTTAGAGGCATCTTAAAATTTGCAGAAAACCAATCAGTGATAGGAATGAAGCAAGTCAATGCAATTTTTCAGCTCAATAAATAGCAAAGAGAAAAAATGTGAGTGTATCTCAAAGAATATAGAAACACAAACATAACCAAAGAACATGTTAAAAACTGTAAAAATGAATATATATATATATTACAGTTGTAATCAAAACTTGGCATCATTTTGTCTTTAATGAGGAAATGGACATTGGAAAACTAAGCAAGAAAGTTTCCAGTCTGAGAAGTTGCTACATATATTAACTTTTGCAGTACATTTCAAAGGCATTTCCGGAGAGGCAATGTATGCCACATTAGACAAACTAAGAGGAATAAGAAACAGACATCTTTTCATAAAGCAAATCTAGATAAAAATCTTCAGCAAAGTAAATTGTATTTATTTATATTAAAAGACCAAGAGATAAGAAATGAGCCATGTTTGGTTTTTTTTTTTTTCCTCAAAATAATCATTATAGCTTAAATAAGTTAAGCTAACTCTACTGATCCATAGAAAAAAATTCCACATCTGGAAAATCTTTGTTGCATCTGTGCTGGGGTTTCATGCTTTTTGGTGCTTTGTTCACCAGTTCCCATGACTCTAACTTAAACCTCTCCCTTATTTTCTAAAGATATAGTGATCATTTCATTTCCTGAGATATGTTATTTAAGCTTCCTTACCTGTTTTCCTTAAACAAAGCAAAATAAATCCTCAAAAATAAAGCAACTTAAAAAAAAAAAAAAAAAAAAAGGACAGTGTGTCTTTGTAGCATGCTGCAATATGGACAATTATTTTAGTAGACTGAATTGAGATCAAGAATTTTAATTGTCAAAGATAATAAGGAAGTAAATGTTTTGTTATTGTAGACTTCTAGCTGGTTTTAGCAAATAGAAGCAAATTTAGACACACTCCAGCACCAAAATCCCCCATTTGCCATGAACAATTCATAAGCAGCACTGCTTACAATCTGAATTAATTATTGGCCAAATGCATACAGTGCAGACAACCTGAAAATAATTGGCTCCTATATTCCCTTCTGGTTGTTTCCTACATAATGCTACACAATTCGTTACAAGTGCTCTTTGACTCTCTATTTAGAAATGCAGGAGATAGATTTAGAAAAATAATGATGACAGAAATAAAGTAGCACAACCAAAGTACTTCCAAAACTGGGATTTTTCTCTCTTAAAGGAGCTGTGGGCTGAGTCGCAAAGGTCTGTTTCATATGTATTCTCAGAAGAAAGTATGCGTTAAATAACGAGGAAGTTTGGAGTGCACACATCCAGCAATCAGTCGCCAAGGTTTAAAGGGTACCTGTTTCAAGAACACAGTCACACAGCAGCATCTGAAAAAGTAAATTAAACAAGACAAAGACTCAAGTACTGGCATAGAGTTATCCCAGTTCTTCAGTTATAATGCTTCCTGCTCTAGTTTTGGCCCATGTGATCTGGTAGTTTTCTAGAAAAGACCCATGAGGCTTGGAAGATAAGAAAGGCCAGGAAGTGCTTGGAACTAGCAGTGGTAGGAGATTCACACTTACTGTCATTGAGCAGTCTTGATCAAAAAGGTCAAACAGATTAATTCATTCTAATATCCTTTGTCTACCACAGACTTCTCCAGGTTCAGTCCTTGCTTAGAGGATTCAAATAGGAATTTATGAGCAAATTGTCCTCTCACTGGAAAGACCTTTAGCCTCTTTCTTCCCAGATAAGGCTTGGGAAGGGCAATACCTCTTGTAATGCGTGGAAAACACACCTCAGTGAGATTCTTGCACGAAAATTTGAACCACTGCTTTCACCTGCTTCTTCTCTCCACTTTCTCTCCTTCAGAAAAACTGTCTTCAAGGTTTTTATATTTGAACTTTTACTGAAAAGGAGATTTTGGAAATTTTTTTTTTCATTTAAAGACAAGTGCATCTGATGAGTGCACTTTTGCATTTTAATTGTTTACATATCGTGCAACTGTTCTAGTTCAGGAAGGAAAAAAAAGAAAAAACAGTGAACCAGAAAATTAGCAGCTATTACAGAAACTAGCTGTACTTCTGCACTGTTACAAGCACCTGGAAAGTGAGGCACAAATGACTTTCAGCAGCTTCCCTAAATGGCAGGGCAAGGTAATCCCCGGCATAACTGTAGAGAAAGGTGTGGCTGACAGTGTGCTGGCAGGTGTTAGCAGCTGTCCCAGTTTATGGTCCCTGTAGAGCAGCTTTTCATACCAGAGATTGCTGCTCCAACACTCCCCCTCCTCTGAGACAAACCTGTGGAATGGGCAGAGCCATGCTGAGCCGTGCTTAGCACTTGCTATTCGTCTATCACTCCCAAACCATGCTGAGTTTTTAGCAGGGGTAAGTGGAAGTCGCTGTAGCCATAATTATAGCCTGCATGCAAATTGTTATCTGCATGAATGCTCACTCTATCAGCAACCTAACAACAAATCGATGAAACTCGAGAAAGCCTTACATGTGTGTGACAGAGAATAAAGGAGCTAAGGGACAGGGCTCCACATTAATTCAGCAGAAAACCAGCTCCCTTTTAACATCCCAACCCTAAGAACACTGAGTAAGCATTGCCTTACCGATGTCCTCACACAGGAGTCAGGATGGAATTTGCTTTTATTCCTAATGGACCTTTGAACAGCAGATCTCACTGATAAGAAGCAGCAGATTTCACTGATTCAGTCAAGTGACTGTCAAGTGAACTCAAAAGCACATTACTTTCCTGAGCCTGCAGCAATTAGACACTCACCCATTCATAGAACAGTCCTTAAAGAAAGAAGAAAGGTGTGCTATGTTCTCTGGCTTATGCTATAAATAGTAAAAATTTTGGAGCAAGTTTCCTTGATCAAGAAAAAGCTAATTCATATTCCCAGACATTAAAAATATAACTATGTTAACCTAGAGAACATATGTCAGCTGACCCTATATATCTCTAACTGAGGGATAAAATAATTTCAGAAGAGCTCTCATCACCAAACTGAAATTTAAAAGCTGCCAAAATTTAAATTAAAGTTTATTCCTGAAGAGCATCCAAAAAGATTACAGTAAGAAAGTCAAAGAGGCATATTTCTGCTCTTCAGTGATGTTAGAAAACAGGTATACAGTTATGATTAACCTATCATCATTTCTGTAATATCTGATTATCCTTAACTGATTTTGAAAGTACAATACAATATTTTTTCCTTTCATTCTTTGCCTGGTCTGGGTCTGCTGACAGAAACACAGTGTCTAACTTGCAGTCCAAAATCAGTAAATCCCTTCACATCTAACCCTGAAAGGGCACACACTACTCTGTAGCTTAGGCTTCTACATTTCATGTTGAGAGCAGTATTAATTCATGAAGGAATGTGCCAAACCTTGTAGGTCACAGATTCATTTTAATTGAGACTTGGTTACACTTCCTATGCACCCTTCTAATTTTTTCTGGACATTTTGGGACATTTTGGATTTAATACCCAAATGAATTTTGTTCCCACTGTCAACCACCAGGATTGAGCTGGACTCCAGTCCACTAGCCCTTCAACCCTCTGCTCCTCTCCAAGTCATTCTGTCTTCACTGCCTTATCCCAAACATCTCCTGATGGGTTTTCCCAAGGAAAGCCTGGGTTGTTTCAGGCATTTGGTTCCAGAGCTGACCCCAGCTAGCTTGCCAGACCTCTGATTGTGAACTCATGTCTTCATTCTAAGGGACAGGTAATTCTTCCAGAGTAGCTAAAGTTTGTAAGCGAACCAACCAGTTTTTCGGAGTGTGTCAGGTATTTTTTAATAATATTCTTTTTAGTTAGCTTACACAGAAACAAAAATAATGAAAACAGCATTCTTTTTCTTGAATCACTTTCCTTACTCTTGTGATATATACTTCTGGCTTAACTCCAGTCATCTTGAATGGCTTAGGATCTTACTGTAGGTCATGTTGTGTCACTTGAATAGGGGAGTCTTTCCAGCTCATTTTTCAGAGCATTCTCATATTCACTAGCACAATCACCAGAAAGCAGTGACTCAGTCTATGATAAACTGTCAAGCTAAGTTTGTCTCTACCATCTTCTGCTAAAGTTTTCTTGACACCTATTCAAAAATTCATTTCATTCATAGTTTCCCTTTGATAAGTTTCCATTCCTTCAAGCCTTTTCCTCACAACTAGGAAAGAAATCTAGTTCCCCTGGGGCTATTTGTCATAAACTCTACCCAGCAAGAGCTAACCAGAAAGCATATAGAGAGTCTGAACCAGAGCCTGGAATGAAACTTTCTCATTCAGTAGCGTCTACAAAGGCTCACAAGCACATTCCTCTGTTAGCATATGTAGCAGCCAATAAAGTCTACTGATTCTCATGAAGTGTATATCTTGTATCCCTTGCCTACCTTTCCTGTATGCACTTTTTCATGGTTAAGTGTTCATTCAGCATGTAACCAGGTGAGCACACTTAATTATCTCAGATTTCATAGGGAATAGCTTACCAATTGGAGAACAGGCAGATTTCAAGGGGACTTGAATACTTTTCGCCACATTCTTACTGTGTCTGTACTAAATTTTTCATCTCTTTGTGTGACAGCAATCAGCTGTAGTATGTTCAGTCACCACCAGGAAGTCTACCTGCCTGAAATGTTAAGAGGCGTGTGAATCCCTAAAAGTTGTACTAATTGTTTAGCAATGTATCTCTATGTGGATTTGTGTTCAAATGCATGCAGTCAATTTTTAAATGGAATTTGTAGTCTGGCTTACAGTTCAAGCAATAATTCCTGGGTTTCATTACGCATGAATCTGCTATGTTTGCAAAATATATATCCCTCTTCATGTATTCAGTGGGCCAGACTGTGATTCACCTTAGCACAAATAGATTGAAAGTTGTAACTGCCTGAAAGAGAGCTTTGTTTTGAAGGTGAGTCACAGTGTTGCGTCCCCAAATTTATTTCGCTGCCTTCTAAGTTCAGTAATTCAACCATTTGCTGTAAACTGGATCATTGAAATGATTCATATTAGGTCTATTTTTTACCCTATGTTGTTTTAATGAGCTGACTTTCAGCGAGCTGTGCAAACAGCTGTCCCAGTACCAAATGAGAGGACAGATTAGTGCAATAAGGGACACAGGTAAAAAGACTTTGAAGAACGAAATATTTCTTGTAGCAGCCTTCTGCTGCTAGTGTCTTGGGAAATAAATGCCTTAAGGAGGCTGCACAAGACTTAGAGAGGCATAGACAATTTGGCATAGAAAATGTATTTAAATACTAGATTATGCAATTCTAAGTGACCAAGAATTAGGACTGTGCAGCTACAGAGCCATTCAGATGATACTACAACAGTCTCTGTTATTTAATAGAAACTATGGAGTCCCTTCAGAAATTTGAGACTGTTACAGACTGTCTTTTGCAGACTAAACATCTCCCCTGCCATCCTTGTGCTTGCTGTGCTGGTGTATATGATCTGCACAGACATGCTCCTCTGGACTTTTGGTACATGTGACTTGCCTCTGTTCTACTGCCTTTTGTGACTCTCCAACCTGTACAGTGTCCATTGCATTTGTCCCCTAATCTATTCCAGCTGAACTGATTTTTCTGTCAATCCTTTAGCATTTCCAGAATTATGTCACACATTCACAATCAAGCCATGTCTTTACATAGGCTGTTGATATATTACCATGCTCTAGTCCTTCCTCTTCTTGCTAAGGGCTACCGTTCCTAACAGAGGTCCCCACCATTAGCATCTTTTATTTCCTGCCAGGAGTATAAAGATCGTGTAACCTTGGTGGAGAGAGTGCTCTGCTGGGAACTGTAAAAGCAGTGTGTGTTTACAGTAACACTAGACACTCTTTCAGAATAGGTCATTTGGGCATTTTTTGCCCAACAGGAATCCAGCACATTGGTTTTCAGGCAAGGAGGAGCAGAATGGATCTAAGGTCAGCATGTGCATGCTGTTAATGCACAGTTCATTTCTTTGTTTCAAGATTCAGCCCCACACTTACCCAGCCTTTTTTGAGCTTCCTTGCTTGGTACATCTTAGGAGTTAACAACTGGCTTTCCCTTATTTTTCTGAGAGCTCCTTTCATGGGGTTGTCATTGATAAAATAAATATAGTAATTGCAAAGGTTTGCATGACCTTTTCTGAGTTTCATGGACTCATTCATGTCTTTACAAACCATGTACAACAATGTGAAAAAGTCCATTTTTCCATAAAAGGGTATGGAAACATCTAACCTTCAACAGATTATGAAGTTTTGCAACTAGCATGAAGTTAGATCTGACAAGCGAGTGAGGCATTTATGGAAGAAATTACAATATTTTAAACAATTGATACAATTTAGACTTCCTTGGTAAAATAGAAAATATTTCATTTGGATTATTTACATTTAGTTTGTATTGCCTCTTAGAGAGAAAACCCATATCTACTGAGGATCAAAATATGCAGTGGAATTTGGTGAGCTGTACATGTTTAATACTTCATAGGTAGCTATTACACCTATATACTGACCTTGTTTTGGTTGATGATCAGTAGTACTTTACTGAAACCATTGTACAAAGTGCACACGCAGAGATGGGTAAGGTACATAAGAAAGTCTTCCGCTGAAATTAGAGTGAAAACACTTTTTCTGCAGTCTTCTCATCTCCAAGGCATGGTAAGCTGTAAAAATGACATCATTGCTCTAGATGAAGACTAATAAAAGGTGTTTAAATTTTGAAGGCCAAAATCTAATGCATCTTTGATCTAAAATAATTTTCAGTATCTGTCAAGGATGAATTTGAGAGCGTTTTTGAAAGTGTATTTAGAATTATACATTATTCCTAATCCTAGCTGATAAGAGTTTATTTTTTAGTCATTTGATTGTCCAGATGCTGAAATCTTACAGTTCTTTCATAGAGGAGGAGCTTTGCAGCATCAAATAACTAGGTTAATTGGGTTGAAATGAGGTTAATTAGTAACTGAATCAAATCCTATTAATTGAAATTCAGAGCTGTCATGACTTGATAGGGACAGAGCTTTTCAAAGTTTGTTTAATATTGAAGGAATTCCATTAAAACCTGGGTTTTAGTTGCCACTTTGGTTTTTCTTATGCATTTTCATATACACTTTAGATTTAAGTCTTGACCTTTTGAAATCTATTTCTGTTTCATTCCTGACTTTTATAGGCAGTCATCCAAGCTCAAATTTGTTATCAGTACACGGACAGCTGCTCACTTCAAATTTCAAGCAGTCTAGAATCAATCCTTTAAGAAAAGTACACCAAGAGTAGAAGGATATACTTGCTTGTTGTACAAGAGTACATTTTCTCCTACACTGCTATCCTACCATTGCATCTTCTAAAGAATTTTACTGTTTCTCCTTATTTTGGTCCCTTATGCATAAAGTGTTACAGAGCACCAATGACATTAAAAAAAAATCTCCTGGATATATTTCAAATGTCTCCTAAAGACACACTTATTCTGTATGCCTTCAGAAAGTCATCAATATCGGCAAACAGGGCTGAG
The DNA here is from genome assembly GCA_013397055.1 of Pachycephala philippinensis. Lineage (NCBI taxonomy): Eukaryota > Metazoa > Chordata > Aves > Passeriformes > Pachycephala > Pachycephala philippinensis. The sequence continues at coordinate 223,458 of VWZT01012036.1, forward strand.
TAATTTAAGCCATGAAAAAAGCATCCAATGATGTTTCAATTAAACTTTCAGTTATGACTAAAGTTTTGATATGACAAGTTTTATGAATAGCAGGCCATTTTTTACAGGTTATCAAGGAACTACGAAACTTTCTGAGCAAAGCAAACCTACTTTCAGGAGAGATTCTTTCTAAAGAAGTTATGTACTGTGGTACAGATATATGCTTCCTCTATTATATTCTGCTCATTTGTCATATTAAATATATCTTTTTCAATTTTGACCTTGCTAACTCCTGTGTTTATACTGCATCAAGGAGTCGCATCAAGGACAGCTGATATATGGATCGTTCTCTTTTACATTTGCACAGGGTTTTTTCTTGATTTTGTACAGACATATTTCATTTTGTCCTTACATAAGCTCCACAACTAATTAGCCTTAGTTTGGAGGAAAAACATGCACAAACACAATACTCTCCCCAATACCAAGTCAGTATGTTGAAACCTTGTACCACCTTAAAACATTTCCACACTTTCCTTGATGTGCTCATGCTTTAAATACTTGTAGGCTCTTATCATTACTCTTCCCTTGCATTATTAGCTGTCGTTTGGCTAAGCAGAAGAGGTTTTCATCTTCTCTTGTAAATCAAACTCTCTAGCCCCTTAATAATTTTCGTTGCTGTTTTCTGAATTCCTTCAAAATTTTTGATGTCTTTGTGGTACTGGAGAGGCTAAAACTACATGCTGCATTTGAGAAGCAATTCATTTGTGCCAAACAGAGTATGTCTGGTTGTTCTTTACGGAAACACTGAAAATGTAAATAATAGTTACTTTTTATAATATAGATGCACCAGAAAGATATTATGATGAAAACTTCAGAAATAATAAAGAAGAAATTACATATATTTTACCACGCTTCTCAGTCAAACATTTGACATTATCCTTTCACCATTACTGCAATACCTTATTTTTAATAAATATGCCTTTAAAATTCTAGCTTAACCTACCAGTTTCAAGTGTAAGATTTATTTTCTTGTTTGTTTTCTTCCTCAACTTCTTTGTGAGTGTTTTATTCCCTTCTTACAAATACCACTTTTTTCCAAGGAATTTCTACATCATCTACTCATAAATATGAAATAACTTCTCCTATATTTCACCAGCTCTTTAATTGCTTCCCTCCACCCTTCTGCTATGAAGCACTTAAAGAAGCACTTGTACTTACTTGATTCTAGTGCACATGAAGGTTTGTAAGTAGTTTTTCCATGTATGTATTGCAGCTGTTATTTTAGATATTCACATTTTTTCAAGGCCTAATGTGGATTATTTCAGAGCCATTCATATCTTGCATTGAACCTGAGGACAAGACTCATATTTCTTATTTTATTTAAGGACTGCATAAATTCACTATTGTAATGATGTCTCTGAAAACTTTAAGTTTACAGAAGGTAAATAGAATTTTAGGTTCTCCTGTGCAACCCACTTCATCATCTAGATATCTTTTTAACAACAAATGACAAAAGCATGTTCAGACTGAAGAAGAGCAGAGTAGATAATTTTAATTTCAGACCCCATTCATATGGGGATGCCACCATATATGTCTATTTTCAAAATTACTTGACAATAGAAAAATATTAGGTCAGGTATACATATATATATATATATATGTATATATATATATATATATAGTTTGAGCTATAGCAAAATACAGATCAGGCTGTCAGCCCTACAAACACAAGGTTCACATTTTCACCTTGGTTTTGAGACTATGAAATGTACAGTTTGCTAAACATATACTAATAAAATGACACACTGAAATAATTTAGAGGAACTTGCCAGCCAGCAACTAGTCTCAGGATATAAAAGTTAGGCTAAATACTGCTGTATCCTGTCAACCTCCTTTTTCCCCAAACCATCGAGTCCAAGCTCACTATTTTTCCACAGCCAGCCTTCAGTACAAGTGTCATAACCTGAACTCTAAGTGAAGATTTTCCAAACACTGCAGTGGGACTCCAGAGGGCAGATATGTCATGGCTGAAGTCAGACACCAGCAGGAACAGCAAATTTCATGCAGAAGTAATTTTGGATAATTAGCTGTGAAATAAATGAAGTAAAGATATGGAGAAATCCAGTTCCTAGAATAGCAGAGTGTCTTATTAAAACCTCATTTAATGGTGTTGCTAACTTCATGGAGTAAATATGAAACATTAACATCTATTAATAACTTTAGCTAGAGTTTTAGATTTCTGTTGTAAGTGTTTATGGTACGCTGTGTGCATTCATTATTCACAAAGATTTTATTATGGAAAACAGGATGTATGTTTCAGTTGAGATGATGGCTGCTTTAATCCTCCAGATAATTATATTTGACACAGTCCCCATAAAGCTTCAACTTGCATCTGTGATACATTACACTTTCAAAAGGTATAGCAAAATATTATATTCTTTATCTTTTAAAGATCAGGCATTAGAACTTGTAATCAGCAAGATTTCAGTTCAAATAACAACTCCCAGAAGAAAGACATCCTACAAAATTTCATGCAACACTTGGAAAAATCATGGGTTTGCTTTTTGATTTTTTTTTTTTTAGAAAAAGTAATCTAATTGTAGCCAATGTTCTGAAAAAAAAATCTGTATATCCACCTCCCTCTTGACCCCAGCACAACTTTCTTATTCTGTAATACTGTTTCATGAGGGACCAACCCTTTTCCACCCTTCTGTGAAATGAAGGTGGGGCAAGTAAAAGCCCAGGAGAGACAGGTTCTCTCATTCATCCTGCAGGGCTGGCAGCAGCCTGGAGCTGTGTTTGCAAATACTTTTTAGGTTGTACATAACACCGGAGAGAAAAGGTCTTCTGAGATGTTGGTCACTAATATCCAAGGTTGCAGAACTGATGTGAAATAGAATTTCTCAGAGGCTTACAAAAGGCTTCAACAAATTAACTTTCCAGAAAAATGAAAATTGAATATGTGTACAAAAGAGCAAATTGCCTTACCAAATCACTATCAAATATGTAGGGATAACTTGCTAGAATTTCTCAACACATCCCTTCATTTATTTCCCAAAAAACTGGTTTTAATATGAACACACAAATAAAGCACCTCAAAGAAGTTATGTCACAAGCAACTCCAGGACAAGGAGTTAAAAGCATGGCAGACACCTGAAACAGAAACCCAGAGACTGAGGAAGTTAGGCAGCATTAAAAATAAATCCCCAGTTTAACTATGTAAATGAACATTTGCACAAAAATGACACAAGGAGAAGTTACCATTCACAAACTGTCCATCTGTGCCTTAATTAGTGAAATCTTGAAATCTATTGAAGATTTGTTTCAATACCTATTCAAAAGTTTAGATTCAGTTTGGATCCTGCTTTCTATGTCATTGCTTCCTATGAAAATTCCAGTTTTTCTGCTGTTTTCTCAACCAATGAGGCCACAAACCAGCAGTTCAGGGATGGTTATTACATCCTGCTTGTCTTCACGGTAACAAACCTGCAGAGATTGTGTTTCACAGTGCTGCACTGGCAGTATCAGGGATGAGAAGGGAGGAAGACAGCTCTGCCTCTTTGCGTCACTTAATAAAACACACATTACACAGGGCAGTGATAATTGAAGATGACTTACATGAGACCTCTAAATCTCACTAAATCTTCTCAGGAATAAGCATTTTCCATCATTCCCTGCAAGCACTGGGACTTTCTCTTTGATTTAAAATTTCTTGCCGCTCTTTGATCTCTCTGTTCAGACTGATCTCTGTACTCTGAATTATCTCCCTGCTCACCCTCTGACTTCGAGGAGTCCAGCTCACATAACACTCCCCACGCTCCTGTTCTGCTCCCTGCTCTGTACACAGACACCAGCCTGCCACAAGTGGATTATATTAAACTCATTGAATCAAATTTGCTGTATTCACAATCACTGTTCATGTTGGTCACTGCAGACAAGCTCAAAGGCTTTGTTTCTTTGGTATCTTATTGTGCCATTTTGTATGAGAAATGTCTGAAGAGGAAGACCTGTAACTGAAGGAACTTACCATCTTAGTATGACTGGGTAAACACCATCTCAGTATGACCAGGAGGGACAGAGAGAGTGAAAAAGAGGGAAAACTGAAGAGAGGGAAGGAAAATTTCCAATTATGAAAGAAGATTGTAGAGAAGATTTTGAATAGGAAGTAACAATAAGGAGTTGGGGGATTTTTTGGAAGTGGTGGGCTGTTTGTTTTGCTTTGGGGTTTGGGGGTTTTTTTGTGGGTTCTGCACTTTTCTATTACTGCAATTTCATATACAGCCTAATTTGCATTTCCACTGGAAAGAAAGAAGTACCTTCTGCCATGCCTTTTATTCTATGAAACTTCATTCGTCCTGTGATGAATAAAATATTCATTCCTGTGATGGGACCAGTCAAGCTGTAATGTATTACTCACCTGACAAAAAGCTATGTATGGGCAATTTGCCTGTCAGGTCACTGAAGGAAGGAGAAACAAGGCTGTTTAATATTCTTTTGCTGTGGTGAAGCATAACACATGGCTAATGCTCAAAACTAATCTCAGTTCACAGCTTATTGCCATCAACTATTTTATAATCAAGAAAGTTCTGTGGCTCAAGTTTAGATATTTGGAATTGTTTGGACACTATCACAGATTAATACTCCCATAAACTTCTCTAAGCAGGTGCCTCATATGGCTAAACAGAATGAAGCTTTAACACTCCCTTTCTCATTTGAATTTTAAACTATGGTACCAGTACTAATGTCTCTCTCTTTTTTTTTTTTTCCAATATGCAGTATTTCAGCACACATTTGGCTGCACAGGCAAGACTTGTGGGGTTTTTTTATTAACGTAAGAATAGTTTATAACCAGTTACACTAAAAACAGGGTAAAATGGAACAATGTGCAAATGAAACTGGAAGCACATCTTCTTTCATGTTATTCAGTTACTTATTATTTTGTATTTATGGCTGTGATTAGGAATGTTTTCTGCGTTCCTGTGTTGGTTTATTTATTATTCTTGGAGCACACAGTGATAGTCAGACAGCAGTTCAGAAACAGCAAGATAAGCTTACACTTTGAAGTGCACAGAGCTCTAATTAAGCTGTGGGGCTGTTTACAAAGCAGGGCCATAATCACACCATGAAGATTGTTAATATTTATTTGAGATCATGTTTAATTTGAGACTCATAAATGTATATTAGAATGTTACTCTACTCGGTTTATATAAACCCACCAATATGTATTCATCTCACAACAAAAGCTAATTAAGGTAGATATTTTGACAAGAGCTTCTCAGTGTTCCACCAGAAGAAGGCTTCAAGGTTTAGACATTGAAAAGTTCATGAAAGCAACAACAGCTGTAGTTTGCATCACGTACTGCTGCTGGGGTGGGTGGATCTTGTGCATTTTCTTTCTTAAAATTATACACCCTTGTTGTTCAAAAACACAGGTCTGGACCATGGCATGAGGGTAAAAAGCCTGCACATCTTGCAAAGGCATTGTCTACAGAGGCAATTACAGTCGTCTGGAGAGAAAGTGATTGTCCCTGGGGCTTCTCCACACTCCTCCTACCACGGGGAAGGAGAGCGCAGAGATGTCTGGCAGTGCACTCTTGACATCATGGAGGAAACTCAGGAAGTTTTCTCTGTTGGGTCTACTCTCTCATGGTCTGCTATCTCTTCTCCAGACTGCACCCATTTAGCCCCTAGGCTGTTCAAAGGTTGACACCAGGGTGTTGACGTGAGTCAAATGGGAACTTTTCTGAATGCAAAATATGGTGGGACACATAGGGTTGAGTTCAAGGACTGACAAATTGCCCAGATATTTGCACAGTTACAAAAGGACATCTATGTGCTAAATGAAACTTCTGAATATTTTTATTTTACCTGATTGAAAAACAAAGATTTTTTAAAAAAAACAAATCCAAAGGAATCAAAACTTGGCTTTGTCATATCAAGAATTTTATTGGGATTTTTCAAGCTTCTATTGGAACATTTATGTTTTTCCTTGTCTTTCCATAGGAATTTCTCTAAATCTTTCCAGTCTGCTCTGATTGGTGGCTGCTTCTTGACCTGATACATGTCAGATTTCTCAGATACTGCATTTATTGCAGTACCAGATTTTCTTTTGGAAAGCAGCACATGTCAAATTCAAAATTCAAAGTGCTTCTTTCCCAGCCTGGTCTCCTAGATAGCATTTGGAGACATCTGCTGAGACATGAAACAATGAAACATGCCATGTGCCCAGCAGCCTTTTTTAATTAGATATAAAATTCGAATTCTGAATCATTATTTTGTTTTGTGATACTTTTGGAGAACTACGGCATTTCTTTTTTTTGCTTCTCTAACAAGGGGAAAGATGTTTGCATGCATCAGATCAGGCAGGCTGCATGGACCACTCAGCAAAGATGCTCTGGATTTGCCACACCATTTGTTGCAGTCTGTAGAGAAGTAACAGCAAAGCTCAAACTGGCATCATGTTTAAAAATCATGTGTCTCTGACAGCCTGTACATATTTTGGATACATACATCCTTCCAGACCCAAGGGGCCAGAATTACACAGATGAGCCAGAGATATACATAAGAATTTGCACGTTCATGGAGAGTCAGGGGGGAAGTTGATGTATTTTAAGCAAGCTTGAAGAGCATGAGGCTTGCACAACTGTTTATTTCCCAAGAGCTGGACTTAGTTGCCAGAACTAAAAATGATATCACCATTTCTATCCATCTTAGTATCCAATGCATTCTGTCTGCTCTTTATCCTAAAGAGCAAAAAGGATCTTTGGTATTATCTTTGCAGACCAGAGCATGGATGGAACCACTAAAGATAGCTTTGGCAAGTGTAGGTCCTTCAGCTGGAAGTGCTGAGCACGGGTAAGGTTAGAGGGAATTAGCCTCTGCCTCCTGCCCTTGGCTTGTTTGAGAATTATGTGTTTAAGAATGACGAGCAGCACTTTACAAGTGATTGAGCCTTGACAGGAAGATCAGAGAGGCACAGCTTTGCTTATGTTAACAAGAGGTTTCTAAAAATATTACCAAAACAAGAAGTGGGAGAAGTCAGTGGTCGCAGTCCTGAGGCCCACCAGGCCTGGGGGACAGGAAAGACGCTGCCCTGGAAGAGGCAGTGGTGGAGCTGGTCTCAGCTGGTGGGAGGGCTGGCAGGGCAGGGAAGGTAGGGTCTGGTCCCCATAAATATTTGCTTCTGGAATTACACAAGGAGTCTTCCTGGGCATGCATGCTGCTCCTCATGCATGGAGTGGGCAGCTGTCTCTCTCCTGAGGATGTACTGTCACCTCACTCCCCAAACACCAGCTGCTGCATTCCCCTCTTGTCAGCAGCAGAGCCCTCTCCTTCAGATTCCCCTCATATTATTTTTGGTTCAGCACACATCTTTGTTGACCCATCCAGTTTTTAAGAATTTACTTGTTTGGGTTTTTTCATCTCAGCCATTAAACTGAAAACACTGAATAAAATGAAATAATTCTGGAAGATAGCTGGAGTATTGACTAGACTATGACTGTGGTCAACACCAAAATTATTCAAATAAAAAAACCTGTGTCTGATGGTGGTCATTCTTAAGTTTCCAGACACAATGAAGCCAAGAGATAGAGCTGCATCATAAATTTTACCTAGACACTGGTTGGTGGTTTAGGACTTTGCTTATTTTTGCATGCATTTTGCTGTAACATCTGTATACAGCTAATTGAATTGTAGATGTAAGACATGGAAGGGTGCATTTTCCCAGTTAAAGAAAGGTATTTGTTTTCAGGAGATTTTTCCAGTACATTGTCAAATAGAGCAGCAAAGCATTTTGCCATTTTCTTTAAAAATATATTCTTTGCCAACCCATAAATCTCAGCATTAAACCCTTTTGGCCTTAATGTCATTCACAGTGCTCCAGTTTAGCTATTTGGTTTAACAATAAATTTATCTAGTACACTCATGTTGGTCAACATCAAAGATTGCCCAGGTGAGGTCTGTACCATGTGTACTTGGTACCAGTGGCCTCCTCTCCCAGTCTGGACTGTAAGCGTGAGTTTACCAGAGAAATGGAGGAAGTTCTTCCACACAAACAATCTGCAAGTAACTGCAGGTCTGTGATTCAGGTCTCCATGCAAAGAGCTACAGCTTCAAGGGGAGAGGGAACAAGCCTGAGCTGAAATGGAAAATATCTCTCATTTGGGCAGTAGCAACTGGGAATGTGGGAGGAGCTTGCCTGAGATGCAGAGTAGGGCTCCCAACAAGAGATCGAATAATGGCACAGTGGTGGTGGCAGCTCAGCAGCTTTCCCCTGAACACATGGGTGTTTTCCAGCACAGAACTCCTTGTCACCATCACCCTGGCCCTGCTGCCACCAGCTGCCTGTACACTGGGCACATGGATGCCTTTTCAGCATCATGTGGGTATAGAGAGGTGCAGACCAAAACTGAGCATACTGTTCCTCAAGGAGCGTTATTTAAATAATGCAGCAATGGAGACTGCAGCACAGCTCTGCTCTGATACCATCTTTCAACATGATTAAAAAATCATTAAAAATCATGTGCTTTCATATTGCATGGCAAATTCTTATCTCATTTTGTGACTGTATTGAATGTCATGAATCTCAGATTTCCTTTGTTGATCATATGTATTTGTTTTTAACTGTATTCCCCATTATATCTCTCAGTCTATAATTTTCTAAAATAAATTAGTACCTTTTATTTTCTATCCATATTTCTAACATATCTATATCTAATTATTTACTTGTCCATGGCCCATTAAAAATTTTCTGACATTTAATTTAATTCTTTACACAATCTTACTTAGATTATCTCTTTATTTGTGTTGTAGCATCAGACAAGCAAATGCTTTTAGTAGTATTTCTCTGCTTCGTTACAGTTTATTCCTCCTTTGCCCTTTGCCATTTTCCAGACCATTTTGTTGAACGGGTTGTAAGAACTGTTTTAAATATTTTGAGCCATGACATGTCTACATGTGTAACAAAACCCACACTAACTCTCAAAGAATCAAACCCTGATCAGAAACATATAGATGTTGCTGGTTTTATTTTTAAATTCTTAAAAGTTGTTTTAGCTTCCAAAATGAATAATGTTCTGCATGTTTTTATTGACGCTGTAGCCTGGACTAGGCACATGCTTTTGAAAAGGTTCCCCCAACACCATTCTTTGGTTCATATCTCCAAGCAATCTTGAAGCATGTGGATTGGATGGTTTTCAAATGAAACTAAGCCAAAAGATGCACCCTGGTAGTGTGCCAGTGATCTCCAACTCGTTCATGAAACCCAGAGGATTCATTCAGTTCACAAGATGCAGGTAGACATGGTTAAAAGTTACTCTACCTTGAGATGTGTCAGAACTTAGGTACCATTTGTTTTACTGTATAAATCCATTCTTTCTGGGCTATGTTGTTGGTAATGTAGAGATGGCCACTGGTAGTTAAAACCCTGTTGAGACTGTCTTCAACCTTGTTGCCTTCTAAAATAGAGAAATTCAGCTCCTGATTAAGTTATTGCTTACTGCATCCTCATTTAAAAACGAATAATGCTCTTCTGAGCTGTTCACTAATAGAAAAAACAGCAGATCTCATCTGAACAGAGTGTACGTGTTTCAAAACAGATATATTGTGCTCTGGTCATCATGTCAGCATTTGCTTATGTAAGCCTATGTCAGTATTTGCCTGTGCAAGCATTGTCACTTGCTCTACCAGGAAGTTTTGCGAGAATAATAGTTAAAAAAAAAAAAAAANAACCACAACCACGCAAGAGTGTGCTATCATATTGAATTTCTCTAGAGAGCTGGCTGCTTCTTTCTCCATCCGGTCTCAGAAAGAAGGAGGGGTGTAATGAGGAAAGCAACTGCAAACTATAGCCACCCTTCACTGCTGTTTTGTTCAAAGACATACACAGGACATTAGTGTTTGCAGATGCTCTACAAAGATAAAAGACTAAGGCCTAGATGGGAAGAAATTATGATCTGCATTAAATAGATGGTGAGCCAGTTATTCCCTCAGATACACTATTGCAAATCCCATTAATTTATTTTCACTGTCAGCATGAGATAATGATTTGTCTTAAAGGAAATGAGGACTAAAATAAGAAAGTGTGAAATAAATTATCTAATGTTATGAAAAGAAAAACTGTTTTGTTCTAGGAAGGAATTCAAAGGGAGTGAAAATCGATAGGTTAAAACTCACATTTCTATAATTTGGTCTCTGTATGCCAACCTTATGACAAGTTAATCAATCAATTTTAATGATATTACTTCTAAAGAAAATAATCGTATCTAATATTAATAGCTGTTGTTGCTGTAAAAAAATTAAGGACTACCCCTAGAATGAACATGAAGACAACTTTATTTGACAGTTTTGCTTTCCCATATAACAAAGGGGATTAGGTTTTTAAACTGGCATCTCTCATCTCTTTGCACATTAGTATACATAACATTAAAAAGGGAAAGAGAGTCTCAGGTGCCCTTTTATTTCTCCCTTTCTCCCTCAGGGAAGCCACAGGACACAGTAATCAATTGAAAAGGTCAAAATAAACAAGGTCAAATGGCTTAATTTACTGTGACTATTAATCTCAGTTACATTCGTAAACATTTTTCATATGGGAATTTATCTTTCCACTCAGCAAAGATGTGGAGGCTTAGTTCCCTCTCCTTTTTTTTATCTCCCCTTTTCCTCTCATTTCTGTATTTCCATCCTTTCATTACTGCATTGTCATGAAGTACTAAATATAGGGAGCTCAGAATCGGGCCCTATTCTGTGCCTTAGCTAGGGTAAAATGCAAAAGAACATATGGTAATGAAATAAAATACCTGATCTCTAGATACTTAAAATTACTTTATCTCTTTTCTATTTCTTACCTTTTTCATGTCCAAACATGAAAGATTACCTGAAATATCAGCTAAGCAGGGAAATATTATCCTAATAAATGAGCATGCAAGTATGTGCCTGGTAAGTTATTTGATTAAACAGGAAGCTAGAATCCTATAGATATCCACAAATAAAGCCCCAAATCTAAATGACTGTATCGTTAGCTCATTTGTAAACTGTTCCAGATGTAAGATTTTGGCAGCTTTCCAGTAGGCTGGCTGCAGTCTGAGCTTTCCTGCATCCGCAGTGAGAACTGCAATGCCTGACTCTTCAAGGAAAAGCTCCACAAGGCTGATGACAAATTATATAAAGTAACAACCTGCCTGCCTGGCAAAGAGAAATCCAAACAGATCCCCGGGCAGAGAATGCCCTTTTTCCTGGGGCTAAGCTACAGCCGTTTGACCTGGATGTGTGATCGATCTGCATTATGCATCACCCGGTGAAAGCCCCTCTGAGGAGATCATTTAGTGATCATATCAGGGACTCCACTGCTAGAGCCTTGGATGTTATCTGGAAAAACACGAGAGACAGACGACTGGCAGGTGAGAAGGACTTTACGTAAATATATTTTAAAATTCATAAGGGATCAAAACCTATAACAGTAATTAGTAGTATCATTTGCATATGTGTCGATGTAGCCTCTGAGTATTTCTCGAGCCTCTTGTTTGTGTGGCATGTTACATCTGTGCTGTGCCTAGGGTGGAACTGTGTGTGCTCCTTTAACTAAATGAGACAAACTTCAGTTAAAAGAAAAGCATCAGCGAATTTTGGTCCAGCATTATGGCACAAACTCCTCAGACTAAAGTGTGCTGAAGCATTTTATTTTGCTGTTAGGTCAGACCTTGTGCTTTACTGCTGTGATGTGCTTCAGTGAGTTGCGTTATGGAGCGTTTTGTAGCCAAGGAGTGTGTCAGTTGGAATATCTGGGCTGTGCACTGAGCAATTACTGGTATTTCCTCTGGCAAGGATTTCAGTGCTGTGAGATCCAAGTGAGTGTCAGGTATGCCAGAGCTAGGCTTCTGAGATATAAATTACCAGCCATCTATATCGTTTCAGTCCACATTTTTATTTTTACTTGCAAATACTCAAAAACTCGAGGCAGACCATAATAGAGGGCTGGAGAAGAAGATAATTTAACTCACTTTATTTTTCTCTTCTCTTTTTGTCTGTTAGATGAATGCTTCTCATTCACCCTGCTGGGGTTGTTACTTTTATTTTGCAGCATTTAGAGGTTTCAAAAAAGGCAGCAGAAATACACAATGGGTGTGACTGCCAGAGGGATCATTTTGGTTTGTTTGTATACTTACAGTGGGGGTGGTTTATTCCAGGGGGAGGGAAGGAGGGAGGGGAAATGTGAATAATGATAAGATCAAGGATGAGATGACCAAGAGGCAGACTTTATGGCTTACTAATGTAAACTGAACTTTTACATCACTCTCCTGCATTTATGTTTTGGAGAAATAAGAGTAGCTAAGTGCATAACAGACATTTGGTTGAGCACTGATTCCAAAACTGATTACATTGGGTAATCAGGCAGTGAGTGGCCACTGCCTGTAAAGAAACACGTGGGCAAAAATCTTCTCTGAATTAGACCTACTCATAAAAACCTTGTTCTGCCCACTTGTGTTAGTGACTGGATTAATTCTGTGCCTGTTCCCATAGATGGCAAAGGACAGTGAGTTTCCTAGGCAGAGGAACTCAGCTTTACCACTATTTTACAGTAAAACCTCATGGTCACAGGAGATCGGGGCATCACGTTTACTTCAGTGCTCAGTAGGTGGTCACAAATATGGCAGTGTAATAAAAGCACTGGACATGAACCTCTCTCCACAGCAAAAGGAACTGGGCAGACAGTCCACTTCATCTCTCAAAGGTGTGTTATAAAACTGGGTGTCTTTGGTAGCTTTAACCACTGCAGGGCATGGAGCAGCAGTCACAACACAGGTCCCGATGTTCAGGACATTGCTGAAACTCACTGGAAGAAGCACTGAGAGGAGAGAAATTCTGAGTGAAAAGGCATGGATGTTACACAGGTCTATAAAAGGGAAGCTGGTGGGGCCAAGTCAGTCTTTGTTTAATCTGTGTGTTGCCTGGTCAGCTGGACACTTGTTTACCCTGACATTCGTTGCCATTCTACCTGCTAGAGATGTTTATGTGAATGCTTTGAAGTAAGCTTTTTAATTTATCATGAAGTTCAGAATGGCATTTGCATCAGCAGACTCCAAGTACCTCTGGCCTGTGTCCACATATGACAACTGCTACCAACTGTCTTCTATAAAATTGTTTTCCTCTCATCAGCTGACACAGGAAAGCATATAATGATATGTAATGTATACCTTCAGAATGTGACCTACATATGAAAGTATGCAGATTTTATCAGGATACAAAGAGACCTTGATAAATGTATATATTTAACCTTGCGTATGATTATCAAATATTTGGAGGCTAAACAACTGCTAATTATATTTCTGGAGACTCTGTCACATTCCTAGAAACGGGGAGTGAATGTGAACCCTTTAGCCCCTTTAGCTGCACTGATAAGGGTCGGCATGTTTTTATTCTACTTGGCAGCTGGTTATGAGCCATTACAGTTTTTATCAATACAAGGCTTAGATGTTAGAGGACCCTTAAAAACAGTGACAGTTTCATTTTCCAGGCTGTGCTGGTGATGCAGACTTGTCAGTCCACTAGTATATTTGGGTTGCTCTCAGTCACAAAATCTAAAAATCATCAAGCTAAACCCCCGATAAGAAGAACAGTGTGTAGTTGGAGTAGATATCAGGGTGTATTCCAGAAAATACTTCATGATTAACAGAGATTCAGGAAGAGAAACAAAACAGCAAGTTGTGTTGCTGTTCTGTTTGTTCTCCAGGATATCAGCAGTTTAAACTGCTGACTACCTGAAAATGGTCAAGAAGGGTCATGACACTGAAAGAAGAAATCCTCTTAGATCAGCAGTTCGTGTTATCAGGACACGCCTTTTGAAAAAAACCACATTATTTACAAAAGAAAGAAGAAAATAACGAAGTATGCATTCTTCATGGCATGTTCAAGACAAAGTAAATGTTTTGCCTTCAAAAAATCCTTCTCACTTGCATACAGAAGTAGAACTTCATGAAATATAATTTGATATAATCATCAAACAGGGAGTACTATCTACTTCCTACATAGGAAATATAGAATGGAAAATGGTTTTTTTCCATTAGATGAGAATGGCTGGAGAAGAGAAGACCTTGGGAAGACCTTGTAGCAGCCTTCCAGTATCTAAAAGGGGCTTACAAGAAAGCTGGAGAGGAACTTTTCACAGGGGCATGTAGTGAAAAGACAAGGGGTAATGGACTTAAGCTGAAAGACAGTAGGTTTACACTAGATATTAGGAAGAAATTCTGTACTATAAGGGTAGTGAGGTGCTGGCATATGTTGTCCAGAGAGGCTGTAGACTCCCCATCCCTGGAGGTGTTTGAGACAGGGCTGGATGGGGCTTTGAGCAACCTGGTCTAGTGGAAGGTGTCCCTGCTCATGGCAGGGGATTGGAACTAGGTGATCTTTAATGTCCCTTCCAACCTAAACCACTCTATCATTCTAGGATTCTATGATTGTGTAGTCTTACTGACACAAAAGAAAGGAAGCAATAGTCCTGTGCAAAAGGTATCAAAAATATTTGAGATGCTGTTAAATTGTATGGAATTAAATGACTGTAGCTAAAAACACTTTGATTTTGAGTGGGTGCAGTAAAGGAATGCACATGAATGTGTACTGCCCTCTCAGATCACCTCTGTGTGCTTTCCTACACTGAGCTCTGTAGAGCAGCATCCTCATGTTGCTTTCAAACCCCAACACCAGGCCTGAGTTACTGCCTATGACATCTTACCATGTGGCAGAACAGTCTGTGGTTCAGCCAGCTGGGGTGGAGCACACTCGTATAAATACGGTATATTATTATACCATATTATGGTATATTGTTACTGTTGGATAAATTTGGTATAGCATATAAATATGGTATATATTTATAAAATACCTATCCTGAGGAGCAGTGAGCTCAGCATAGTCACATCATAGCAGCACAGATCATGGTTTTCCACTCTGTCTTTTTTCCTTCTTCTCGGTTTACGCAGACAAAGAAAATCTAAACACGTTTATATTCATATCTGGTGATCTTAAAATGTGGAAAATTATTCACTACGTAAATCATTAAACATTTTCAATTTCTGGGACATCTCAAATGCTCAGTAGAGGTGAGAAACAATTTGGAGTAATGGAGTGAACAGCAAAAGTAAGGACAAAGAATAAGACTTAAGATGACAGAGCCCCTAAAAAGGCAATATGAAAATTGTAACTTTTCTTGTTACTGCATTCGCAAGAAATAGATATATTTCCTTTGGAGTTCCCAGTTAATTCCCCTTACTTATTTCAGACCACATCCTCAGCTGGGAAGGGAAGAACATTTTGGCTTCTTCAGTGGACAGACCTCCCAAAGAGACCAGGATTTCATGCACAAAAAGGGCAGCAGCACAGAATGAGCTTTCACAGAACAGGAAGCATCATTCTCAGCTCTCAGATGCACACACCCTCAAAACACTGTAGACAGATTTCTCCTAGTGCCTTCACTGTTGTCTGAATTTACTCAACCCAACGCAGCATTTATCTGCATTGTACTAAGAGCCATTCTGTGCACCATAAAACATGACTGAAGATCCCAGCTTTTTCATTGTCACCAGCATTTTTTGGAATGTGTGATCACACACTGAGTACAACTGACTACTAATGTGCCTCTCTTTTAAATTAAGGCGTTTTTTTTACAGTGTAAAAGTTGCATTGTCTTCTGAAATTCTGGTAATATAGACCAAAAAAAAAGTGTAGGTAGTCTAAGGTTGGGGAATTACTGACAGTTTTGCTGCAGTAGCTTAGTCATTGAAAGTGTGAGGTAAAACTTTTTTTTTTGGTATTTTAAAAATAAACTTTCAGCTATTCTATTTGAAATTATATTATTTACCTGCTTACCATTTCTCATATTCAATTGTCATTTTTTCTAATTTAAAGTTCACTAAAACTTCTCAATATTGTATTTACCCCAGAAAAAAATTTTATTTGTACCTTTTAGCCTACTTAAGTGGGCTTTTGACACCATTGTTTTTCTTGGTTTTGTTTTCTGTTAATTGCCACAGAAATGCAAAATTACTCAATTTCCAAGATCTGTTACAGACCAATTTACATTATGCCTACTTTGCTAGTAGTTGAATCACCTGGAAAGATTCTATATGTCCTTGTAAATTCTTGCTAAAGATGTAGCCAGAGAGGGAACTCTGGGGTTGGACAAAAAGTAATCCCATCAAACAATTCATTTCCATTTAGATTCTTTTTAGAAGACTATCAGTCAACTTTCATCTAGTTTTCGTGGTTTTAGTATAGGCTGGGTTATTTTTGAGTCTCCTTATGAAAGGTTTCTCTGCAGGACCCTTTGGGTAGACCTTCTATTCTTTAATTTATGATGATTAGCTAGAATTATACCATTATTTAAGCTTTTCTTTCTCCTGGCCATTATCAATTTGCAGGACTTGTCTAGGAACACTGTGTGCATCTGCTGCATACTCTCTGTTCTTGTTGATGCCTAATTTGTTCTCCGTTATCAACATCCCTGTATTTCCAATGGATTTATAATTGCTGTTCTCTCTTATACTTTCCTCTTACCTCTGATGCCTTAAAGCATACCCAGGTACAGATTGTGAAGTCTGTGAGTATATATATACTTAAAAATTCTTAAACATTCCCCAGATATTGCTTATACTTCAAAGCATGTCTGTAGCTATCTATAGCAAGTAAAGGAAGGAAAGAAAGGAATTTTTATCCTTTGAAATTTTTTTAAGTCCCAAGTTAAGGTGAAGAATTTTGCACTGCATTTCAACTGTCTCCAAAATTTATGCTCATGCAGAAGAGAAATTACTTCTTGAAGTGTTTGCTTTGTTCTGAGATTGGAGAAAGATTTACAGTGTGTGTAGGTGAAATAAGGTCTTAAAAAATGGATATGTTGCAGAACCCAAGACCACTTGATATATAGTTTCAGATATATCACTGTTTGTCTCTATCAGCATTTTTAGGAAATTACTGACCTCCAGTCTGGAGACAATCTGCAACAGGTTTGGTGGTTTACTCAGGCCATTATATAAATATTAAACATAGCCACCTACCATGATGTAGAGCATGATCAGCTATTGATTTGATACATATTTGTAAATAGACTGTAATTTATGGAAAAGAAACAGGAAAACAGTAAACAATAGCTGTCTGACAACTAAAGGAGCTGTATCTATAATAAAGCAAATGTGGAACATGTAGTGCAAAACATATGAATAATTTATGTCGGTTGAATGGTTAAATATCATTATCAGATAAAGTTTCCTCCCTTTGAGAGTGCTCATGAGCTTTGCTTTTTTAGTAATTATCCATATAATTACTAAACAAGATTATAGTGTAAGCATGTTTTTTGAGAAAACATCAGTTTCATTCTTGTGGTTTATTATTCTTCACATCTTTCAAATTCAGGTATGAAATGCAATCAGAAATAATATAGTTCATAAATAGCACATGCTTGTCTAATTTTTGAAAATATTGCTACACTAAATTCCAATAAGTTATATAGAGTATTGTACGCCTTTTTTAGCATTGGTGTTTTCATCATGGAATGACTGTAATTCATTTAAGGCAAAGTCCTTCAGTCAAAACACTCACTCAAAATGGCATTTGGAATTAAATGCATCATTGGGTTCTTATTCCATATTCTTCTTCTCAATTTATTAGTCTATATATGAAAATGTAGAGAAATGCAAGAAAGGCTGTAGGTGCCTGTAGTGAAACTGGTGTTGTTTATTTTCAGCTACTGGAAGGCCTTGTTTCCAACTCTCTCATGCTTTTTATTTGAAGTCTAATACCAAAAGAGGTTGAAGCTCTCAAAGGGAAGAGAATGTGTGCATAAACTGTCACTTTGTCTACTGGTAATAAATATTTTCATACGACAGAGATAAATTGCACTGTTGGGAGACTGGACAATTGTGAAGTTTTATATGTGACTTTTCCATTTTCCTCCATTAGTGAAATTTTAAACATTTTTCTCATAGAGCTCCGCCATCATTTCTGTAATCAGGCTACAACAATGGCACTGTTTAGTCCAAGTTTACAATAAGAAGAATACAGTATACTAAGCATATTGTAAAAGTGGTTGCTACAAAATCCTCATGCATTCAAATTACAACAGCTGGAGAGGATTATGGAAACACATCCTTTTTTCAGTGGTCTGGTTTTTTCCACAGTCCTTGTAGCCCATTCTAGGACTGCAGCAATCAGCCAGCAAGTCCATGTCCTGTTCTGCCTGAGATTTTAGGGATGTGCAGATGAAGAATCCACTTTAACAATTAGGAATTTTTAGAAATAACTTCAATGTTTTCTTGGTGACTCTAAACTGATTCTTTATCAGCATGGGTCAAGGAGGTAGGGAGCACACCCAGAGCTGTCCACAAATCATGTCCAAGAGGAACTTGGCAATCTTGTCACTCTGCAAATAGAGAATGAGCACCCAAATGAGAAAAATATCACTGTTCCATCAGGCAGCTTGGACAGAAGTGGAAGGAAAAATGCAGTACACCTGGCAGCCACCTGTTAGGAAACCAGCCTCATCATTTATACTTTTCAGCATGTAAGGCTTGTATGCGGTACATGTTGTCAAATGGGGATTAAAAATGAGTGAGAAAGATGAAAATTATGGTCTGCTCTCTCCAGGCCCAGTTTTGTAATTCATCATTGTGGATATTGTTAAACTCTAGTCTTAAACACTGGATACCACAAGATAAGCAGCATTGTGTCTCTGCTAGAGGTCTATCCTAATGACAGACAACCAGGAGGCCTCATCTTCTCCTGCTCTTTGAACATTCATGTGCACTTAGCAAAAGCAGAGGCTCACAATCCCCAGGCCTGGCTCCCCAGACTCTATATTCTTTCAGCACTGAGCAGGCATTTTGCACATCTGAAAGACCACTATATATTCGAAACATTCCTAAAAACTGCTGAAAGCGCTGAACTGCTTTGCATCTGATTGTTTGGAAGGAGTCTTGCTCACAAAATATTTCAACTGCCACAGTTCTGCTAACATCTGGACATCTTCCTTACGTCAGAGGTGGATGATGAGATCCAGATGTTATGACTTACTGATGTTTTCATTAACTTCTTAGCAGTTTTGTCTTTGTTTTGTTTACCAACTGCAACTTCTTAGCTCCAACACACATATGTGAGTGTTACTGGGGAGAGTGGGGAGAAGAGCTGGAAAGGAGGGGGGCAGCCAGAGAAATTAAATTAGTCCTTGGCCTAGATCCAAAACAACTGATTTCTCTTATTACAATACTCTGTTCCAGGATATGCAGTCTGTGGGAAGGTCAGCCCCAGATGATAAGAAACATTTCACCAATCTGCTATTTTCAGTAAAAATGAGCTATATGATTTGCTAATTATGTTCTAATTTAAGAGTAAACATATTAAGCTATGAAGACAACAGGAAATGAGGATGTAAGATAATATTAATGGCAACCTTGTGAACTTTGCATTTACAATCATGCCTAAACCTAATTGCCATATAGAGAATATTTATTACTCTAAGGGAACGCCACTATCGGAGTAGACACAGGAGGGATCCTGCTTATATTGTAGGTTACACATTAGGAACTCACTGAATAGTTCTTGGGCACCAAATGGAGTTAAAAAAAAAAAAAAAAACAACCAAAAAACATATGCAAGAAGCTGCATAGTATCTCTGTGGCAACAAATGTCTTATATATTTGCTAATTTTACATGATAGAATTGCTTTTACAAGAATTTAAACCATTTCCAAAGACTAGTTCCTTCAGCTTTTTCCCACTGAAAATTAACTAGTGCTGGCAGAACAGTTTTCTTTGCAATGTACATCCTATTAAGAGGTTGAAGTAAATTTTCAAAAACTGACTAAACTTGCATTTGAATTTTATGTAGCCATGCATTTACATTTTTTGAGGGGATGAAAGAGAGAGAAACATCACAGCACACTGATTGCCTGACTGATCAATACCCATATTCACTAATTGTTGCAGCACCCTTAGCACTGTGAAAGAAATTGAGATCAAGAAAATCCTGTTTTGAAGAGATTATAATCTGTTAAACAATCACTGTCAGTGCTCAGTAGGAGGAGGTAAATTCAGAATCCATGTAAGCATGTATTATGTACCCAGAAAATGCAGCAGCCACTCAGACCAGCACAGGCAGAGAACTTATTGATCCACTGAACTTCCTCCTGCACTGCCATGTTCACCAGTTTGCAGCAATGTGGGAAAAAAGAAAATGGGCCAAATTACCCCAGTGCAGGAAGTATCTCCCTGTGCTGAGTTTGCTCATTGATATCAGTATTTCCAGACTGTGAGAAGGTATATTAGCAGTATAGTTTTTTTTTTTGGAGTTCTGGATGTGTTTGTCTGAGGGTGAACATGTCTGTGTTAATCTTACACTGCCTCTTAACAGAGGCAGCTAATAAAAGTAATAGGAGAGGAATGTTTAGACAGATTCTACTTCCAAGTGGTAAATTAAACATTAAAAAAAAAGAATGAACGAAAGAAATTGATAACAGCAAGCCAGTCAATAAGTTAGTTGGGCAGCAGAAAAAAATACAATAGCACAAGTGGTTGATAAGATCTGAGAAGTAATTTTCAATGTAATATATTAAAAAGTTGTGACCAGATTTGCAAAGATGTTACAAGGTAAGATTTTTTTTTACTTCATCCTGCTTCACAACCATGTCTCTTGTGATTTGACTTCAGATGCATCTTTAATTTCTCATGTTCTCTTATGTGAAAATATTATAGACGCCATCCATGACTGTAGCTTTTGGATTATATTGTAATAGAAATTACAGTGATTTATGTTTTGCAGTTTCTCACAAATAGGGGTAAGAGTTTGGCACATTTTTCTGAGGGACCAGAACTAATAGAAACTGATTGCTGAAAAGGCATAAGGACAAAGGAAATCTGCATTCTGCTTTTCTCTTCTTCTTTCACGTTTTGAGGTCTCTCTTGTGTACCAATACAATTTCATTTGGCAGAGAGATAAGACAGAACCAATACAAGGCTGTTCAGCTTTCGATGATCTTTTTGTTGATGCTCCAAAAGACTCTTAGTCTCTATCAGTATTCTGTACAAATTTCATAGCATTCTTTCAGAGTTTCTGCAAGAGCTACTTGTTGATGAAGTTCTATTTTGGCAGCCATCCTGCAGTAGCAAAGTATCTGCCATCTGAGCTGAAGGAACAACCGGCCTGCCCTGGTGAGCCATGGACAAGAAGGGTTTGGCATGTAACTGCCTGTCACTGCCAGTCACAGCCAAAAATCTCAAGGCATTAAACTGGTACTGGTCCATAAAACTGAGGAAAATAGAATTTTGTATTGTCCCATGTATACATTATATATCATTAAATGTACAAGATGGTATTTTTTGCTTTTACTTTGTTCATTAATCCGATATTCTTCCAGGTAGCTATCTGTGAACTATATAAAAGAAAGTGTGATTTCGAAAGGCTAAGTAAGCAGTTCACTTCCATCCAAGATTCTCGTATAACATCTTCTTGTGCTTTGCAATATCATTTGCCCATCCTTGCAGTCAGCATTCAGAGATGATGGGACAGAGACATGACTGATGTGTTCCCAGAGGGCTGGTGCAAAAGTGGCCTGACCTCAATCTTATATTTTCTCTTCATATCTGCCTCTTGTCAAGACATCTCTATTCTTCCCTCAGTGAGGTACACAGCTTCTTTGTGTGTTGTGCTTGCCTTGATGTACTAGTTCTTACCGTGCCTACTTCTCTTCATCCTGAACATGTTCGTTTGAAGATGGTAAATTAAATCTTCAAGCATTTATCTGCCATGATGTTTCCTCTGATCATTAGTTCATCAAATATTCCTGGTTTTTGTTAAACCCCACACAGAGACGAAAAGCAAAAAGTTTTTTAATGCAAATGAAAGCAACTTTCCTGAGCAACCTGATTAAGAGAGTCTTTGCTTTACTATCAATTAGTTTGTGAAAGAGTGCTCAGTAAAATAGGGGAGATATTAATTTGAGTGATCTTGCTATAAGACAGTTTAGATTAAACTGAAAGTTTGGTAGGTTTCAAAAAGTTAAGAAACCTTGGATAATAATTTTAAGGACAGTTGCTGAAGTCAAGCAGAACACTGGTTTTCTTTCCCTCTGCTTTTAATTGATGACACAGTGACAGAATTTCATGTAATGGATCTGAAGAAGAGAAACTCTTGTCTTTTTCCTAACACGAGGAGGTGCTGCCTAAAAATCTCTCATTGTGCAGAACCAAGACAAACAGGATTGCAATCTTACATTTATGTTGATGAATTTGTTTGTTTTTCTGCTGCAAGAATTTGCTGAATGGACATATTCACAACTTCACTAATACAGACGTGCTGACTGTATTCTTCTTCACACCACATATTTTAGAAGCCTGAGAACCTAATGAGGCTTACAGTATTGATAAAATCCTGACATTCAATCTTTTAGCCAGAATTAGAGGGGTTTTTTTCACAGTTGTATCAACAAAGGAAAGGAAGATGGTGTTTCCATATGATTTTTTCAATCTAGTAGGTATTAGTACATGCAGTGCATGCATACATACACACACATATATATATGTGCTTGTTGCTATGTTGATTAGTCTTCTGGATTTCTACAATAAAGTGAATGAGAAGGAAGAATTCTTAAGCAAAAATAATCTCATACTCAGAATTTTTAAGGTTCTCTACTAAGATTGTTCCTTGCCTTTAAATCTAATTTTGGGGTCAATCCAGAATTCCCCGACAGCTCTTTGCTAGTTGACTGTGGGTACATTTTTTGGCATCTCAGATCATATGGAATAGCAACAGTTCCTTTTCTGAGGCCAAAAAGAATAAATACTATGATCAGTAGCTCTAACCTTCTACATTATAAATCCCATAAAATCTCACACATTAACTTGCACAACATCTGAGAATTCTATATGTTTCATTTTAATTTATGAGTTCAGATATCTATTTTCTTAATTTTCATACTCTAGTAGTAACTTCTAAAATTTGATTTTGAGTCTTTTGTTCACTGGAAGATTAAATTATCTGTGGTCTGTTAGGACCCTCAAGCAAGCACTCAGATACTTCAAGCAGGAGGGAAAATGACTGCACAAATATTTATCACTGGCATCAGCGCAAGTATTATAGAAACACAGATTCCTTGGCTTATTTCCCAGCCACGGTAGTTTTTAAGATAACTCGAAGCCACTTTTCGGTTTGAGTCTGTTCTTTGAAAGCACTTGATAAAATCTATTCCATTTCTTATGGGCGTATGTTGTCATCTATAGGCTTTAAGGGTTTGGTCTGCAACCTGACATAGTAAAATACTACATATGTTCACTTTGTATAATTTCAAGAGAAACCTCCTTCTGTACCCCTTAGAAATGTTGTAGTGCAGTGAAATATATGCACGGTTATGTTCCATGGTATGTTAATCTCACTGAGGCTGACCAGCGTATAACTATGTTATAACCCCCTGGAAACTTTTTCTTCAACTGCATATGCAGAACCCCTAAAAAATGGACACTCAGTGAAAGTGTAAAAATGAGATATTAAATTAGAAATGTAACATCTCAATTTGTTGATCAAATAGTAGATATTGCTAATGAACTTAACTTGGGAATTTTCTTAATTATCTTGTAATAGGCTATTGGACATGAAGCAATAAAATTAGATGATCTCAAATTGAAATGCTTTCTCATTTCAGAGAATTCAAATAGTTTCTGTCTTACTAGGAGTAAGGAATTTTGCTGATGTGAAAGCAACAATAACTTCACTGAGGAAAGAATGTAGTCCAACAGAATATCAGTGTACTGAAGATAGGTATTTTGATGGGATTTTAAAGACCATTAAAAAGATAGTCCACATTTCTCAATCTTTCCAAC
This sequence comes from Pachycephala philippinensis, assembly GCA_013397055.1. NCBI lineage: Eukaryota > Metazoa > Chordata > Aves > Passeriformes > Pachycephala > Pachycephala philippinensis. The sequence continues at coordinate 247,283 of VWZT01012036.1, forward strand.
TACCACGAGAAGTAGAAATGATTTAGCAAACCTAAGTAGAAATGCTTGTAACATGTACCCTTGCACTTTACTGCCATTGCAACATTTATGGGTGACCATAAAACCTAATCCATTTCCCACTATCCCTCTATCTGAATTCCTATATTGTTCTATCATCCATCAGATCTATGTGTTTAAGAACAGAAATAATGACAATCTCCTCTCTTTATTTTTTTTCCTCAGACTGCAAAAAAGAAAAATGATAGCAAAGAAAGTTGTCTTACTTCTTTCACAAGTTGATCTTCTTCTTCCGTGTTTTAATTAGTACTATTTATAATACTTCTTTTGCTCATAAGACATCTTATATTGTAATGTCATTGGGGTTAGCATCCTCACACAGCCCATTTGAAAGCTGAAACCCGTAGTTTCTGATCTCTGAGCCCACCACTGCTTTTAATAAGATCTACTGAAGCTGTTAGGAATTAAAGGTCATTACAGCTTTGTGTATATTTGGGCTATTTGGCAAAATTAGCTTGCCATGGTGGCCTGATGGGTAATGATGAGCACATCTGGTTCCATTTCTTTGGAGCTGCCACAGCAAGATGTAATTTCAAACATGAGGTTTCAGTATTTACCACCTGGGGAAATCTTCACAGGGATTTAACTCTTCTCTGCCCACTTTAAGATCATTCACTCTGGTTCTTCCTTTGTCTTCAGTGCACCAAACCATTTAATTCCCACCATTTCAGTTTCCTGACAGGGGCCAGTTTACAACAAGAAGTAGAAAATTGTTTGTGACAAGGACAGACAACACCATATGTTCATGCAATGTCTGGAACAGGTGCTGGGCACTCTCTAACTTCTACATCTCTCCATAGAGTGACAGTGCCGTAGATGAAATTTTGTCTTAGAACAGAGGGTTCACAGCAATGAGCAAACCTGACTTTTTTTCTGAATGGCAGAAAGCTTACATAACATATAATGTGTTGCAAGAAAGAGATCAGAATTAGCCCTCAGGAAAATTTATCTTTAATAAGTAAGACTATTTAAAGAAATTATTTAAATATAAACGTTAGAAACTGTGATTTTTTTTTTTTGTATTTTAAAGACAGTTCAGTATAAATCTTAAGTCCAGTACCACAAAAGGCATAGCAAAAAAACCCCACACAGATGACTATAGTACAGTTTCTTAGTTCTTAAAAATACAGGCAATGACCTTTATTACAAAAATGGTGTCAAATTTAAAATATTACTAAAATCTACTGTTCTGTATGTCTTATACTTTTTAATGATTTTGTTCTCTTTTTTTGCTGGTCATAACTCATTAAATTAAAAGGACATGAGTGGAAATGAGGAGCAGCACAGATGTTTGGCTATACATAGGAGTACACCAGAACTTCCATATCTTCCTGTATTCGCAAAGCAGATAAGGTCAGATTACACACCTGCCTGTTTTACCACTAATGCTCACTAGAAAGCATGAGAAATAATAAAATATTATTCAGAAGTATAAGAGGAATTTATAAAAACAGGAAGAGTTTCATGGGACCAAAATTAACTTATAGTTGTTCTTGAAAAGCAGACTGCAATGTATACCCAGCAAGTGTGGGATTTTTATCTTTTGTTTCATCTATTTGTATGTTTCTAAATCACCCCGAGAGCTGGGGAGTGGAAACACCTTCTCCTTTACATTTAGCAACATAACTAAAGTCTCCACATGGATTTGTTCTCTGTTTCTTCCTATTTATGTAAATACTGGCACATAATGAAATTAAAGGCAAGACCAAAACAGGCATTTGGTCTTGAAGCAGAAAGCAAGTAGAGTCATCATCACTATTATGGGTAATCCCATAAAACTGGATTTGACTTCAGGTTCTTAATTGCCATCAGTCATCTGATTCCTCCTGGAATGTGGCAAAACCATGGTTCTTTTAGCAGTAAGGTGCCCCAGCATAGCTTTTTGAAGAAAGCTAGAACAACAGAACACTGATAACTCATTAAAAAAGAGGAAATGGAAATAAAATTCCTATACTGAGACTGAATCTTATATGCCTGACTGAGACATGCTCTCCCATTTGCCTAACACTTTTCAAAACAATTCTCATGAAACATCTGCAAACTGTCCAAAAAACTAGTCTCAGAGGAATTTGTGTCATCATCCTGAAAACACTTCTTGTACTTATGACTAGCACAAATAAATCAGTATACCAGAACTAAGTTATAATGAGACAAAAATCACATTTCCCCCCTCCCTTGATGTTTAATTTGTTTACTAGATGAAATTGTTCCACTAAAAAGCCAAATACATTATATAAAATACTTATTTTACAGGTACAGGATAATTAATACTTGGAACTGGTGAACTGGGGTAAGCAGGAAATAAACTTTGCCTTTTCATTAACAACACATCCATTTCAATTGCATCCGAATTTTCTTGACCATTAAGGAATTTTTAGTATAATTCACAGCTTAAGTGAGGTTGGGAACATCATATGATCCAATATGTTGTGTTGAATATTGCAGTGAAGTCCTACTCCAAAATATTTTTCCTTTTCTCACAGACTCAATCTGAAGCATGCTATACACCATATTGTGGCTGAACAGGTTTTCTTATCAAAGAGAGCATTGTTAATTTTAATGGAGTTACAACAAATATTCAATAGCAAAGTGATAGTAACACTAGAAGAAACCCACAATACATGAGCCAGTTTTCCTTTTCTCTTGTCCAGAATCAATACAGAAAGTCCTTTCACGTTGGAAGCCCCATGTGTAGCTCTGCTGCCATTCCAGTACTCTACATATGTACACAGAAATAACACTTCTAACTTTGAAATGCAACTGTCCGAGGAAAGACAAAGAAGAAAAACCCACAAATTCAGCAGTTTGGGCCTTTTAAACCTAATATAAGAGCATCCTTTCCAGAAGAGTGTTACCTGCAAATTCCATGCTGTTCAGAAGAACCTCCTTTCTTAAGGCTTTCCCTGCCACAGGCATACGTGGAGACATCATCCCATAAAAATTCCCCTGGCTCAGTCTGCTCCCAGTGTAGGTGTGTAAAATATGAGTGTAGCCATGGCTCCAGAGAGCTCATCTTCTCACACGAGGGCAGAGGAAATTTTGTAATGCTTATCTATAGCTCTGTTCTTTAGTTACTGCCTGTTACACAAATTAATTCAGAAGCATTTTTGTGTGCATGATGGTAAAAGGATTCAAACTTTATTCTCACTCACACTTGAGCCCTTTCAACAGTGCTTAATACTCTGCTCCTTTGAAGTACCTTTAAACTCAACAGGCTGATAGAAATAGCAGTGAAACTGTGCAGATTTAGAAAACATCCTTCTCTTGGCTGAAGGTGAGGATGAGCAGTTGTGGCAGTGACTGGAACTGCAGCTTTTTAGGCAGAGTAACTCCTTTTAAGAAGAGGATAAAACTCCTCAATCTTTACAGCCCATCACAGACATGCTCAACTGGGAGCAACTATGCCTCAGTCTTACTTTATTCTTCCCTCTGTGGGGCCAGACTAATGAAATTCTGATCTCTTGGCCTACAAGCAGCAAGTATGAAAGTGGGGTTTCTGCTTTTTTCCCCACAAACTCATGGTGAGCTGATGGGTTTACCACCGAATTTCTTGGATGCAAATGAATGCACCCACACTTCAGTGGGTATGAGAACTTAAAGGTGGGAAGTAGCCTTGCATAAAAAAAATACAGCAGGGTTCAAAGTCAAATTTTATCATCAAAATAGAATTCCACTCTGTGGTAACAAAATAGACTTCCAGGACAATCAGGGTCTGGTTTCTGAGTTGTAATTTTCTATACGTTTTCCACTTGTACCTTAATTTTAACTCAAAACATGTTTTAAATATTACTGTAGTGTTAAATAATTTGTAGCAAAATGGAAAGTCACTATAAGTAAAAAAAAAAAAAAAAGAATAAACTGTTCTGAGACATATCTATTAGGCAGTTTTGTTAATTAAGAGTGAAAGGAGAAATTCAAGAGCAAAGCTCAAAATGACATGCACAAGAACACAAGACACGAACAAAAATCATCCAGCATTGACATTCACTGGAGGAGAATGAAAGGAGTTCACTATTTAACTTATTACTTTCTGTAAAACCTTGTGAAACAGCAATAAAACCAAGAATCTAAATAACCCATCTATTTCAGCAACAGCTAGTAAACTAAACAAACAGCAACATGGATGAGTCTTATTTTATCTGTCTTTGGCATGACTGTTCACAGTTTCTTAGCAGCTGCTACATTAAATAGCACTCCTGAGACAATGGCCTTTGAGGCTCTGCAAGCATCTTTAAAATTCTGAACTTTTAAGTTGGCAGACTCTGTCTTCAGAAAGTATTTTGTATGTATGTCAGGACTGTCATGAATTTGAGACAATGTGTGTGGTCTTATAGGTCTCCTTAAATCCTGTAACTAGGTGAGCTAACTACATGCAATATACTATACTGATAAGTGTAATTAACAGGAGTAAATGGGACCCCCTCGACTTATGCAAATAAGGCATCATTAGTTTATTCAGCCATCTGTTCTGATTTGATTCTGTATTTCACAGTATGCTAGAAATTACACTCACTTTAGTTTTCTGCAAAAATGATTCTGAATAATTCTGACTCATTCTGAAGAATGATTTCTTTCTTCTCCCACCTGAGTTCATTCCTTACAGATAAGCAAAAATCATCTCATCTAACAGGGCATTACCTCTGTCCTCACCATTCCCACTCTTTAAATAGCATTAAGAAATCATAGCAGCTGTTTACAAAGATATCCCACTTACAGCTGTAAGTGACACGAGTGCTTTATAGCTCTGTATTAACAAGATATCAAAGTGGTTTCTTAGAGAGTAGTGCAATTTCCCTTCTGCTCTGGGTGCATAAAATCGGTGAACCCAATAAACTAGAAAAGCCTCATTAATGGAATCAAGTGTCCTTTGTAAGTGAGCAGCAGAAGCCAGCAGATCAAAGGTGTCCCACTTCCTTCAGTAGTGCCTGCACATCTGTTTTTGTTAGATCAAATACGCGGTTAAGCTTTCTGGTTGACAACAACAAAGCTTTTTGCTATTACTGTTTTTCTAATATATGCTGACTTCAGTTTTCAGCCCATCTTTTTCTATAAATACTTAAGCGTTTTAACATGAAGTTATGGGTCTGATTGATATAAACTGTGTCTAACTTTAGCTACAGTGTTGGAAGAGATGTGATGCCCCTCATCTGGCTCATGTAAACAAAAAGATTAGATGGCACTTTGCTGGAGTTAAGTTTCATTCAAAATAACACCAAATGCTGGTATTTTTTGCATCTATATCCAGCTACAGACAAGCGCAGGGCTGGATCTGCTATTCTATCAGTAGATGTGCTCTTGCTTATGAAAAAGAGATAAAAATAATAAAGAATGGTATAACCTCTGTGTAGTTTAAAAAAACCAAAATAAAATAATAATTTTGTAGGAACATATTTAACTGGGACCAAATTTGAAGAGCTGAGTATTAGTAGGCAAAAATCGAATTAGTTCCCTTTTTTTTTTAAATATGAGAGAACCTGTTTAAATACTGAATACTGAATTTCAAAATATAATGTTTTTTAACAGTAATCTCTAAGAAATTCTTTCTTTTCTACTTTTTATCAAATAGGAAAAACCTAACACTATCAAATTAAAACACTGCCTACCCAACACCATCCTTACTCTCTTTTGTATATTTTTCTACAAAGGATTTTGCAGTAGGTCATTCTTGTTGAATAGCACATATATCCCATAAACACAGATTACCACATGGCACTAGACTGGTAATTGGAAAATGTACTAGAAGCTACTTTGTGAAGAAATGTGTTAGTACTGAAAGTGGTCATATATATATATATGTGGCTGAGCAGCCCACTGAAATTGTAAAACACTAATCTGATTGTGATGAACTGTAATTATAACAAACGGGGACAAAAGAAGTGAGGGAAAGGCTAATCTAGTAATGTGTTTTACAAAATTTTCTCTGAGAGGACAGTAAAAGGAGTCCTTTAAATTGTTCTCTCTCCTTCCATCTGGCATGCAGAGCTGAGGAAGCTGATCAAAGAAAACGAAAAATGCCACATATTTTTGCATGGTACTGCACATGTGTGATTAAAGGCAGTGCGCAGTGCCTGGTGCTGGTGTGACCCAGTGTCCATTGGAGTGCAGTTGACTCCTTCCTCCTGCTTTGGCAGATAGGTGAAACAGTATTTACAAGAGATCAGGGTGATTATATGACTCACAAAAAAAAAACAAAAACAAAAAACCACCCACCAAAAAACCCCAAAAAAAACCCACGAAAAATAACCCATAGCAAAGAAACAATGTGTCCTGTTTACTTGTCAGAATACAAGAATAATCTGAGCAATGTGAGAAAAACAAATCTCATGTAAAGCATGTCAAGAAACCCTTCTCTCTACTCAGGAAGGAAAACAGATAATTTTAATTCTAGTGTTTCTATTTGTAACCTAACATATTTCTTCAGCTAAAGGAGACAAGCAGTGACTTTAAATAGGCCTCCTTGTTTCCTCTTGTTCATATCACTCCCCAAAGTGCTCTCCACCCTATCCTTTTCTGAGTGATATCCTTATTCATTCGTATTTATGAAGGTTAGGTCATCCAATTCACTTACGAAGTCAACAAGACAAGTTAACCAGGGCTTTGGACCAACAGCAAATGTTACATTTCATATTCCCTAAGTACAAACTAGAAACAGCATAAACATTTATAAAAGAGTTCAAGGAAAATGGATGCACAAAGAACGTTTATTTGTTTGCTTATTTAGGTTTCCTTTGTTCACAGATCACTTGGTATTTGTTTAAAACTATACAGTGGTTTGATTCTTACCAACTTTCGATAGCAGAGCAAATATGTTTATATAAAGCTGAATTATCCTCCCCAAAGATGGAAATTACAGCCAAAGACTATCCTAATGGAAAACTGAGCTCTTACAAGATTTATTCTTCACACTATGAACCAAGTATGGAAGATAACGAGCAGGTCCTCCAGGTGTTTTCCAACACTTCACAGAATAATCTTTCCCGTGACTTTACCAGGCACTGAAGTGAGACTGACAAGTCTGTAGATTTCAGGGCCCTTCTTGCCCTTCTTGAAAACTGGGATGATGTTTACCAGCTTCCAGTCAGCTGAGATCTCTTTGGACTCCCAAGACTGCTCAAAAATCATCAAGAGAGGTTTTGTGTCATCAGTTAGCTCATTGAGGATTCTCCGATGAATCCCATAAGACCCCATAGCTTTCTAGAGATCCAGCTGGAGAAGCAGATCCCACACAAGTTCAGAGTCAAGTGCGATTTGATGGTTCTTGCAGCCATGGTCTTCCAGCTCAGGGCACTGAGATCCCCTTGGTCCGCCATCTGTGTTGAAGACAGAGGCAAAAAATGGATTAAACACCTCTGCCTTTCCCTGTCCCTGTCTGTGAAGTGACCATCCACATCCTGTATCAAACTATTATTTCTACGTGGCCTTTTGGCATTAATATATTTGAAAGAAACTCCTTTTATTGTCACCCACACTTCTGGCTAGTTTTAACTCCAGTTGAGCTCTGGCCACATGAATTTTCTCCCTACAGTGGCAAGCAACATCTCTTATTCTTCCCATGTCACCTGACCTTGCTTCCATTGGGCGTACACCTTTCTTATTCTTCTCATTTCCAAGAGAACATCTCTATTCAGCTGAGCCAGCCTTCTGCCTTGTCTGCTTGACTTGAGACATTTGAGAATTGCCTGCCCCTGGGCCTCAGGAGGTGATGTTTAAACAGTGAAAAGCACTGATGGTAGCGTCTTACAAGAACAAAGCTTACCCTACAAAAAATCTGAGAGTGTCCTACAAGTATCAAACTGCTCACAAAGAGTACATTTAATTCATCAGCAGAATTAAGCCAAAACCTAAAAGTATGATTCAGTAAACTGACTATCCATGTGTTGAAAGTACACATTTAACAATCTGAATTATCCAGTAAAGGGCATTTCTTTCCAGCTATATCATGAGTGTTAATTTAAATCCATTAAAATTCTGTAATCTGCTTTTTCATTTCAGAACTGACCATTTTTATTTATACCTAATGATGGTGCTAATGGATAGTTATCCTTATAGCAGACTAACAAATAGCAAGACATTATTTTCATGAGGCTTTTTATGTAATTGGTTTTTACCCAGTTTAGGCTAATTCCCATAACAGATTAGCAATCTGTCCTGGAAAGCAATGTAGTAATATGTGAGAAAGAAAACATGAAGATTTTTGGTGTAGCATTGGAGCATTGCTAGAAAGTAACTTGCGTTCCAGTAGTGGTACTTAAGACGCAGCTGGAGTACTTCTGTCTTAGAGATTTTCTTTTTTTCTTAGGATCTTAAGAGAACAGACTCCCAGTCCTCAGTCTTCCCCAGGAAGTATTAGTCCAAGATATTCTAGTTCAGGATTTATTTTGTATCAATGTGGTTTTAGCTGCAACCCATTCTCAGCAAGGGAATCTCCATTCTCAGCAAGGGAATCTCCATATGTCATCTAGTTCCACAAATGTGCCAGTCTAGATACTGCCTGACAGCATTGATTTTAGATGCCAAAAATTTCCACTCTTTCTCTGATGAAATATTTCATTTTAAACCCTGTTGCATTGAAGGAAGTGGGAATTTTGCCAGGATTTCATCCTATCTGCTTTCTGAGCCTACCCATGAAAATGTGCTACATCACGTGACATTCCCAGCACAGCACTGGGTAGGCTGTATCCTGCAGAACGACATCTTTTGTAAACAAGATTTAGCAATCTTGGAGGGAATTTCCTGCTGCTGGTCAGATTGTTTTGAACACTATTGACCTTGCTGCAGATTTCTATTCTAAGAGCAGCTATTCATCTGTGTCCCATCCAATTGCTTTGATGACAGTAACTGCTGGGGAGGTGGATAAGGAAATCTAGAGACACTCGTTCCAGTTGTGAGGCCTGCTGATAACCAGCCCAGACTGTGCTCTGGCTGGTCTATACCAATTTAAACAGTTTGGAAGGAAATAACTTCACTGAGGAAGGAAGCAAGGGAATGCGGAAAGCAAACCAAAAAAATTCCAAGTACAGTGCTAACCTAGGCCACATTATGTTGCCATCCTACTACCAAGTTTTCACATCAAAACACATGGAAACCATGCCTCAGACTGCACCAAAAGTATATTTCTAAAATGTACTGGCACTCAAGGCATTCTCAGATGCTCTTCAGATTGCCAGCCCTTATTAAGCAGATAAATCTGCACCATGTGTTCCTACTTTGCAAAGAATGTTACACTTCTTAACAAAAAAAAAAAATTCATACACTTAGAATTGTAATGACTCATTAATGGATTTTTTTTCTGAACATAAAGAGGAGATCAAGGCACAAAAGCCAAACCATAGGGAGCAAAAATGATTTTTTTAGTTAGCTTCATATCTTTTAAGTCAAAATCTCTTCTAGCTTCTTTATCTCTCATCTATAAAAATGTATTTGTGTAAGAATTATGTTCTAGGGGATTTAATTTCTGGATAGTATTTTTTCTTTGGTGTCTTTTGATGGTATGACTTCACAATCAAAAAGTAGTTTTCATGTGTCAAAGAATTCAGAGCTCTCACCAGCTGAAGCCTCTCCAAAAACAGTACCTAATCAGATCACAGAAATCTAAAGCAAAAAAGAGACAATCAAAATTTGTGTCTTGATTGCACCACATGAAGAGTATCTACTTAGCAGGGATGGTTTCTCCAGACAGTCTCAACATTCAATAGGAAATCTTTCCATTTTCTTTCTCTTTTACTATATAATAAAAAATAGATGCATTCTGAAACAGCCTGAAATTATCAGGCTGTTAACAATTATCAATTGTTAAACAATTTCCATAGCCTACATAATGAGGACCAAAGATTTAGTAAATATTCAATATCATCATTTGATACTGAAACCAGCAAGTATATTACATAGTTTTCAATACTTTATATTTTTATGTAAAGAATAAAATTATTTCTGTATGGTGACTTATAGCTCTAAAAAAAAGAATGGAGACTCAAGGTATCAGTCTATGTAGGTATCTGGAACTGGAGTTCTGAGTCATGTAAACTAAACTGCAACTTGTTATGTTTTGTTTTATTATGTTTAGTGCATCACTGAATGTAAATGTTTCAATAGTCCTTCAGGTTCTTGATTTGTACAAAATTGTATAACTTATGTCTTCAGATGGTTGCAGATTTTAGTGGTAAGACTTGCAATGTCTTCAGAAACCCTCCACCAAGAATTATGTAATGGCATCACAGCTTTAATTTCATATCATGTCAGGTCTGGCTCAAAGACTCACTAAAATCATTGATCATGTTTCCACTGACCTACAATTTCAGAGCAAAATTATGTTCTAAGTTTGCACATCTATGCAACTTTGACTGAAACAGAACAAGAATTTCTTACACAACTGTATATGGTCCCAAATTATGCTTATCTCTGAAATTAAAAGTAAATTATATAAACAGCTTAGATATAGCTTGAAACTTATGGGGTACAGCATGCAAAAGGTAGGTAAAGAGAAATTATATTTTATATTCAGAAGGATAAGGACAAAATACTATCTATAAGGTGAAGGAGAATATTCCTTTATTCAAAAGCAGGTATGCAGAATTTATAATCTGGACTTCTTGTTCTTCTCTCACATATAAGAATATTAGAGAAACATTTTAAGAAGAGTGCATAACTTCTCTCTAAACAAGTTAGTGGAACCTAGGCCTGAGGGCATGATTTTGGGCATTATTTTGGTCTGCATTTTCCTAAAGGTTTAACTACACAGTCAGGTGGGCTCATTTAAGATCCCTGACTAATAGCTGGGTTTTGGCTTTCTTTCTCACAGACAAATGCATTGTCCTATGGCAGATATAAGAGATGATTAGGGTGTGATTTTTCTGAAATTACTGTTTAGAAAATTTGATTTTCCAGCATTTTTCATGCATTTTTCTGAAAGGAAGCCGAGCTTGATCATAGTATATCCTGGTCATGTGTTTAGCTGTCATTGTATTGGTTTTTGTAGCTTAGGCTGAGGTTAATTTAATCTGAAATAAGTGACAGTATATTCCTTGGATATAACCACATGAAGCAGGTCCCCACCACACTCTTGAGCACATCTGACCCTCCCTGCATCATCATGGCATTTACAAGATAATTTTTTTTTTTTTTTTCACAAACCCTTGTACTAAGAACAAATGGCTTTCTAGACGCCTTTGTTTTAAGGGACCTTCTTTATGTCCCCCATGGTAAGGCTACTGAAAGTTTAACCTGTTTTGAAATAACTTCTCCTGTTAGAATGCTGCGTAAGCAGGACAGAAAAAACACCCAAAAGACACTCTCTACACTTTGTGATGTTTGCACCCCAATATAAAGCTCTCTGTCAGGCTTACATAGCAATCAGCTATCACCTCTCCTCGTTTCTGTGTTTCATCACTCAGTTTCCCTCTGGTCTTGCTGACACTCCCGACACACCTTCCCTGCAGTCACTTGCATGTCAGTCAGCAGCTGCCTTCTCACACATCCCAGCCCTGATGAGTTGCTTGTGAAGCACTAGCAGAGAGTGCTGTGGATGAAATTCAGTAACATAATCAATCAAAGGTTGATCATACATGCATGCATGCAATGTTCATATTGAATTGCGCATACCCTATTTAAAGAATGATGATGCCATTCATGTATCAATATTATGGGGAGAGAAAGGTGAAAAATTGAAACCTCAAAAAATTAGTTATGATAGTACTGAGACATATTGCTTCTGATTATGTAAGTGTCTAAAAATTGCTAAGGTACAACTGTACATTGGTTGAATTGGATTATTTTCTTACAAAGAGAGGGAATAGGAAGTCATAACTTTCAGTCTAATATTTCTTTAATCCTGGTAGCACATCTGGGTTACCAAGTGCCATTTCTTAGGCCACCTATTCTTCCTACTTTATTTTTCAATAACTTTTCTTATCACAACTCTGATTATCTTGCTTAAATATTTTCCTTAATGCTGCATAATTTCTGGTCTCAAGAAAATAAGTCTTTTCTTTATATTTCCTTTTATATTCTACCATTTTGCTATTATTGTCCGTTGAATTATGCCTCATAATTCCAGGGAGAATTAGGATATTTCAGCCCAAAGTGTCCTAAAAAATCCATCAGGTTTTCGAATGTGTGCCTCAAGTGTAATCTAGCACACTCAGTCTCTAATGGAGCGTTTTTCCCATATTATTATTATTGGTATTTCTGCTGCTTTTGTTTTGTTTGACATAACCAGACTCTGTCTTTTCCTTTAATACATTTTCTTTAACACACACCAACTGTTTCAGCCTACTAGTCACAATCATCAGTTTTGCCAAATGTTTCCTCAGTCTTCTCTTTAAAAGGTGACCAGGGTATCTGTGCACCTTCCTACAGATTATAAATTATTTCTACTGAACAAACTGTTCTGATGAGGCCAGAACTTGCAGGTGAACAGGGCACACTGGTGAGCATATGTTTTTGCAAACAAAAGTCACAACCTTGCTGAAATGCAGCCAAGATCCTTCCTGGCCACATCTGCAGGTGAAAGGAGATACCAATGGAATCAGCTGGTATGATGATCAGAATCTTGTGAGATGTTGACCTAAAATGAAGAGTCATATGTTTATGTATTACATAAAACATTCACCTTCAAAGCAGACATGTATTTAGACCTATAACAGTTGGTTGTTGTAGTTTAAGCCCATCTTGAAATTAAGTACCATGCAGCTGCTCACTCAGCCCCCCACCCTGGTGGAATGGGGAGGAGAATCAAAGCACAGTTTGTAGGTTGAGATAAGAACAGTTTATCAATTGAAAATAAAGTAAAATACAGTCATAATGGTAAATGATAATAATAATAATGATGATGATAGTAAAAAGGAAAAACAAGTGATGTACAATGCAATTGCTCACCACCTGCTGACTGATGCCAGACCCCCCTTCCCAAACCCAGACTGGCTCCCCTTCCAGGTAACTCCCCCAGTTAATATACTGGGCATGAGGTTCTATGGGGTGGAATATCCCTTTGGTCAGCTCAGGTCACCTGTCCCAGCTGTGCTCTCTCCCGGTTTCCTTTGGGTACCTACTCACTGGCAGAGCAGGAGACAAGAAAATATTCCTCGATTTAGGATAAACATACCTTAGCAAAAAACCAAAACATCAGTGTGTTATCAACTCCATTCTGATTCCGAATCCAAAACACAACACTATAACAGCTACTGAGAAGAAATTAAGTCTACCTTACCACTGGTTTCAGCTAGACCTCTAATAGCTATTAGACCTATAACAGTTGATATAAAACTCATAATGGTAGACATCCTTCAGATCTAAAATGTTTTATTCTGTGCTATATTTGAGTACAGCTGTTTTGACAAACCTAGTAGATTACAAAATTACAGGTTTTTGCAATAACAAAAATGATACAGTTTAATGACAACTTCTATGGGAGGGTGTAAAAGAAACTAGGGAGTCAGAAACATATGCAAATACATTAAAAATATTAATCAAGAATGCTTAGTGAAGCAAAAAGAGAGAAGAATGACATAATCTCTTGAATTACATCCTGATATATCCTAATGTCCAATTGCAGAAGACATGGGAACAGCTTTTGCAACAGGAGGAGATGCTAGCCATTCCTGGCTTGGGGAAGAACAGAAGGGGAAGGACAGAAAAGGCAGGATTTTACACCTGTGTCCATAAAGGCACCTTTAGTAATTGAATTAGGAAGGATTTATTTCTGAAACAACCTAAAATCTAAGATAGTAGTGTAGGGATACATAGATCATCTCACCAGCTAACAGATATGCCAAAGAAGTTAAAGAAGATTTTAACTGATAAGTATAATCTAGGGTGATTCTACTGTCAGTGTTACAAAGTCAAATACTTTCTTGGCTAGTGTTAGCCAGAGGAGGAAATTCAAAAAACGGACTATAACTCACCCCAGACTTTTCATGCTGTGTTGCTTCAGAATCTATTGACTTGGAAGTTTAGTCCTTCCTGTCCCTGGCTTTGCACTGCTGTAAATGTCAGTGTTGTCAGGTGCTGAGCTGAAGTAGGAAACTGAGTTAGCCCAAAATAGAGGGTTATTGGAGGAGGGGTTGATTTGTTTTCTTTGTTTGTTTGTTTGCTGTCAGGTTAGTTTTTAGCCATGGTAATTCCTGATCCAAGTCATTGTGTGCTTTTGTGAACTTCTGTGGTAGAACAAAGGCAGGAATGGGAGTGCATAGGTGGGGATTGATAGCAAAGGAAGGAGGCAACATTTTAATTCTAGCTCTCATTTATATCAGCTTTAAATTACTTTGAAACTGCAACTGCTTTTACAGAGGTAAAAAAAAAATCCAGAACATGAGCACCGCTGATGAGATGTTACAACATTTGTCAAAGTGCAAACTAAATAATCCCTCCTGTCCCTGGCCTCACCACTACCAAAAGATCAGTATCACCATTTTTTACCAAGAGTCAGGATCTCACGAACTCCGTGTCATCCTCTTCATTCTTCAAGTTATCCACATATATGCATTACTTAAAACAACCATAACACAGGATAAAATTTATGCTACAAGAGAGCCCACAGTCACCCTGCCTTGCAGCTACAATATTTAATGTAGATGTTGGTAGTCCCATTGCAAATATCTTTGAAATGGATTTTGTGACGTAATACAATGTATATGACCTGCCACGAGCCCCTGCCATATGAGCCTAGGGTTGGGGATTTTTTGTATGACCTCTGTTTATAATGTTCTAAATCAAAACCCAAATAACTCCTTTGCTTTTGAGATTATTCATATGCCCTTTTTAAGATAATGTGCCAGGCAAAAAGGGTGATGTAAGTAGATACAAAATAAGATATTCACCATTGCAATCCCCACCCCCAAAAGTGGCCAGTTAATCAGTTCTGTGCTACACAAACGCCTTGTGCTTGCATTTAGAGAAAATATTGCCATAGTTTCTCCAATGTGCACCAAACAGTGCAAGGCTCTTCAATTTTAAGAAACATGCACACACAAACACACTTGATATGCCAAGACAGAAGGCCTGGAGTATTTGAGACAAGGTGGCAGCACCACACAACAATGGTGCAGTTTGTATTGCTGGCAGCACTGGCATACCACTGGCCAGAACTTCAAAAGTGTCCAAAAGACCAAAGAAACTGCTGCAAACAGAGAGCAACTTTAAATGCCAATGGAGTACTTTGAAGTGATTATTAACAATGCATCCCATAGCCCGAGGCATGCACAAAGTATGTCTGTACACCAGGCTGCTGAATGGAACAGGATTTGTTTATCAGCCCCTCCACCGAGACCACAGAGGCTCCCTCTGAAACAATTTATTCTCCTCATCTCCTGCAGCCAAATGTGCTACAGGCATTTTCTCTGGGACAGATTCAGCTAATAAATGATTGGGTCACTGGAAGTGGTAGTAAGTCCTATCTGGAGAAAGCTGTCAGCCATATTCCATGCCAGAGAGAAAAGGGCCGAGAGACAGCATCGTGTGCTTGTGTTTGTGTTCCGCTCCTGGCAACACTGGTTTGAATTTTTGCGGCCAAATGCAACTTCTGTGCAACTGCTGGCTACCTGGATGTGTTAGGTGGGCACAGATGTACCAGGAGAAATCATCTGACCTGTCACAAAGGGAGTAGCAAGGGACTTCCACTAATTACTGTTTAGACTGGTGCAAACCATTTTCCCTCTGCAGGCTTCTGTTTTCCCGCTAAACTTTGGCTGTTTTACTGCTGTCATGCAAGCTCAAATCGTGCCTCCATCATTCATCTGTATGGGTTGTCTGTCTCTTCCTGGGACCTGGACAAAAGGCTTTCTGGGCATGAATGGTGGCTTTGTTTCCCTGCTCTGAAGAGATCTTAGGCAAATGTAGTTAAGCTCCAAGTTTGGTGAAAAAAAAAAAAAAAAAAATCTGGCCAGGTTTGTAGCCTTCGAAACCATGGTTGAATACTTCGAAGTTAGGATAGAATTTTTCCTCATATCTTCTGTTCTTTGTGAAGATATTACTTCATAACCACTCTTCACTGTGTGGCTAGGAAGTAATAGGCATGAAATAAGAAAACTACTGTAAAGAGGATGACTTAGGATCTCATTCAAATGGAATATATCCTTTAAAGCTCAGTGAAGCAAATAATGAAACTAAGAAACAGGATTTATTGCAGAAGCTGAAGTATAAAAGCCTCATTAATGACAATCTCTGGTTTTGTATGTCTGTTGAATATGTATTTGTAACCCTGTTGCCCTATGAATAGATACTGTATCAAGATATTTTTGGCTAAAAGATACAACCAAGCCACAGAGTTGCACTGCATATATCAGGAAAAGGGGAATTGGTTGCATTTAGCTTGCAGTGTCCCTTTACTCTTTAAGACTTTTAGCTGCCTAAAAACAGAACCAAGTTTTTTATTAGCAAACTAACTTCAGCTGTTGCCTGTTTATTTCAGTGTATTTCCAAGAGAAGTCAATAACAAATGTTTAAGCTTTTTCTTTTCCTTTAATAGGAGAAGTTTAATTAAACAAATATCCTATTTTAATATGTGCTGCTACACTGAGGTCTGAGCCACCTGAAAAGATTAGCTAAAATAAAAATGTCAGCATTTGGTTTTGTTCACTGGTTACTAGCTAACATTCAGGAGTATAAATTGATTTCAGATGGGAATGTCAGCTGCATGCTCTGGCTAGAAATGAAACTCTGACTCAGAGGGGTAGAAAAGATATTATAATCCAAATTTCTCAACTTAATTTCTTCCAAGTAGGGGAATGACACCAAGGGGGAATTCATCCTGTATCCATTGAAGCATTTTGTTCTGCCCCCAAATAACTGCAGACTCTTTCTAAACAGTGGCATAGGCTATCATGAAGCCTTTCTCCCCACACTCCTCTTCTCATGCCTTGCCTAAAATCATCCCCCACCATGTTTTTCAGGGTTTCCCCCAATCTTGCAGACTTGTGTGGATTTTAACCATCAAAGCAAAGCAGCAGGAGAATGTATTTTGAATAAAACAAAATAAAAATTTGGGGAGAAATGTCTGGTTTATGCTAAAACAAAGACTTCCTTCACTTTGAGTCAGAAAATGGTTTGTTTCAACCATAGACATTTCTAACTATGCTTGTAAAAGTTTCATATGAGGCATCAATCACAAGAATGAAACAGAAGAGAAGGCAGTGACATTATTCCCAAGTGTTTTTAATCAGTAGTCCAGCAGTTAATGGTATCTATCTAAGATAATTAAGACACACATAAGGCTTCTTGCACCGTACCATGTGGTGATAGTGGCTCAGGACAGCACAGCTCACACCTCTGCACCACCTCCCAGCTGCACTTCACTGAACTCCCAACCTTCTAAGGACAGCACAGGTGGATGACAAGTTTTCAGAGCCAATAAGCTCTGTGCAAGTTTCCTCCTCACATAAGCTATGCAGTCCCCAGTGGGAAAACCCAGGCTCACTGGTGTGGGTCCTGTCAGGTGACAGAGAGAGAGTGAGCAAGCAAACTGACACACAGGCAGGTCACATTCATTTTACTGCAGAGGCGTGGAGATGAGGACTGCTGGATTGAACTCTGATTATGCACCTCGGTAAAAAATCAACGAAATATCTCTCTTGAGATGTGGAGGACTGAAACACAGCTAGACATTATTTTTCTTAAATCAGTAACATCAGAGGGCCTATGACTTATGACTTGGGTTTACAGGGAATCTTCAGCAGCTGCAGACATTGTATTTAATTTGGCTGTTTGGGACTATGTGTAAGGAGCATGTACTTCCTCTTCCTCCAGTGCCCAGAACAGTGTGCTGTGGTATGGATGTAATACCTGGCATGCTAATATTAGTACCATCCACTAACCAATAAAATTCACTGAGGACTAACTTGACTTTTCTATTTCATATTGAGGCTGACTATTTTTCCTTTGAAAATGGGTATCAGGCAAGTGGCAAGTAGAAAACTCTAGGTTCAATTTGCGGCTTGAAAATAGGCACATGTAATATCTAGTTCTGAGCTGAGCTTGATCATCTACTCCCCCTTTTCAAAATCTGTTTAAGGAAAGTCTCATCCCAAATTTAGCTTCTAACAAAGCCTCTGTTCCTTTAAGCATACTTTTATTCATGGCTTGAGTGTGGCTCTAATTCCACTAAATGATTAACCACCATGGGGTTTAACCATATGAACATAAGTGTGTGGATCCTTTCAAAGGACTTCCAAGCTGTCTTCATCCTCTGGACAAACCCTCAAGGGCCAAGTCACCAAAAGATGTTTTTGTCTTTCCTTCCCCACCCTTTGCCTTTTTTTCCAGTTCTAAGCAACCATAAAATATGTGCTACACACTTCTGTGATGCAGGGAGAATAATAAGCTGCCCTGGGCCAAGTCACGTACAGAAGCAACAGAAGAGTATTTTAACTGAGCAGGAAGCTATTCATCTCTAAATTACTTACGTTTAAATGCACTTTAAAAAATCTTCTTCTCTTGACCAAATCAAAACAAATCTCCAAACGCAGATGTTCACTAAGTATCCAAATATGAATAAAAAATATTCAGAGAAATTTGTGGGAAAGCACTCAGAACCTAAATCCAAAAGTCCTTACACAGATTTTTATTCAGTCAGAACTTGCTCTTAATCAAGGCTAAGCAATGAGTAAAGCTTTCAGAATTTAACCATCTCCTTACATAATTGCATTTTTTTTAAATTAGGGTTTTAATCTGATACTTTCATACAGCATTGCACCAGCAAACTCACAAACTATAAACCATCTCCTAAAAGCCACGAAATTGAAGCCAAGAGCTTTTGACTAACTTGAAATTTGCTGCTGCAAGGGATAAACATGCCAGATCCTAGTATGTGGGTCACTTGTATTGCCAGACCATTCAGTGTATGAACAGATCTGTCTCTCTTATCCTGAAGAGGGCAGAGAATAAGTGTTTTCATCATTTTTCAACTTTTTGTGTTTTACAAGCAAATGTGAGATAATCAAAAACTGGAACATGTAATTAATTATATTTAGATCATAACAGTGAATTTTCTCTTTCTTAATATCTGTGCTGTCATTTCCCATCCTAACACTTCAATATAGGCATTGCAACATCCACCTACTGCTAGAACAGGCACTAACTGGCTGAAGGGTATGGATCAGTAAACTGAATTACTGCCAAAGCACATCAAAACAGAGTGAAAGACTATTTGGCGGGCATTTTGAACAAACCTGTGTATCCACTGCCTCTGCTTTTCCTCTCCTGTTAACAAATACAGAAATTCAAATACCAAAGCTCTCAATAAATTTCACAATTGATAAAAAAGTCAAATAACCATGTTTTAATTACTCTTCTCTCTGTGCAATGCAATAACACATAGTCCTATCTTTGCAAAAGGAAATTTTCTTAGGATCGTGGATCAACAATATAATTTCTTATTCATGTGATATGAGAGCATATCACATAACTACATGCTCTGGAAAGTATAAATCTGAATCAAATAATGACTAGACTAAAATTCTCCATGGCTCAGTTAGAATAGCTAATTTTGCTTTTTATTTCCTATTTTCTTTAACAATTAATTCTGATGTTGAGCATTAAGAGTGCACTGTATAAAAATCTTTCTACTGTCAGACGTTAACAAAGCAAGATAGGAAAAGTTATGGAAGAATATGGTTAATGTAATGAAAAAATATTGTGTGCAAAAAAAAAGATGAAATTTGGTTTTGTTAAGCATATTTTTGTAGAAGTTTGGTTTGTTTTGGTTTTTTGGTTGGGGGTTTTTTTGTGCTTTTTTTGAGTGAATTAGTCCTTTATTGCCTATCATGCACAGGGCAGCTGTTCAGATTAATAGCTTTGAGACTGGGTTATTCAGATATGCAGGGGTTTTGTTTTCAATTGCAGTGTTTCTGTGCTTCAGTTTTTGACTATGTAACATGTGATCTTTGTTAAAACCCTGCTGTGGAATGCTGACACACACAGAAGATTATTTTCCCTGCCAGGGGTTCATACAGATTTATATGAAACCTGAAAAAAATGCAGACTCAACTTTTATTTTCCATTCAGAAAGAAACACAGCTGTCATGTTGGTGACAAATAGCTTTTAATTTTAAACCTTTGGATGAAAGGAACAGGCATCTTTCCTGACCACACTGTGGCAGGATAAAACTCACTACATCCTATGAGTTACAAACCACTTACAGTATCTGTAGGTAACTGAACATAACATTTTACCAAATGCTTCAGACAAGAGCTATTCTTAAGGTCAGCTTTCCCAAAACCAGGCCATGGACACTGCTTCCTCCTATAGTGGTGATCAACTGCTCTTCCAAACCTATGTGATTCCATCCACGAGTACACAGCAAAAAGGAATTAAAATGAAGATTTACACAAAAGTTGGGAGTAAGACATGACTGTCTTAGTCAGAAGCTAGTAAAATCAAATGTTTTCTTCACAAGAAAACTCCAGGCTTAGATACGGTCTGTGGGAACATTTCACAGGATAAATGTTCAAGGGAAGGAATTGCTTTCTCAAACCATGGATTGTTTGCAGGGCCAGTCAACAAGCCTTGCAGAAAATGGTCTCAGTGGCAGTGTATGCTCTGTCTGAACTAACTGACATGATTTCTGCAGTAATCCCCTAAAATCTTGCCCTTGCTGGAGGGTTTGCACCTGTAGAGTGCCAGATTTCCTTCTTTGTTTCTTCTTTTAAACCCCCGCCCATTTAATTTGCTGAGACAATGCAGCGGCGAGACAGCCACAGTACAGCACTGGGGCGTGGAAGAGAAAACCATGTGTGAGCCATCTGTAGGGCACTGGGCTCCCCAACATCTGCTACCCACATTCCAAGGTTATATGGCCAGATCATCTCCTGAGGTCCATGAACGGGGTGTGCCTTGCAAAAGGAAGGGTGTGTTGCTGCTGTTGCTGCTGCTGCTCCTGCTGCTGGGCTTCCTCTAGCTGGGAGGCTGGGTGAGATAATTCTACCCTTCCCACCAGAGAAATATGGTCTCTGTAGCTTTTGTTGTTTTCCTTTTTGTGGTGTAAACCCCACTTTGATGTGGTTTTAGGGGTAACCACACATGCAGTGTCCCTGGCTGGGTGGCTCTTGGGGGCCCACAGCAGGAGGAGGCAGCTGGGCATCAGCCCCGTGACTCTACATGGAAGAACCCCTTGCTGGACTCCTCTTACCCTCAGCAAATCTCTCAGTACTGCTACAAGGAATATTTTTCTATCTGCCTGTCTGTCTACCCTCACCTGTACTTAAGACTCTCTTGCCATTGAAGGAAATCAAAGAGATTTCCTGGCTCAGAAAGTCAGTCATTATAAATAAATGTGTTTTCTTTTATGATGCTGGCACTTTGCCACTTCAGAGCAGCTAAGATCTGTGCCTACCATTCAAGACAGATAGAAACGTTTACACAGTCTATTCCCAAGCTAAAATTTCAAAATATAATTATAAATAAAATATAAAATTATTCTGAATATATTAATATATTATCGAGCCTGAGACTGAGAAAGGAGTTGCAGGGCATTTGTCTTGTGTTGGCTGGAGAGATTTCTCTGTAACAGTTGTAAATACTACTTTTGCTATGTGGAGTTAGGGACTTTTCCTGCACAGTAGATAACTGTAATGCAGTTAATGAAAATGAAATTTAATTCCATTGCCACCACATCCACATCAGGGGACCATCCAAGCACAATACTCAGTGAAGTGAAAACAGTTTCTTTGGTGTCTTTAGAAATGCGTTTGCCCCCAGTCAAATTTCATGTTCAAAATCAAAGCTTAATTTGTACAATATAATGCAAATTAATTAGTTTATATAATCATCATAGTCGTTTCCGTACCTCAGAATAAAAGTACAGTAGGCAAATTATCTACCAAAAACTATTCCAGTCTTCTGTGAGACTAGTAAATAAGTTAATAATCTGAATGAATGTGGTAAACAAAGCATATCTAAAAGCCCTTTAAAAGCTTTCCAATTGTCTAAAATGCCATTTGCCTGAAATTTTATTCTACTCAAAAAGTATTCTATTTGTAAAGTAATAGGAGCTTAAAATCATTTTACCTTTCATGTAATACATTTTTTTTATTAGTGCTAGGAACTGAGGAGAGTATCTGTAATGAGAGGAAAATATTGCTCTGAACTTACTCCATCTCTGGCTATATATTTCTAGGTAAAAAGTCAAAGGAAAGGAGTTTGAGCTTTAACCTATCTAAACTTATCTGCAAAATATACTCAGATGTAGTTTGAAAGACGGAGACAAATAGTGTGTTTAACCTTAGGAGGTGCTTGGGTTTTCCCTAATCTCGACCTGCCACATAGCTGAAAGTGGAAGCCTTTGAAATGTTTTTACAAAAATATTTACTTTTTTTTAAAATTAGGAATGGAGAAGATTAACAAGGCTTTTCCTCTCCCTTTCTTTTTAACCTTGCAAACAGTTTAGTCATGAACCTCTGCAGGTTGGCATGTTCTGTTGTGTTTATCTGATAGTGACAAAACAAACTTCAAATATCTCAAGGGCTCAGTTTAATCTGTTGAGCATAGAACAGCCTTTTATCTAAAGATGTCTAATTAATAGACCAGTCATTCAGCAATGAGCCCTGCATCGTGTTAGTTTCTGTAGGAACTTCTTCATTACAATTTTGCATTAAAAAAAGAGAAGGGAAATGTACAAAATGAGTCAAAACTGCAGAATATTGACATCCTGGAATCATTTACTGCTTAAAGTCTGAATGCTAAATACACTGTCAGTCTGCTTCTCTCGCTGAATATATTGATATATTGATATATTGACTAATGCCCTGAGCTATTGATGTTGGATATTTGGGTTCATATACTGGGAGAAGGAGCCAGCACACAACCCAGCAGTCTTAACCATACAAAACTCTCCTTGGTCCCAGTGCTGCTGTTCCTGATACTCAGTATAGATCTGCTGCCAAGTCAAGTAAGGACAGGAAGAATGAAACCCTCGGGACTGAAAAGGGCAGTTACCTTGGTAAGGAGTAAACTGGAGTGAGTATGCAGGCACTGTGCAACTGGGTGAAGGAGTAAGAGTTCCAGTGCTGGAGCACAATTTAGTAAGGACTGTAAGACTGCTTCTTTACAGAAGAAATATCTACAGCTTACTGATTCTTTGTTGCGAGCATTTTTCTAGCAAAAGGTCAGTTCCTATTTAGTATGTTCAATCATTAGTAAAATCTAAAAGTGCCAGAACTAAAAAAGAAAATGCGGGCTAAGAAAAGGAAGAATTTTTTTTTTCTTCAAGAGAAGAAAAATCTATTGACAGCAAAATAAAACAGAAATTTGGAACCATTCTCAGTGCATCTTCATAGGCAATAACCACATCACAAATTAATGACACATTGGATAATTTTGACTATTTCAGTTCTTCTTCATAGCCCCATTGACATTTCCATAAGCCTCTTGGCAGCAGAGTCAACTTTTCTGCATTCCAGTTTGCCCCAGTTTAAGAGTGCATTCTCCTGTTTGTAATCATCCATAATCTCCCATAACCCTCATTCATTATATCAATCTCCCAGCTAGCATGAGCAGCTGATGACAGTGCACAATGCCTGACATCTCCATGCTATTCCTAGATGCAAAAGTCATGTTGGGTCCCAGCCAAAACAGCAAATACTAAAATGACAGATTGAGAAACAATTAAGGAAGGGGAGGATTTGATACCTGAGTAGATGGTAGAACTGTGACGGTGTGGAGGAAAGATTGAAATTTCTAAACAACCTCAGTTTATTCTATTTAACATTTTTTCTTTCTGTTTTAACTCCTATTGAACCGTGATGATACAATTCTTTGTGAACCAAGAAAAGTACTATATTTGAGGCTTTCTTTCTCACAGGGAAACTTAATTTTCTGTTCAGTGATGAACACACAGGTGGCTTGTGGAACGATTCACTTGGAAGCACTGTTAAGTTGGCCCACATTTCTCTGAGGACCCTTGACCTGAGGACTCCCTGCTCCAGCAGCTTGAGAGGAATGCATTTTCTAATGCTGTTTTCCTACCATTCGTTTTGTTGATGTGGCTGTTGAGCTATGGAAGACAACTTGAACTCCAAGTCAGTCTCAGAAATACTTGTCTTAAACATATTAACTCATTCCCACAGTCATGACAAAAGCCCAAGCCAGCTGCTAACACATATTAAATAAAGACAGGTGGTTGGGTTTTATGTTCAATTTATTTACTAGTTTATTATGTGGCTTAAAAAAATCTGAGAAGAAATTTTTAAAGGTTTTGTCTCAATTACATGGATTTAAATACCAAATAACATCCCTTTCCAGCAATAATAGCAGTCATGAAATGTTTTCAAGCTTTTTCTATGTGCTACTTTTACAAAACATACTTAAATGAAACTAGTTCGTCTGGCCAGATACAGAAATGAATACGAATTGTCCAGTATGTCATAGCAGTAACAGTAGCAGTAGGATTTAATCAACATCATTTGGGCAGAAGGCTTTGGTTGCCAATTAAGTATTAAGGGTATACTTTTTCAACACAATTTTCTGAAGTAATTTGGCTTATGGGAGAGCATTGGTCCTTCATCCATCCATCCATTGGTACCCATTCCTCCAACTGGATATTAATCTCAGAGCTTACATGCGTTTTGTATATCCATTATTTTCTGTATTTAAGAGTACAACATCTGAGTCATACTCTCAGAAACATCTCCTCTCTACATAATCCTCCTACTCCTTGTGGCATCCTCCAGTGAAAATGAGGGCCCATCTTGGCAGGTTATTTACGAACATTAAGACATGATTCCTGTTTCAAAGAGAACTGAGCCTCCTGGTTCTCTGTACACTTTCTTTTTTTTTTCTCTCTCTCTCTTTCCCTCCCTCCTTCTTTTTCCAGTCTGACAAGACCTTGTTTCAGTCCCCTTTCTAGATTTTTCTCCCTTCTTCATTTTCCCTTCCCCTTATGCAGTGAGCAGCCTGGTCTAGTGGAAGGTGTCCCAGCCCATGGCAGGGAACTTGGAACTAGATGATCTCTAAGGTCCCTTCCAACCCAAACCATTCCATAATTCTAACTGACAATATATTTCAGGTCTTTCACAGTGCAAATTTCTGCATTTTGTACAGTAATATGTCAGATGGGTAGTAATCTTAGGGAATTAGGTATCTCTACCACTTCAGTTGAAATATTTCTTAGGAAGTAACATGGCCAATATTGCATCTAAGGAAACCCTGTAGAAGCTGTCATTGGGTTTTCTAAAAAATATAAACTAAAGCTGCATTTTTATTTTCAAAGCAGTAGCATTGAATTATTTTGAATAAGTAGGGGATTCCTCTCTGCACTTGTGATATTAATTGCTCTGCTTTTTAATTAATTCTGTTTTGCAACGTTAGATAATAGGTAACGTTCGTGAAGAGCTCAAGACCCTTCACTGGCTTTGAAACAAGGAGAGCTCCATCAGAATATTGGTCTCGTCCCCATTGTGACCAGTTAAATGTGAGGATACAACACTGGGAAGATATAGAGGTTACTTGAGCAGTTTGCTCCATACATTGGGAAGAGCTCATTTGGCAACACCTCGTCCTGCACCAGGAGAAGGTTGCAAATCTTGGCAACCACATGCCGATAAACAAAGACAATTTTAGTGGCTGCTTCTATTCATGGCTGGCTGTGGAGGAACAGGTAGCTCAGCATTTTCAAATCACCCCTAAGATGAAACTATCTGCTGGTAATAGCTAGATCTGAGCTGTGGAATGGGTTGTGCTTGTTTGCACCATATACATGATGCTACCCACTCCTACACACCCTAACGACAGTGTTTGCAGTGGGATTTATATTACCTATATGCTAACTTGGTTTCTGTTATTGTACCACAATCTGCACAATTTTCCTTCTGTAGAGATTGGCAGACAATATTTTAAGGTCAGATAACCAAAATGATTTAATGGACATTTTGATTCTTCTTTGTTGTGGAGTTAAAATAAATTCCTCAGTTAAAATTCCCTTTCTGCTATATGTATACCCAAGAATTATCCAAAAACATGGGTCTAGCCCTGCGAGCCATTATTCACATGAGTTAATTCCTTAACTTTATGGAATTACTCATAGGAATGCTTGTTTTGCAGAATGCAGTCCTACTATCGCTGAGAAAATACAGCTAACTAAAAAAATATTAAAAGACTGTTTCTTGCCAAAAAACAAAGAGTTTATTTGTATTTCAAAAGTAAGAAACTATTTATTATAGTTTTCACGAGAAAGATTAAAATTTTAGCTAAAGCAAGCAGCAGTTTTATTTTCTTATTGAACATCTTTTGGAAAAAAACTTGAGGTCCTGAAAAATTCCAATAGTGTCTTGTATTAAAAGCGTTAAAACCTGAATTAAAGAACATAATTCAGATGGAGTTCTGGTGACTGTGCCAAAGATTACATCGTTGGCTGCTGACTGCATCCAGATTTTTAGAGCAGGTGTGTTGACTCACTCTCTGAGAAGCTGAGGAGAAATGCTGGCCTCACTCCAACCCCTTAACACAGGGCTAACCCAGCTCCATCGCTGCTTGGGGACAAACCATTGCTGTCAGACAGCACAATCTTCATGGAAATGCAAAATATGGCTTTAACATGATATTCCAGAGAGATTAGCAATGCTCTGTATGAAAGCTGGAGAATGATTTACATCCCGAGTTTAGTCACTCCACTGCTAACAGTGCTTGTGCATTGGGAGGTTTATTGTGATTGCAAAAGCAGCAGCCCCTCAGATGGCCATTTTTCCTGAGAAAGTTGCTGAATGCTTGGCCTGTGACTCTTAACTGATTTTGGAAAACACATGCCTTTTCCAACACGTTTTGAACATTTTTGCCATTTCTATTGGAGGCTGTCCATGCTCGCTTTGGTATTTAACACGGCCTCTGTTACCTGGTGTGTTGTCAAAATCACCATATTTGTCATCTTGCTGGTAGTTCCCTGTTTACCTTTTCTTACCCAAATGATGTATGTTACAGCACATAGAGATAGTAAGGATTTTACTTTAAAAGTTATTTTTGTTTAATAAAAAGGTGCCTTTTTAGCAATATGAGGAGCATATTCATACACTGAAAAAAAGAGTTCAGGGAAATATCTGCCTCCTGTCCCCTTCCCCCTTTCTTCAAAAAGTCTGGAAGAACCCATAGGCCTTATAGAAATACCTCAAAGCAAACAGTAATCAAGAAAAAGATGCCTTTACAGAAAGCTTTTCCTACAGCTAGCTCCCACATGATTAAATAGAACTGCTATTAGTGTCACTGCCTTCATTATTTCTAAAAGTAGCAGTTGTATCCATCAGAATCCAGTGTCATCGCAATTAAAGCCTCAAGAGTTCAACAAGTACATCCAGTTGCACAGAGAAGTATGGTGGAAACCAGAGAGCCATTCTCTGGACTAGTTTAAGTTCATGGTATATCTTTCCACCCCCTTGGAAAAAGACAGGTAATGAAGTAACCCTATACTACAATGGTGTTTACATTTGTGTATAGGCAAAAAAAAGCATGCATTTGCCTAGTCTGCTGGCAAGCGGCAGAATAAAACTAGGAAATTAATCAACAGCTCTCTCACCTTCACTGACAGCCATAGCTGACATTTTTGTTGCCAGCATCACAACACTCAAGGGAGGCTGGATCTGCTCTATAGTTTCTGTGCAAATATGGAGCACTTCTGTGAATGTCAGGAGAATGACAGCAGCCAGAAAACTAAATTTACTTTAAATAGGAGAAGTTTTAGAAGCCTTATGATAGCAACTGATTAGGACTAGGTTTTCTGGAGAGATTTATACAGCCTTTACAGATCTGTTAGCAGAAGAAACAAGGCTTCACGCAGAACTTGCAAGCATTCACCTTTCATCCTTAATCTATTATAAAAAATAAAAGCACCTGGAAATATGTCACTGTTATCTCCAGTCATTCATTTTGACAGTTTTGAATTTCATAGTGGAGACTGCCCTTTGAAATATATTTTTAACTGTTGAATATATGTGATTATTTTATTCAAGGCATCTATTTGTTCAAGCAATGTTTTGTATTTTTTGTGAAGACTGGTAAATTGAAAAACAAACAAAAAATATTTAATAGCCTGATTCTACAATAGGCTCACCTTATATGCTCGTTCTGAGTCTCCTCTTTTTTGCTCTCTTTTGCTTCCACAAATCATTTTCCGAACTCAAGAGGGATATATGAAATGGGAAATCAAGATATGAGAAAAGATGCTTGGTGTGGTTACTGCATGGCAACCCACATTCCAGCTCACAGCTAATTACAGGCAATGCTGACATCTGAGAGCTGGGAAAAACTGGGATGTTAAATCTGCTTATTTGTACAGTAAAATCTTTTCCACAAAGTATTATTTTACTTCATGGAGCCAAGGGCAGTCTGCAACATCAATGCTAGCAGGAATTTAATGTTGTGTTAACAGGGGATGGTAAAAGACAACATAGCTTTAATAACTTAGCATAGAGATAGACCATGGACCAAAACATTAATCATAAGCATTCCTCTATTGACCTCCTGAAAGGCCAGACTCCTCCAGCTTGGCTTATTAATCCCCATGAGAATAATAATATCCCATTTCAACAGTGAGAACAGAACACTTGTCTCGGTTTTAGTTGACGGATGGCTTAACTATTTTTACTTTTTTTTTTAAAGACAAATAACATCCCTCTCCTTTTTTGAGATCAGACAGCATGGTTACAGGCAGAGTCTGAGAATATCTGGTGGATGGGATCATTGGTGATGTACTGAGTATTCCCTCTCATTGATACCAAGGGTTTTTTTGCTGGGCAGTTTCTTTTCTTGATGCTATTTCCAACATATGGAAAGATCATTGTCTAGTACAACATGGCCAATACTTCCCTCTCCTTATGTTGTATCCAAAAGTGATCTAAACATGGTGAAATAATAACCCCACATTTAATAATATTGTAAGACTATCAGCCAGCTGCAGCAGATTTTCCAGAGGGTATATTGACATCTTGCATATGTGCTTGCAAATATACAGTTTTCAGCCTCCCTAAATTATATGCGTTCATGACTAAAGCTTGTTAGAGGAAATATTCATGGCCTACTTATTTTTGCCAACATTTAAAAGGAGTGAGTTCCTGGGTTTTCTGGAAATATAGGAGAATCAGATTCTGCTTCCTCTAAAGCACTTAACTGATATATCAGTAAGCAATGGGCTGGCACAACTCTTCAATCAGTCATTTTCTGTTCACTTTTTCCAGCTGTCTCTTTCATAAGATAAGAGAACTGATGAAAAAGGTTACATGCTTTTTATGGAAGCATTTCCCATCTCAGATTTACATTTAAACAGTTTCCTTATTGCTTTTCCAGGATCATTATTGCAGAGAAATAATTTTTTCATAAATTCATCTTTTCTTGCAAAACATTTCTGTTTGCTCTTACAAAAACACAAAAACTGAGCACAAGCTGCAGAATAATGTTAAGATCAAGCTTTCCTATTAGCAAGTGTATTCAGTTCATTGTTTTTGAGATGTGAGAAATAACATAAGTTAGATCCTCTACCAAGCCACTGGGACATAATAAGCAGTTTAAATAATTCCTTACTTCTGGACTTTATTAGGATTATTACAGTTATTAGCAAGCCCATGTGCACTTTGCTGTAGCCCTCAGAAGCTCACATCCCTGTAATTCAGGAACAAAAAAAAGGGATTTCTTCTCTTTCCCTGACTTACTACCATTCAGTTTCTAACCTGTGGCCATCTCTTGGCCTATGGCAAGGGTTTGATAAATGTGTGCTTTACCTAAAAAAATCTCACTTTTAATACAAACTGTTTTGGGTGTGGAATAGATGATTCAGGGGTTGAACCCAGCACGGTTCCAGCAGAATAATACCTGCATGTGTTTTATTCACTCTGCTTTTCCCCACTCTTTTATGTATATGTCCTATGCTGTTACATCCAGTTGGAGAACAGACATGTTTGCATCAATTTTCATGTATCAGTTGTGCACCAGCCCCAAGAGAGACTCTTAATTTTCTTCTCTCCTCGTGTAGAAGGCGATATTTTAAAAAACATTTAGCTAGGTGCCATGAGATGACTTCATGGAAATTGCGTGGTTTCACTATAACCCTGAGCACATACACAGTAAGAGAGAAAGGCATTCCTCTTGCAATCCAAGTTTTGGGAGGGTGGAGAGGGAAGGCTGGAGGTACAAATCCAAGGTCCAAGATCAGTAAATCAGTCTGCTGTGCAATATCCCTCCCTTCTTTCTACGCAAGCCTGCTGGCTGAAGCAGCACCCAGAGCTCTCGGCCAGTTCTGTGGGTGAGAGGACCCTGGGCAAAATTTCAGGCTCCCGCAGGGGCTCTGGGGGAATCGCAGGCTGTCAACAAAGTTTGCTTGGAAAACAAAGCAGAGTATGAATAAGCCACTTCCCTTCTGACAACAGAGAGGTCCAGCAACAGAGAAGATTTTTCCAGCAATTAGGCTGTGAGAAGACTCTATGCAAGCCTGACAGCAAGCACGGCTGGGAAGCAGGGACTGGAGGAGGGCCACTTGAGTTTGGGTCAAATCAAAAGCCAGGTTCTTAAGTCTATGGTAGATCTTGAGGGCAAAGGAGGCAGAGCTTGTGGTTTCCTGCATAATTCAAAGGTAAAGCGTGAAAGGGTTAGCAAGAAACTCTGGTTTGCTTGAAATTATGCTAGGGTTTGTTTCACAGATGTTTACAGTACACACAGCAATGACAGGAGAAAACATACAACCTTTGTAGCCTCCCCACTTGGTCTTTTCTTTTGTGTGCCTCCTATATCTGCTCAGTGCATGTCTCCATCCCCAGAAAATATGCACGTAACGCGTGTGCCTGCTGCCATGGATGACCCTCATACAGAGTCTCCACAGGCAACAAATTGTGAAACGAATTGTGAAAGCCTTTTACTCTGCTTGTGCTGCAGGAAATGCTTTCAGTGTGCTTCCTCATGTCCTTTAAGCTGTCATCTAAAATTCTCTTTGTTGTTTCCAACATTTTGTTACCCCTTCTCGCACCCTACAGAGTTTCTGCAGTATTAGCCCAGATTGCTCTATTTTGGTACTGCATAAAACAGCTAATTTCATCTGTTATCACAGGGTGCTTGATGCATTTTTGCACAAGTTCAGCTCTGAGAAAAACTAATTATTTGCACGTTCATGAAAATTTTTGCACTGAAATTTGCAAAATTTCACTCACTTATTCATGTAAGAATAGCCCAACCAAATATTGTAATGTTAAAGGAAGTAAAAGCGGTTCTACTTCTTAGAGAAAAGTCAAGTAATACACTGAGTCCTTGAACAAAATAACAGCTGCAAAAAGTGAATGACACAGACTTTAAATGTTAACATTGCAAAATCATGAAGAAATTGTAATTTAATTATGTTTAATTATCTTCCATTAGAAGAAAAAAAAAATCTGCTACACAGTATTTCAAATGTAATTGCCTCAATAAGGCTTTTTTGTGGAATTGTCAAAATGTCAATTACATATTTGGAGACCTATGAAGAAGAACTGATTTATCTATGCTTAATCATTCGAGAAAATATACTGTACTGTGTGTGCAAAAGAGATAAAATCTGTCAAAACAAATGAAATTGTTTTGCTATCCTACTCTTGCAAAATGGAGCAATTCACATTTCCTCATACTTGATATCACTGAAGTTGTTACTAAAAAATCTGCTTTTGCAGCCTGTGCTCTTCTCAGTTGACATGGGTGACTAGTGTATAACAAGAAGGTTTCCAACACTTTAAAAGGCTTCTTCAGCCATGCCTCAAATGAAGTTCTTTCTGTTCAGTTGTCTTCCTGAGAAATATTATAACCAAGGTAAATTTAAACGCCTCAGACAATCCTTATTTTATTTCAAAAGCAGTCCTTGGCATCATAGTCTGCATATAGGTATTAAAAAAAAGATGCATCTCATCATATAACTAGTCTGGTTTTGAGTTTGAGAAAACTTAGCTCTAGGAATTTGAGTTCTGGATATTAAGTTTAAACTAAATGGACGTACAAACCATTTGGAGATTTACCCATCACTGAATGCCAGAAAATATGAAAGTGATCTATCTTAGAGTACTTTGTGTTCCTGACAGGGAGTTCTGGGGACTCACTGTCTTATTGCATAATATTGAACACTAGTAACCAAACATCTGTTAGCAGAGAATGGAAGCTTCAGATAACTGTGGTATTAAAATGACCAAGAAATAGATATCCTTGGATACTTAAAATTACTTTGGTAAACTGGTACAGAATAGTTAGACTGGCAAGATTCTGTCTTGCATCAAGGATTCCAAATAACACAGCATAAACACTAAGGTTATCCCCTAGACAAGAAAACTATAAGTTTATTGATAAGGTAAAAGAAAACCTTATCAGGGTGAGATGCATACTTGAATACATACCTTGCTCCAAATACTAGTCCATACATCAAATTCAATCTGTATTTTCTCCTTCTCTAAAACAACACAGAATTTGAATTTTTCATGACATCCTACGTCATGACAACCATTATATTTAATGGCACCCTCAAGACACTGGTTTGCATTAGAAGCAATGTGCAGTCACCATATGAGCTCTCCTCTCTGCGGTAAAGAAGATGCTCCCTTTCCTGAACTCTGGTAGCCCTGGAAGTGTCAGAAGCAGACTGGGGATAGAAACTTCAAGCAATTTGGGGTCTTGTACTGGAACCAGTAGAGCTTTTCCTTCTTGCTACAATGGTGCAAAAGTAAGGCACAAGCCAGTTACGCCCTGGAGTGTATGGGATGCTGTGAATGGTGCCTAAGGGTAAACTCTGGGAAAAGACTGGCAGACTTTGTGCACAATTTTCTCAGCCAGTTCAGAATGTAGCTGTGGAAAATGCTCATACCTTTTTGTGTGCTTCAGTCTCTCTAACTTTAAAGTGAGAGCTTATGCATTAAAATTACTTTGAGGCTAAAACATTGTTTGGAGCATGCTTTGAAAACCTCAGTTGAAAGTGTCACAGTAGTGCAAATGTGTGTTTTTTCATTTAGTATTGTAGGCACCATCATTCAGGAGTAGCACAGATAGACATGGACATTTTCATCATCTCTTGCCTTTAAGTTCCTAATGCACAATCACAGAACAACTCCATTTCCTGAACTCAAATTTTAACTGTAAACAAAAAAAAACCTATTTGGTTTTGTATTTTCTTTTCCCTAGGGAAGCTGTAAAATACTTAGGTAGGCAATAGCATTTTGGCTGTTAATGATCTCTAAGAAATTACTGTCAGTAATTATAAATGAATGTTTTTCTGTAACATATAATCAGTAATCAGAAACTGCTAGGAAAAACAGTGGTGACGTGAAATCAGTCACCATAATGTGTTTTGACAAGTCTCCTCATTAAGAAAATAATTACCCAAACCACTAAATATGTAGGGAAAAATATATCTTGCAAATCTGGCAAAAGATGAGCATGTTCCTTCTAATTTTCATCATTTTTTTCTATGAAATGGAAGAATCTTCTGTAATATCTCTAACTGGAACTAAACTTCCAAAGGGAGGTTATCCAAGATTGTTATTTCTAGTGCCAAAAGAAAACAGATAGTTGGCAGTCATAGCACACCCGCCTATAAAGTACATTTTGGCCAAAAGCAGGCAATTCCATTTTGACTCCAAGGCTCACATCCCATCCTTAGCTCATCACAGATGGGCGCTTCATCAGTCACAGCTGTCTGAAACACCCAGATATCTCAGGCACAACAGGGAGTGAGGCGATTGCATTGGTTTTTGGTCAGTATGAATTTGCTTTTTTTTAATATTCGTTTTCTACCTTCGTATAACACTGACCTGATTTCCAGCATTGTTCAGGATTTTCCCATTTTAAATCTCTAGTGGAAGATACTCCCTAACTTTCACTATGGCATCAGTCACTAGGCAAGGGAGTCCATGTGTTTTAGGATCTTTGTGTCACTCTTTTACCTCTTCCTTATTCCTCTTCCCATGTGATTTTCTGTAGAAGTCATTTCTCACATTCTTCACATCTTGGCATTAAAAAAGAAAAGTTATATCAGACTTGGTTAATCCTGTCCTTGAATTGTCTGAGGGATCAAGAATGAGTAAAATAGGTGTCAGAGTCATCTAATAAAATAGAATTCAGTATTAACTTGGAGCTGCACCTCTTCCAGCTGCAAACACTATCAGTCATCCATATCTACCCTTAGCATGTTTCCAAAGATCTTTTACATGCACAGATGTGATGTTTCACCAGGTATGGCTCTTCTTGCTTTCTTCTGGCAGCCCTCAGCCATAAATGCACACAGCAGCCCTCTCACATGAAGTGTGTCTCTGATATCCCATTCTGAGCATTCTGAGCTTAGTGAAGCACACTTTTCTAAAACTATTTGCTTTGGATCCAGCCTTTGCTAATTTAGAGATTGAGAGGGCCTACTACATTGTCATTTCCATTCTACCAGAAATGCAGGACCAGCTCTCTTGCTCAATTCCCAGCAATTTACCAGGTATCTTGTTCAAAAAAAATGTTCATTCCACTTTCTTTGTGAGTTTATTCCACACTTGAGTGACTACCATTGTCAGGAAGTGAAAGGAACACGAACGGGACCTAACAAAACCTCTTCTTAAGGCTCAAAATAGTTCTTTTGTTTTTCTTCAATATCCATGCGTCTCTGACTTGCTGATTATCTCCCAGAAGCAGAAGTTCCAAATTTACTTCTGAGAAGACTTTTTCTGACCCACCAAAAGCAGAAGATAAATGAAATTGTGTAAGAAATGTCCATGTAGCTGTCACCATATTTTCCAGGCTGGAAAATGAGAAGAAATTTTGAGAAAATTGAGTTGTTTCTGTGAAGAGATTTTTCTCAGTCTCATGCATGAAAATGATACTGTAAATAGTTTTACATATGAGTTTTGCAGTTAATGTTACAAATAGTACTTTGACATTTTTATGGTCTGTTTTAATTAAATGAAGCAAAATCTGCTTTTCTGAGTGATTCATTTATCCTATCAACCTTTCTATTTTTGTAAGATTAAATCAGGAAGTTCGCATTAAGCTTCCTTTCCTGGAATTCCAGTTGAACATTATTACCCTTTGTTTAGACTGTATCACTTATTCAGCTGATAAGACTAGACTATTCCACTGGAGAGACAGAGATTCAGCAATTTAGATCCCTTAAAGAGCATTCTGTATTTTCCAGTAAATGACTATACTACATGTTTCAGGAAGCTACTGAAAATTATTGCATTTTTTAAATCTGCAGACATGAAACTGTATACTAATGCAATGATGTGTCTCATCAAATCACACATAATGTTTTTTGTCCTTGACATTAGGAGGGATGTTATAGCTTTGCATCATTTAGTTCTCAATGCAATCCCACAGCTTGATTGTGATCGCCAGGACAATACAAAAGAACGCTGGTGAAAGACTAGATACTGATTCTAAGAGAATAAAAATTTGGACTAAGACACATGTTTTAAATTCTGAAGTAATTTGTCATGGTTTGAACTTTGAAGTTGCCATTTGAAATCTTAAAATCAAGGTGCATTGCTAAGGGAGGCATTTTAAAATGCTGGAGGTACAACCTCAAGCAAGAAACCTAAGCAATACTTGTGGTTCAGGTTGTTACAATGATCTTTAAAATCTGTGATCAGTGATGTAAAAATATACACACACCTTAATTCTGGACTATTTTCTGAAATTATGCTGCCTACATTCTTTGACTCTTATGTTCGTTTTGTTCTGTAGTATTCTGAATTCTGGTATATATTTAAAAACTGCCTAGATTTACAATGTTTAACTACCCAGATTAATTTGTTTTACTTTTTTGTGGAGATGGTTTTTGTTTCGGTGGTTTTGGAGTTCATTGGTTTTGTTTATTTGTTTGTTTGTGTTGATTTGGGTTTGGCTTATTGGGGGTTTTTTGCCTAGGACAAAGTCTAGCTGTGCAAACAAAGAAAACCACATTTGTTCTTAAACTGACGCCTGAATTTCTTGTTATGTTTTCACCAGAAGCAGGTAACACTCCAGTTACGCTTCTAACTTAATCTACTTGAATCCCAAATTCTTATTTCCCAGCATTTCCTTTGGTGCCTGGATCCAATTTGTCTTTCAGCTTGAATTAAAGTAAAAACCTGCTTCTCTCTGCAGCCTGACATGATATTTACCGACATTCATAAATGACAGCACCAATCTGTAGCCTTACGCAGAGTGCAGATTCTCCAAAACATCTAAACTAGAGAGGAGCACAATGTAATGAGCATTCCTAAATTATTATAGATTATATCTATATAAAAAACTATATATGTACGTATACAATAAACACAGACAGAAATAGATCTTTATATCTCTTTATGCATTTTATGTTCTCACATTTAGAAAATACGAAGCAAAATTAAATCTGCAGAAAAAAATACTTTTCATCTTCCCCCAATCTATCAATATCTAGTTCCCTTGTACATTAGGCAAAATCTCCATAAATTAAAGCAAATAATAAAAACTTAATAAATGTGGTTGTTTGCTGAGGTCAAATAACTCATACTCATATTAGCTAAGAGGGGGCTAAACCTGAAAGAGTTCATAAAATAACTTAGTGTCTAACCCTAATTATCGCAAACAAAGATCAAAAGAAAAGCTTATCAAAAGTGGAGACAGTTTATTTCCATCTTGGAACAAAGGACAAAAGACACAGTGTCTTGTCCTTCCTTTGAGGTTTCTCTGTCAGCTCCTTTCCACTCCCTTTCCTGATAGGCTGAAATATCTTGATGGCTGTTCTGTGACTAAAACACAATAATCAATTCTGGGGAACATGTCAGCTACTTATTTTTATAACAGGAACAATGGAAATAGCATCACATTGTTAATAGAGGTAAAAGTGATTAAAAATACCCTTTTGAGTTTTCCTTTCTAGTTCCTATCATCACAATGCACTGGAATTGATCCAGAACAAACTCTGACTGTAGATACACACATTTTTACAGGAATCAGAGAACTTTGATTCATCTTTAGTCTATGAAGGAATGCTTGTCTTTTAAAGCTACTGCTGTATGAACCAAGAATAACTAGTTTGCCTTTTTATGTATATATTTATTTTTTCAGATTACTATTTCAAATCTAAAGCAAAGAAGAGGAATTTGTCTCTAAATTAGTCTTAGAGAGCATGTTTATTTCTTTACATTATATGCATACACAATCTATGTTTATTTCTTTACAGTATATGCATACACAATCTATGTCAAACTGCTACAAAGAAATCTAAGAGCCTTTATTTGCTAACAATGTAAATTGCAGAGCCGTGTTCTGTGACATCACATACAGTTTGCATAGTAGCATGTAATCAAAATGATACTTAGTAATTAAGTACAGAATTAAAAGGGCATCAAGCTCATAGACAGCATCTTTAAAAGATATATTAAACTCAAGCATAAATGCCATAATATTTGCCTGGCTTAAAAAGGTAGCATAAATTTCTCCAAAATTTTGAACAGGCACAGAAAATTTTGTTCCCTGTCCAAGAAAGAAATGCTATCAAGCACACCAATGTAAATATCCCTACTGTGTTTTTATTTCCTTATTTAAAAAATGAATCCCTGTGGTGATATTGAGGATATCATATCCTGAATAAGCTTCTTGATATAAAGATGGCTAAGAAAAAGATCATTCAAGTAGGTGAAAACTATTTCAGAGTTACAAAGATCAGATAAGCAGTGCTTGATAATGCAGTCTGTTGAGACAAACCCCTCATTCAGTGCCAAGTATTATTAAAAATTCATTTTCTTAGCTGACACATGGACTTTTCATGCAGAGAAACCATTATGAAAAGCCTTGCTGTTCTGATAATCTGTACTTTGATTTCTGGCATTATCAGCCAGATCAGAAATAGTGGGTACAAGTGGCCAGAGGATAAAGCATCAGCTTTTCATTCTTGAGGAGATATGCTTGATGGAATGAGTTTAAGAGTTTCAAGTGAAGTGTGGCTGAGAACATGGAAATAGTGTGTGAAAGATGCTGGAAATTCATCACCAAAAAACTAAGCACATGATCCTGCAATTATTTATGCACTCCAATTTCAATATACCTTTCAAACCAAATAGAATTGCATACATGAATTTGTATGAATAAGGTTTAAATTCCTTTCCATCCTGAAATAAACAAAGTCCTTTCTAACCAAGGAAGGAGATCTTTTAAGCTGACAAATACTATTTCATGTCTAACAGAGCAACCCACCACTGTTGTCTGGGCTTTCTATAATGGTCTGCAATACATTATAGAGTAGCTATAAAATGTTGGGTAGCTCTCAGATTGGTTTAGATTATACTCTGTGTGCTCTGATAATGTCTGTCCTAACATAACTAGTCAGTATATAAAGCAATTCCAGCAGAAATTCGTCAGGATACTTGAAGACCATTCTCTTTCCTGTTTCATTTAGTACGTTTGTTCATATCCAAGGGTTGAGAGCACTGGATATCAACTGGCTCCGTGGAAGCATTAAATTAATTGTTAGATTTGTGTCACTACAATTGCAGATACAGTTTACTTGGTCAAAATTCACTCAGTCTGGCAGTGATCCTCTCTCAGCCTTCCAATATTTACATTTTGATTTCTAGATTCTCAGTTCCTTCTAGAGAACCTAGAAACTCACCTCTCAGTTCCTCCTTTTGGTCTGTATGCTTTTTCCTCATTGGGGATCACTATCCAACAGCTCTGGATCTAATGTTCTTCCTCCTCTTTACCTGAGTTGGCCAAGAGAATAGAAGATAAGGAAAAGATCTAAGGAAGGCACTTCTACCCCTTGCAATTGCTATTAGTAGAAGCTATCTATAAAAGCAAAAAGAAGACAAAGACAGCAATGGAAGGAAAGGAAATGGAAAAAAGAGGTGGAGAAACTGGCACTAGGTGAAATAAATACCCAGCATAGGTGCTACAGAAATGAAAATGAGAAATTCTTATTCAAGGTACAAAGCTTTTTATACAGCTTAGTGGGGGAAAGTGTGTTATCGTAAGGCAATGCAGGAAGTTATTTTGCCCTTTATAAACAGATGGAGCACCCAAGAATCCTAGGTTAGCTAAAAGGTTGCCTTGGTGGGCAGTAACTCACTACCTCAAAAGCAAATCTAAGGACAAACTCTCTGTCCCTGTTGTCATTCTGTATGCTAGCCAGGAAGTTTCCCTCATGGCTCAAATCTCATCACGAAGTCAGCTAACTTTGTGAAATGCAACAGAAATAGCAAAGGAGACAAGCTACTGAACATTTCAGATACCTGTGTAACATAGAGGCGAACACCAGTTTGGGGATTTGATTCATTTTTTACATATTTGCAATCACATAACCTTCTTGTCTTTGATATAAGACCACATTCAAAACAGTATATGATTTTGGGATATCTGGCTTATAATTTTTTGACATGTGAGATTCTTGCACCCTAGGCCAAGTGACATGTGGCTTTTATTTCCAAATATTTCCTAAATACTTCAGTTCACTTCATCAGCTCAGAAATTCCATATTCTAACCTGCTAACATCTAAATTTTCAGGATATTTTGTATAGTTTTTTCTTAGTGTTAACACTGATTTACATTAAGGAGCTGAGAGGAAAGCTTAGTTTCTTAGATCTTAGGCAATTAAGTTTGTAAGGTCAATATGACATGCACGACAGATTCTAAAAATCTACTGGTAAATCAGTTGGAAAGTTCTGCACATATACCTTTCAAGTCATTGTTTATATTTCCTGACTAAAAATCAGGGGCCAGGAGCAGTGTTAATCTTGAGATCAGTAGTTGGAAAAAGTAACGATTCCTCAGCAAAGAAAATTGAGAGTATTTCTGTACTCTAGTGCTGCTAATGAGAATACAATTCTACTGAGTGATGTAAAGGCTCTTGTTTCAAAGGAGGGAAAGTTCTGGCTTGAGCATGAAAGGTTCAGGATGTCCTTTCTCTGTTAATCACTTCCCCCATTGATCCTAGCACAGGTATGTCCCTGGCTGCCTTGAACTCTCTGAGGCTGTGATCAAACAAAAAGCAGGTTAGCTCAAGGAAAACTTTTTCCCTGCATTGCTTTTCTCAAAATGGATCCTTCTTATTTTAAAGTTCAAGACCAGAAATGATCCAAACCCTTGTTAGCACTGCATCCTATAAATAATGTTGCTCATAGTTTTAACTGGGGCTTATGAAGAAATAATCGGGTTTTATATCTACTTAAGGCTTATTGTTTTGTACCACCCATCAAATGTATTAATGAATCTTCAGTAAAATCACAAACAAAAGACCCAGAAAATCCAACAGCAAAAATATTTTAAAAACATCAGAGTATTTGTTCCATGTATGTAACTTTTTAGATGCCCACAGAGCACATTATATTACTGTGCAGCTGGCCACTTGGCGGTCATGGAAAAAGGAAGGGGTTCTTCAGAATACATTTGCTGCTATACTAAAGGTGTCATACAGAAATGTGAATCATTTGCTATAGAATGAAATAAGATAAACTTTGCCTGTTATAAATTTCTTGTGTCTAACAGTAACTCCAGTAGATGCTTAGCTCTTGCAACAACAGGCTTTAAAAAAGACCAACTACAACAGGAGAGAATCTGTTTCATAGCATGTTTGATTTAAAATAATAGAAAGCAAGTATAGGGATTACTTTGTTGCCATAGTGACAGAACTGTTGTAAAATTTAATATAACAGCATGGTAAACTTAGTTTATCAGGTGTACTGGGCAAAGAGATTTAGGTTAATGCATCCTCCAGTCACTGCTGTCTTTGCATTTTGAAGTTGAATGCAAAAAAAAAAAAAAAANAATATGAGATAACTCTGATTATTTTTTTTTCTCTAACAAAAATAATGCTTTTTCATATATTCCCAGTAATAAGAAATAGGGGTTTGGGGTTTTTTAATTCAGAATATAGGTATTTAAAAACTGCTCTGGGCTAAGATCAGATATAAGCAATTTACCCCTCTCAAGAATTAACTAATTTACCATGTCTCTTTGTAAAATGATATGAAGACAAAAGTAAAACCTCAGAAATGAGAGTAAAAAAGGTAGCCCTTCATAATGTGACAGTGTTGAAATATGAAAGCAAACTAATCACTTTCCATGTTTCTTTTTCTTGTGGTCATGTAACAGAATATGAGACTTTGTTTTTAAAACACGAAAGCTCCTATTAACGTGTCAGTCACTTCTGTGCATTGTATCATGTTCACAAATAATATCATGCAATACTTTCACTCTGTAACATACTGGCGTCAAAAGAGAAATGTAGCAAGAAGGAGGAGGAGGCATTTTCCAGCTAAA
The DNA here is from genome assembly GCA_013397055.1 of Pachycephala philippinensis. Lineage (NCBI taxonomy): Eukaryota > Metazoa > Chordata > Aves > Passeriformes > Pachycephala > Pachycephala philippinensis. The sequence continues at coordinate 288,505 of VWZT01012036.1, forward strand.
CTGACCATCCATTTAGAATTCATAATCCTAAATTTTAAAGTGATGAATGAGCACCCCAACAATTCTGTTACTCCTCCTAATCCTCATCTGGTCTTGAATCTGTTGATGAAGTTCAAATAGCCACTTCTTTCTGCCTGATCCCCTCCCCTTGCTATTGCTGGCTCTCATTCAAGTCAGGATCACATTTATCTGAGCAATATACACCTAATAAATCTTCTCCAACTCAGTTTGCTCTTGCTGGCACGACAGCTAGCTTCCCCCCTCCACTTCTCTTGTCTTTCCTCAGCCATCGTTATGGGTGTTGACACTCTAGCGAGTTACTTAAGGTGCTCTTAAGTAACTGTCTGCATGCACACATCTCCCAGTAAAAGGCAAGGTAATTGCTGCTATAAGCTGGTTTTCAGTTACAATAAGCAAGAGCATGAGCACAGACAATGAAAGAAGCAGCCAAACTAGCAATCTGCAAGAGGATTTTTATTAGACATAAATAATAATAATCACATACAGTACTTTCCACAGTACACCTCAAACACTGCAAAAGAGGCATGTACTATTCTCCCTAATTTATCTAAGGAAAAGTGAAATACGAGAAGGGGAATAGAAAGACCAAGGCTGCCTGATAAGTTAAAACAAGACTGCAGAAAGGTATTTTGAGTCTCAGTCCACTGTGCTGTCAAGAACAAGACCAAGGATTATGAATCTATTCTGACTTACACCAGGCCTCACTTTGCTCACTGGGCTTACTAACATGTGTTTTCATTCTTCCCTGTCTCTGTAGCTTCACATGACATTAACAATAGCTACTCTCCATGCTGTAGTACCAAGCTAGTACCTCCCCTGATGAATGCTGATGTGAAATTAGCCATCACGATGTATGTGTTCCAGTTGCCATAGCTATCATGCTTTATTGAGTCACGGGTTTAAAATTATTTCCTGAGTCCTGAAGATTTCCCCAAGGCTAAAACAGCAACAGTCTCTCACATAGTGGGTCAACTGGTCCAGGTGGATGCATGTGCTTATTTCCTCCAGAGGAAATAAGTTTAATGAATATAGAGTTCATTTAGCAAAAAAGCCTTGGATCTCACAGGATGGAAGATGGAAGTAAGAAAAAATTTGCTTTTGAAAAGAAATTTTTCATTGTTCATAATTTTTTTTACTCAATATAATTAAAAATACCCCAAATCAACCAAAAAAAAATCCCAAAACCTTTATTTCCTTCCCTTTTTTACGCCTTTTAACTCCAGCTGGGCACTGCATGGCTGACACAGTCTGTCCCAGGGTCTCATGCTGAAAAGTCTAGCATCTCTCAATATAACAACACAGCTGCTTCATAAACCAATTTTTAACCACTGTTTTGACATGTTTAAGGCATTAGTCTTTCAGTTTTCATCTACTTTAGTGGGCAACTTACATCTTACATCTTGTTTAAGGAAAGGTTACTGTTGTCTCTCTGTAAAAGCTGACCTTTTTTCTTCATCACACTGGAGGTCATGCATGAACACAGAATGAGGTTTAAAAAAATGCATCTTACCACTGGAATGCCTTGAAAACTGGTGGTTTTAAAGGCAGAAGGTAAAATCTATCTGCTTTAAAAATGAAGAGTGAAGAGCAGGTTGATTTAGTAATGATATAGCTGCTGTCACAAGAACACAGAGCGAAAACAAGAGCATTGTTCTGAAAAAAAAAAAAATTTCCAGGCAACAAAAAGTTGATCTATATTTCCTGACACCATTTTACACCATCATCAAGCTCCTCATCTTTTGTAATATATATTTTGAGTAAAAGCATCCTTTGTGCTTCTTCCTCTCACGCTTCATTGCACATTGGTTTGTAAGCACAAGAGGAAGAGAACTGGGGTGAGAATTCGGGCATCAATATCACCTTTTAAATGACCCACAAAGAAAGGAGAGGGCTCAGAGATAACTCCTGGTGCCATGGAGCTCTGCTGCCACACAGCCACCAAGGCAATTACCACCACTACAACTAGGGATGGTGCCTTGGCTGAGACAAATCTTCATTAAAGTTTTCTCTAATGTAGTGTAACAGTCAGTCCCCTTAACCTGCATATCCATTAGGTCTCACCTACACAACCATTTTTACCACATACACGCAGAGGTTTTAATCCTGATAATTTCAGGTTCAAATTCCTTTTTGTAAAGCAGTGATCAATTATGGATGCTCTCTTTATCAGTGATAGTACAGTGATTCTGAATCTTTCTAAATATAAGGAAGAAGGACCTCTATGTGTCACAAGCCATACACTTACTCTGGATCATCTCTGAGCTTTCATCACAGGTTGGAAATTCTAACTACATTCCTCTAGGCACTTCTTCTAGATAAGGTTTAGTTTATCTACTTTCCCTACTTTCTTGAACATTAAATTCAGTTGGTTATTTTTGCAAAGGTGAATAAACTTTTTAAGGTAAAAATATAGCTTTTAATTGAAGGGAAGTCTGACCCATTAAGAGCAGAAAATTCAGCAGTCTTTAAAAAATAAACCTTCACCTGTGATGACATCTTAACCACAATATGGGAAAGATACCCTACATCTCCACCGATTTCTATAAACCAGTGGTATTTCATGTAAGCTAAAGAGCTTATCCTCTGTGTTTAAAATTGAATGAAAATACTTATTTTCTCTCCTCCTATTTTATTTATCCATATTTATATTTTATCAAATTGAATCTTTGTCAAACTATCTAATTCTATTTTTATTTCTTATTTTGTTGTGCATTCATAGAATAGAGTCTTTCTTAAATACAGTGTGAACTTGGTTATTTAATTTCCATCCTGAACTGTTGAATTCACAGTGTTTGATGGCATCCAAAAGTAGGCAAAAGCACAGAGCCCTTACCTCTTGTTTTAAAATAGCTACTTATATGGACCACAAAGAATAAGGCAAGGTTAATTTTCTTTATTGTTTTTACTGTTTAAAAAAAGGGGGGAAACATCCAACTGAATGTTGCCTGGGATCAGCTACAAGAGTCTATTATACATGACAAGCTGATAACATTTCTAATGGTGTTCATTTTTATAGGAAGATTTCTAGAGCAGAGATCCCATAAATTACAAGCCGTAGAGCAGCACCCGTTTGTGCAATGTAGTGAATTTACCATGTATTTTGTTTAAAAGTATTTGGGGTAGATGCTTTCTTTCATTTTGTGATTCTTGAGTAGGTAGAACTATGTCTTTCCTTCTCTGGAAGCAAAGCTCTGTTGGTATCACTTATCTCTGCAAAGTGATAGTGCAAACACTCTTTGTCAAGAGGCCTGAACAATTACAGACTTCTTAAGTAATTACTTTCAGTAAAGTCGAGTGCTAGAAAATTCAGACTTAATTATTTCACTGACAATGTTTGGAACATGAAAATCCTTTGGACTTTCAAAATACTATGTACAAATATACCCCAGTCGACAAGGAATCCAAGCCCAGAACCAGAGGCCTGGAAACTCAGTTTGAAACTGCTTCATAATCTATCATGCTGTTGCTAAGAGGTTATTAATACTAGCATTTAGAGTTGCAGTCATGTGTCTGACAATCCTGTATTTGTACCAGCAGGTCAGTTGACTAATTGTGAATTGGAACTTCTCTGTGTACTGCACTATTTAGAAGAAAAAAGGATGACAGGGGTACAGTTAACCATTAAGGCATTTGGGCCTGGGAGGGAAAGCAGAGGACAATCAAGTCCTTATTATTAGATGCCTTCCTGCGAATCACTCCCTTACGCAGTTACAACAGAAGGAGAATTCACCTTTTAAACTGAGTAATTGTGCCTGTCGGGCAACCCTTTGCAATTACTTTACCATCCAGCAAGAGCTCATTGATTGCATTAAGGATAACAGTGCTCCACAGAAACAATCCTCTTAGGCAGGCTACTTCCAAAATCCTGTGTCTCTGTCAGGCAGCTGCCTGGTCTTTGAATAGCCAGAGAGATAAAGAAATAAAAATATTAAAGGCCAAAGCTCTCCTGATTTCACAACACTCTTTAAAGCCGGATGAGTGATTAGGGTGTTTGTAGCCTGTTAAACACCCATGCCTCAGGTGGAATGCTCCTCTGAGCACGTTTTACTGTGAATGTGAGACTGGTGCCTTGCTTCAGCTGCAAAAATATGCCTGCTCAAGCAGCCCTATAGAATTCCAAGTTAAAATGCAAGCCCGAGTGACTGTGTGTCTTCGGCAGGTGATAACAAACTACAATCAAAGCCTTTCTCCTTTAGATTACCAGCAAGAATCTAATCCAGGTCAGTGATAATCCTCCAGCATCTATTTAGTAATGATCCCAAGGGACAGACTGCTCCATCACAAAAGTCACTGTCTCTGACATGGCTGCAGAGACTGAATGAGAAGATTCCTCCTTTACTGTGGAAGCTAATTAGCTTTGCAAGCAGAACAGGAGTGCTGAACTAAAGCACAAACATTGTGTTTCATCGTCAGCATTATCATTCACTTGCTATTTAACGAAGTGGTAGAGGGGAGAATGATAACCCTTGATTTAATTACTGAAAGTTTCCCATCTTCTGTGTCTGGGACATGTTTGTCGACTATTCACCAATCTTATCACTCACCGCTCTCAGAATCCTCAAATGAAACTTTGACTTCAAAATCTTGATTTGCAACTATCACACAACCCTCTCAATTTGGATTTTACTTCACTATTGCAGACATCTCCTTTCATTTTTACATTTTTTGAGTTCTTTCACAATGCCAAGTCGTCCAAACCTTTCCCATTTTTTCTGCGAAGTCCATTCTCTCCTCCTTCAAAAGCTTCCTGTGGGTCCTATACAAAAGCTTCCTATACAAAACGAAGGCTTGGTCCAGGAAGCAGCCTAGGCAGTCTGTGTTTACAGGAACAAACCCTGATTTTTACAGAGGGTATTAACTTGATACTTGGTGGTCTCCTGGTTCCAGCATTATTATTGTGATAGAAATGCCTTTGGGCCAGCATATTTTCTACATGTTCTTGGTAATTTTTTTTCCTTTTTTTTCTCCTTTCCTTTTAAGGATACATATTGGAGAATTTTTTTTTTTTTTTCCCTGGAATTCAGACTGAAAATCACACACAATCTGCAACCAGCATATTTCGTCCCGTGAGGACTACCTGGACACTTACTAGTCTACCAACTGCATAAAACTGAAGACAATAGAGACAGAAAGGCAATTAGATTGGGATTACTTTGGCTGTTCAACAGCTGGGGCATAGCATATGTCTGTCTTCCCCATGCTAGAGTTAGGAATTAACATTTTACGGGCCTGATCTATCTAGTAAACATATATCCTGACCTTAAAAGAAACATTCAAAAATGAAGGTAAATGTGGCTATGCCAAAAACTGCCGAAGCCAGGTTAGATATGAAGAGGTAATTGATTAAGCAGGTAACATATGTAAAGTTAAGCTCGAAGATATAGTGCATTTCCATCCTCTTCTGGGCTATTGAAGTAAATTAATGACCTAGAGCTGTGAAGGGGTTTCCAGAAACAACACTATAATGGCCAACTGGCCACAGTTTGCAGCCTTTAGAAGGGGGAGATGTTTATTCTTCAGGAAATTGCCAGCTCAAGCATCACATTATGTATACTTTATATCTGTATTCATAGTGCAGAAATGACAACCGAACGTTAGAATAACACCGGTGAGTATAAAATATGATGTTGGCTTGGAAGAAAATGAACCAATGATAATCTTTGACAGGGTCCAGATATTTTCAAATTTTCATAATATTTTTTCCATTATTATAGTTTGGCAGCTGCTCAAAAGTACCTGTTTTGTGCCATTTTAAAGTCCTGAATGTGAGGGTCAACCAAGCAATAAGCATTCAAAAAATCTTTGCAAAAAATAAAGGGGAATAAGTGGTGTAGGGAGCAGCTCCCAGACATAGAGCTATGAAGCCAGGCTTTGCTTCACTATCTCCAAGACTTGCCTATGGCTGTGCTGTGGTCCCCATAGGAAAAATGCTTGTTTTCCCTCCAGGTTCAGACTGAGACTTTGACGGTGCTCAAGAATTCTAAAATTTCACAGCACTCTTCAGCACGCTTTCTGGAGAGGGAGGGACTGGCATTCCCTGGCTACCCTGCACGGCCCGCTGCTGGCTGAGGGCTCAGCATACCCCATTCCTTGGGCTGCTCAAGCCATTCCAAACCTTTTCAATTTATAACACCAAGGAGGCATGCTGCCTTTTCAGTTAACTCTCTTCTCTACGTTTCCTGGAAAAAGTATTGAAAGCTTTGCTGACTGCTTTTTATAAACCTGGCCACCGCAAGAGCTGAGAGCCATTAAAAACCAAAGAAACAAAAGGCACAGAAGCCTTTAGGCTGTCTTTGACCGCATTACCTTTGGTTTGTGTAATTCCCCTGGACCCCCAGACGTGAAACGGTGTGTGCATGTTCATGTGTGCACGTGTGTGTGTGTGTGTGTGTGTGTGTGTGTGTG
>VWZT01012036.1:296715-376692 GCA_013397055.1 Pachycephala philippinensis
AACAGAAAGCCGATGCCGTTTTCCAGGCGGTCAGTTTTACGTTCCGTGTCACCCTCCCTTTCTTTGCAAACCACCAGCAATGACTTAGTTCCACCGAAACTGCGAAGTTGTTGAGCGATGTGTTGCCATTAACCTAATGAGCTCTGTTGCCAGTCAAGGCACTTATTATTGGTACAACAGGTTTTTTTCGGGGGTTTTGCCCCCTCATGTTCTCTTTGGGAAAATTTTAACAAATAACTGCATTTAAACAATGTATTTAACTAAGTCAGGAGGTTCTGCCTGTTGTGTCATAGTACTTAACGCATCTGATTTGAAAAGACTGAGGAATGCAGTTTTATCTTAGCCATCAATTATAGATTTTTTTTTTTTTTTCAGGAGTAAGTGTGATCTGTTTGAATTGCCCTGCCCTGATCAAGAAATTCCTAGCAGCAATTCAGTAACAATTCTCTAGGTCAGGTTATGTTTTAAGGCTATTTGTAGTGAACTTCAGGAAGATAATAGGCAGATTTCTTATGAGCCTCTGAGTATGAATCTGTCAACAGCTCAGTGCCAGACTGATTCAGCATCTGTCTGGCAACCAGGCCATTGCTGGCTGACAGTGCATGGAGTTGGTATTAGGTGTGTCTGTTGATTCCACAGCTGTAGCCTGCTGTCTTGTCTTCCCAGGTGTTATTACTGCTGTCCTCTAGGCATCCTGCTTTGCATCTCCAGTAGAAGCAACAAAAACAAAAAGAAAAAGGCTGAGATGGCCAGGAAGTGGGATGGATATCTCTCAAATAAATGGTTGTGGGTTACTACTTCAGTTTGCTGATGGGATGACAATTAGGGCTGAGATTCTTTGGTTATAGAATATAGTATATGCAAGAGAAGATGTAGATGTTGTTTTGACAAGATTCCTTTCACCTACAAGTTCATAGAAATCAGAGCATTTTGAGTTACCTTTTGTGGCCTCTAGAGCTTCTTGATCTCATCTTCTTTTAAAATTGTTGTTAAAAAACAACTTGCATTGCTAATTGGTTTTTTTTAAATCAAAAGGAAGTGCTGATACATTTTTTTAAACACCATAAAGCTTTAATTTCCTAAATGTCATTAAATTTCATTTCTCAGTGGTAGTTAAAAGCAAGAATATATCTGGTGGTTTTATTTGGGTTTTATTTCTCAGTAGTGGAGATTCAGTCTAGGATTTTTAATTCTTGAGTCAGGGTCTTCCTAGCCACTTTCTACAGCTGCCCTTGCTGGGCCAGGGAGGAAGACTGATGCTGCTCATGGAAACTCACAAGTGCCCAGTGTGTTTTGCCTCTGGTGGTGGTAGGAAAAAGGTACTGTAGTTCTACTCATGCCCTAATTTTGAATGTTTATATTAAGATTCCTAGAAAAAGGCGATGAGGTGGCTTGGTTTTACTTTTCTGCTTCTTCAGATTCATTACGTTCTAGTCAGTGGTTTGTTTGAGGCATGTGAATTTATGAGTTCCGCAAATATTTAGAGATGCAGTTGCACTATATAGTTTTTTTTCTAGGCAGAATACCACAGTATGTTTGGGCTTCTTGAGAGATTCAGACTTCTCTTCCAATTCTCATCTGATTGGAGTTGTGCTACTGGCTTGAGCATAAACACAATGCACCCTTGGTTAAAAGGAGACAGAGGAAGAGAACTCATGTGCTTAACAGGATGGTCCTGTACTGTAAACAAGCACTTTTCATGCTTAACTATCCTTCCTAGCGACAGGAAGAAGGAAATGAGGCTATGCAAAAGGACCCTGACACATTTCAGACAATGCCAGACCCACCCTAGCATTCATACAGTATAGCCAGAAGACTTGGGGAAATAAAAATAACTTCAGATGTTTCCCCTTCCTTGTTGTGCATGTTATAGAAATACAGCAATCAAATGATCTGCAGTTCACAGAAAATTTCCTGGTTTGATCTCCACTAAGTAAAGAGATGATGCCCTGTATATTTTATATATATTCTTTGGGTGTTATATTGTTCTGCTTACAGTTGGAATCTCAGTGTTTCAAGGTGAATTAATTACAAAATTCTGTATTCTCTCCAGTAATGTAGTGAGTGTAGATATACAGTAATTTTGGTAATTTCAGCAATTCCAAGCATATTTCTTGGTTGCACCTAAGCAATCAGTAATTCTGCGTGGTGCAGGGTATCAGAATTGTCTTGCATGGATTTCCAAAGCTTTTTGCGAAGTTTTTTTTTCCACCCCCTTTTTTTAAAATTTTTTATTTTCTCAGCTACTTTCCCTCCTTCTCCTGTTCAAAGGAAAAAACAAATTCTCTCTTCAATGATGAGCAAGTCTCATGAAAGGGGCACAGGACCAGGCTGTGATTGGAACTTTCTGGTTCTTTTCACTGGACACTTAGTCTGCCATTCTTGCTGACAGTGCTACCCTATCCCACTCAGCATATCTTTGAAATCAGTAGGTCTGCTAGTAAACTATTGGCAGGACTGACAGAACCAAAAGAGAGTCAAGAATGACTTGACCAACTAGCTGTAATCCACTGAGTTTCATTATCTGAAAGTTACACGTAATACTACAGACCATTCTGAACTACTTTGGTGTCTTTAGAAGAGCATGACAAGCATTTTTATTTCTGAGGATGAATATTCTTTCAAATATTGTCCAGTGTTTGTTTCCCTTGGGAAGGACTGTGCTAGGTGAGACAGGATCAGGAAAAAAATTTTATCTGGTCTCTCTTCTGATGAAGACACAATAGGATGGCTCACTTATTTCTTGTGGGACATTTTGTTAAAGTCCAGAAGTGTGTAGAGTTCCTTAGATTTGGGTTTAAATACATTTATTTTACGCTTGTCTAGATCTTTTTATTCAAATGCAGTAGTCTGTGCTAAGAATGATTCCTGAGGAGATGCATGAAAGACATTTGTTGAAGCCAGTAGTGGACACAGTTTGACCTTCCCAGACCTGTTCTTGTAACTTACTGAAGTTTCAGGATAAAGAAAAATATACACGGCCCCCCTCCTCGCATTTTTGCATTTTGGGGATGTTCTCTCTGTGACGCTGTGGACCCACAGAATTGGATGCTCTGCTGACCGCCCTTCCCTCTGTTCTCCATGAGTTCTAAGAACAGATTTCCTGTGCGCATAAGAGACAAGAAACTTTCCAGTGTAAAACTTCATGACCTGTTTTAACTTTTCTTCTTTTTCCATCTATACAAGATGTGACCATTAGATCTTGTACTGAGAGAAGCATTTTCAAGTGTGCAGTGTCACAGACAGAGTACTGTAACTGTCTCTAATATCTGAAGACAGAAAGTTCATAGTAATATTTGCTTTGGAAAAATCCATGTTTACATCTTTAATTCTGCATCAGGGAAGAAATAATTTGTCTGTGATGCCATTAGCTTTATGCTGGGCTTTTCACTGCTGCTGGTATTTTGTATCTGGTGCTGTATCATCCACACGGGATGTAGTTTGGGACTGGGTCATCAATGAGAGCTTTGATGAAGGCTGTAAATGGGTATGATGTGAAGGTGGTCATTCTTCCACACAGTTCTTCCTACATGCACAGATAGTTTTGAGGTTGAGGCTTAACAAGCTCAAAGAAGTAACTGTCTAGAAAATCTATTCTCTTTTGTATGAACCATTGAGCCAGTTCAGATCAGTTCTTACACCATTGTTATTTCCTAGATCTAAACAGGTAGACCACATTTTGTGCCTTTTTAGATGATGTATCTGTCATGCTCTGCCTGCTCACTTTTGCTTCCCTCTGGAGCTCAAAGAGCCTTTGAGTTGAGCTTTGCACACTGTGCACACCACGAGCTTGCAGACAGGGGGCAATTGGAGGATATTAATGCTGGGCTTGGGAGTAGCAATGGTTAATGTTTGCCCTTCAGTATGTTCTCAAAGGTCATGCTAACCAAGTAATTTCTGAGAGAAGAGAAGGTTAAAGTTATCTTCTATTTCCCACTCTTTGGAGGAGGATTTGTTTCTCACTCTGGAATCTGTCAACATGACCTCCATCAGAGGATTTGACTAACTGCTTTCTCTGCCCCAAATAATCCTCCTCCAAGACCACCCTGTGTTAAGCAGGCCAGATAAATAACCCACGTGCCCAATTATTTCTTGAGGGTTTTTTAAGTCACTTGACATCTTGTTCCTCTTCATCTGTGAACCTTCTTAAAAACAAGATGGGAGAAGACCATCTTTAACCTATAAAAAGAGTTGTTATTTGACAGGAAAACTGCCACATCAAGCTATAGTTTTCTGATTAAACAACGTTCGTTTTTACCTTCAGATCACATCGGTTTTTAAATTTCTTTCCTAATTCTCCTGTATATGCTCAAAATGCAAAAAACACCCCAAAACAACAACAAAACAAAACAAAAACCTATTTAGGAATGAATTATTAACTTGGTTTACAGTATAAACTAGGAGTTGTGATGATTCTTTTGTGTCCTAGAACATGCTTTCCCAAAGTCTTCAACAAGTTAGGAAGTAATGCAGCTAACTTTGTGCAGCTAGAATCTTATTTAATGGTGTGAAAATAAACAGTATTTGCAATCTGTTACACAGTGTATAGGGAAAGGGCTTGACAGACACATGGGGAATATCCTTTATTTCAGTAGCCCTTTGTCAGATCCCAAAACTATGTTGATTTGGTGCTTTTCGGAGCTAACCAGTTGTGCTAGGTCCTCTTGACAGAGAGAAGGACCTCTTGCCAGCCAGATCATGCCCTAGAGGTGGTGGTTGTGCCCTCTCTGACCTCCTGCCATCGGGCACTGTCCGTCCTTGTGCTCTGATGAAAACCTCTGTTTCTTCCCATGCTAAAAATAGTGAGAACTGTGAAACTGACCCCATTTATTCCTGCAAAAGTTTTGTTGTGTTTTAGAGGCCCACGGATCCACACTGGGAAAGTCCTACTTAAGTCCTCTGAAATTTATGGAGGTTCCCATTGGTTTTAGCAGATGTTGGCTCAATCTCCAAACTTTTGAAATATTTTCAACAAACGTTGTTTCTCCTTTTATGTTTTGAGCTGAAAAAGTTTTGAAGTGATTTTGATAAGCTGAAGACTGTGAAAAGGAGGTTCAAGTTTAATAATTAGATTTTGGTCCACAAAAGCAGTATTGTGTTTGCTGTGCTAGCAAGAGTATTGGTGAGCAATTAAAAGTAGTATATTCTGTAATTTGGTATAGTTGGGAAGGAGGGAAAGTACATATAGTCAACATACACCTCTGTAGGTATTTTGGAAACCAGTCACATTCTTTTTTTTTTAATTTTATTTTTTTATTTTAGTTTTTATTCAGCTTTCATCAATAAGGAAATAAACAAACTTAAATCCTATCAGTGGAAGTAAGCCATTTGCATTTTTCAAAAGTTCTGCTGACCAAAAAAAAAAAAAAAAAGGGGGTTCAAGCTTCCTGCTTTTTTTTCAGAGAAAACATCAATATATGGTCTTAAACATCTGTTTCCTTACTTCTTCATCTGTTCCCACACAAATTCCAAACATACTCTGTTTCTTCTCCCAGTGTCCTGTGGTTTATACATAACATCAACTGCATAGTTACTGTCTTGCTTCAAGGCTCTGTAACTTGAAAAAGCCAGTCAGTCCCATGTTTAACCCAAAGCCAGCAGGAGACAACACAAAGAGAGTATTTTTTTAGTCATCATCATATAGTTGTAGAATATCTGAGTAACATTCATCACCATTTCTAGGGGTTTTTTGACGAGAAAGCAGTATATGTATTTAGTGTCATATATGGTTTCCCTCAAGAATTTATGAGTTCCCCTCTCCCCACCCCTCTGAAAGTTTTTAATAAGAGATATTTTCTTAAAATTGCACATGCATCCATAGTGGCTTAAATTGATTGCTGAGGCAGGCAGCAGTAAGTGGAGATCACAGCATGTATTGTTTGACTGTAGAAGGTAAATTGAAGCACAGTGAAATACAGGAGCACATCAAAAAAGGCAGCTGCTATTGCAAAATGTAACTGGCACTTTGAAGGTGAAAGGAGAAAAGTGACTCTCTTGGGCAGGTTGTTAGCTTTCACTTCAAAACTTGCAAGCTCATAATCAGTTCCAAAGCTATGCTTTATATTCTCGTGATCTCACTGGTCCTTCTAGAAATGCATCCTTCATGGACTGAATGTGTCAGACTATTATTCTAGAACAGTTGTATAAGATTAGATTGTTCTCTTAGAATTAGAAGAAATTCCAAATGTGTAAGAAATTTGGCAAGAGCCTTTAATGGGATTTTCAGAATGCTCTGGTTTTTAGTGGTTGAACATTTATTAACAAGCTTCCCAAGTTTGTGTTTGAGGGCATTACCGTTATAAAATGCTGTTCTTCACTAATTATATTTTTGCTTTCTTTAGTCCTTTGCTGTGTGCTACTTTCTTGAAAGGTGTGGAGCACTAAGTTAATGATACTGCCTAAGGAATATTTAACGATATAAGCCTGAGAAAAACCAGACTTATGAGAAGGAATTTAATTATTTTCAAGCAACAGTCGCATATCTTCAAAGTGAAAACCATCTGAGGCCATGGACACATAACAGGCTTACTCTTAGGAAGTCAGTCATACTGTCCCAACTTTAAAGGGCTGCAGGCATATGACATTACACAGAACTGATTTATCATTTTCAGTGCCTGGCCTGCTCATTTGTAGACAGCTGCCATAGTGCAGTTATTTCCCCGGTTTGTCTCAGATTTCACATCTGTGTTCATGTATCTATAGACTGAGTGGTTGGATAGTGTGGTCAGGTCTAATGTTGGGACCACAATCCACATGTCAGTGATGCAATTCAAGCACTAAGAAGAATGATTGCCTGTACTTGGGCAGTGGAATTCTATCCAAAGAGTATTTCTCACATATACCACAGCTGGTCTTAAAAAATATGATCCTGAATGATCTCAAGTTTCTTAATAGCTCAGGACAGTGTTTTCGAGTTGAACAAAAATTTTGCAAAGCACCAGAAGTGTCAGAGGGACATGACATGTAGGGAGAGGTAATCTCTGATATAGACAGAAAAAGAGTGTGCAAGCCATTTGCAGCCATTAAACTGGACCATCAGTCCTGGGTGGGGAAGAACCCTATGTGCTCTGTGTGCTCCATGTGCTCTTCTGTGCCGTAGAAAACATGCAGATAGTTTATGGAGTTTTAGGTGTTAAAGTCAGGAGCTACTGTGTTCATCTCCAGCTTTCATGAAAATCTGAAATCATATTCTCTGCACTGTATGGGAGAGCTTCTCCTGCAAGCTAATTCAGGAAGATGATTTTGTATTCAATTTCTACAAGTTTTTTTTTTTTGTCTTCTGAAAGAAAAGTCAAATAGTGAATTTCAACTAGACTCACTTAGTTAAAAATTAAGACCAAGATGAAATTAAGAAGCTCAAAAAAAAACAGTTTTTATGTATGACATTGAAGTGAACCTTAAGCAGTGAAGCCCATTTTTTTTCTGAAATTTGATTTTGACAGTGCTGATTTTACCAGTCTCACTACAGATTTTTACAAGCTGCTCTCTTAACAGAGCCAAAAGGTGAGATGAGTTGAACTGATGTGTGGAGGTGCTAATATGATTGTAAAGGTGTCTGAGTTGAGGCAAGAGGAAACCATCTGCTTGGAAAAACTGTTCATAAGATGTTTAGCACTTAGGTGAAAATTGAGTCAATGCATGACTGTACAAAGATACATCTGCTTTGCATCTTGTCCTGAAGACCCTGAAAGACCTAGTGCTTAAATTGCATGTTATTTCATGGAAGCAAAAAAGAACAATGAAAGTAAATTATGTTGCTGTCTTAGCTGGACTCCTATGATGATTTTTTTCTGAAAGAACATTATTGCAACATCACTGTGTGGTTTTTATTTTCTATGGGAAAGAAGGTATCATTAAACAAAAGATTTTAGACATCTTTCAGTTCTTCCTTCTGCAACTGCAGTATCAAACAAGGTGTGAATTGAGATATTTTTGCTCTGAAGGTCTAAACTTGCAAACTTACAAGGCCAGGAATCAAGATTAGCCGAAGTTTTACAAAAGAGAAGTTAGACTTTTCCATTTTCATTTATTACTGTGGAGTCCTCCTAATCCCCCTGGAAGTGGGTAAATAAGGACTAATGGTTCCCAACCATACACAAAAGGAACTCCTACCCTTGATTTGAGCATGGAGGCCTGCTTTGTAAAACAGACTAACAAATAAAGCTGTTTCCAATAAAAATTTCCTGTTTCCTCTTTAACACATTTGCCTGCTGTTTGCTTACACGACACCAAGAATAAAGAGTTCATTGTACTTCTTTTTGGATTTTTTGGGGATTTGGGTGGGGGTTTTTAATTTGTTTTGTTTTACTTTCTAAGAGGTTTGGGGTTTTTTTGTATCAGGACATTTAGAAATAATAGCACAATTTCTTTCTTCCCAGTGGTTTTTCGTACAAGAACCTCCTGCTGCTGGGGGAGGGCACAGGATGCACGTCTGAAAAGCTGCACATACATTTCTTGCTTGGAATGTATACTGAATGGTAGTTTATTGTAAAGGTTTTAACTGGCAAGGATGTTTGATTCAGAAAGGAAGTGGCACTGCAGGGATGGAGTGGGAAGGAGGGAGTGAGACCAGTCCTTTGCCTGCAGCAACTTATCGGTTCAGCTGCCAGGTCTTCAATCAGAAATTGCTTTGCAAATTGTGGCTGAAGTAGGGCTTTCCTAAAATAGGTTGGAAAGCAGTGTAGAGTTCCTCTGCAAGTTTCCTCTTCTCCCTGTGGCTATCAGCTGGCCCCAACCAAGCAAATGCTGTGCTTGATAGTGTGTTCATAGCTCAGATAATTATCTGTAGTCTCCTGGGATACAGAACAAAGGCTATTGAATGCTCTGTCCCTTCTAAATCTTTTTAGAGGTAGTTGGAAAACCTGATTTTGGAAGACCTGTTCTTCTTTCTTTTGTCTCTTATTATCTTGATTTCCATTGATGAGGACAAGGACTTGCACATAAATATTCTCATGTCCACTTGGGTATGAAACTGGCAGCTAGCAAACCAAGAGTCCCAGGGCTAATGCTGCTGAGCTGGAAGCTGGAATTTGGAAATTGTGGGAAAGAGCTTCTTCCTCTAGGGTAGTTTAAATGATTTGGCCAGAACCTCAGGTTTAACCAATGTGTTTTATTCTCACAGATTCCAGTTAAGCTGTGGTAATGAACTTTTTACCTAGACAAGCTCTCAGCTGTTTAAATTTGTATCTCTTATGTGAGGAAGCTTGTTCAGTGTACTTGGCTTTCTGTGCAGCTTATTCAGGGCACCTTGGGCTGGATTCTCCCTCTGACTATATTTTGATCTGCCTGAATTTCACATACATACAGTTTTGTTCATGCTCTGGCTCACCAGTAGCCAACAAGGTTGAGATAGGGAAACCGGGTTAAAAAATTACCTTTCCATTTGTCTGGTCACACCACATAGGAATACAGTCTAGGAAGAATCCTGAGTTTGGCCCACTGGAGTTGAACAAAAGGAGCTATTCTTTTAGGTCCCACCTCCACTCTGTCACCTGTACCTGTCATGTCTCTCTTACATGTGCTTTGTGTGGATGGAGATGACATGGAGAGAGCCCTGGCCTCAGGGGCTCCCTGGCCCCTTGTTCAAGACAGTACTCCAAACCCTTCATCCTTCCAAGGACTTGCAACGGGACTTGCAACCCTTTGCCCTTCCAGGACTTGCAACAGGACTTGCAACTTGCTCATGAAAATGGGTCAAACACGGCTTTTAAAGGCTTAGCTCTGTCTTATACCCAACCCTAGGCATTTACATAGCCTAATCCATGGACAGCAGCACTTGTGTTTTACTGTTCTCTGCAATTCTTGTGGCCAGACAGGAAAACCTCAGGTGTTTCATTGCCTAGGTAGACTTCTTGGGGGATTCTCAAAGGTATTCTGAAAGCAAATATGCTCTGAAAATCCCAAAGGCACATCACACCTGGGTACTCATAAAATGTAACTTTCACATAACTGGCATATATATTTGCAGAAAAGATACACAAAGCCTCTAGAGAATGGTAAAAAAAGTCTGATAATGCATATTCATAACTTTCTATCTCTAGAAATAATTTACAGGTCATACACCTGGGGTGCTCAGTAAAGGACCTGTGAACAAATATTTAAACACATTGAAGAGTGCCTGTAGTAGTCAGGAATCTGACAGTTTTTTCAATTGCACTGCAAGCATCTCCCTGCATTTTTTGTAAATGCTTGTTATCTAGGATAATTTTTTTTTCTAGTTTTAAATCAAGTAAAATTCTTGTTCAATCCAGACACTTCTGCAGAATGCGACCTATAAGATGCTGCATTTTAAGTACTCTTAAAAATTAGTTGCAAATTTTTTTCTTTGCTACTTTAATTGCTTCTGAAATATTAATCTATCATGTTGTTTGTTCTTGGTTTAGCAGTACAAGTTTCAAATATATTTTAGATTCTTTTTTTTCTTCTTTATTAAATTTCTCACGTATTTCCTTAGCATACTGAAATTAAAATACTACTTCAAGCAAAACTTTGCAATTGCTTGCAACTGTAATTGAATAATGCCTTTTCTTAATCAGTAGCTAAGTCAATATGTCTGTACGTGCTTGTTCTCATGTGGTCCCATAACCCAGAGGTGAAGCAAACACAAGTTGCACAAATGCTTGCTTGTCCTGACTTCAACAGGAGTGGATTTTTAGATGTTTATTTATCTGGAATGTTGTGTTTTGGCTCACCTTAACCCCTTGGTTTGGATATGTGTCTTAGCAAAGTAGTCTGGCAAAGCACAAATATTTCAGGACTATTGTAGCGATTTGGAAAATTAGAGGGGGTTTGCCATCGTCTTGGAGACACTAAAAGGTGCCTGCCATTTCATCCAGTTTTGTGTACCTATATCTCTCTGGGAATATTACATAGCATGACAAAATCTTGTGATATTTTACCTACACTGTGTTTGGCTCTTCAATGCCCTGTGTGCAGTAACCTGTATTTGGAGCAATTCTAAGCAAACCCCTTTGTGCATGGTTTCTGCAGCAGGTAGCCGTAGTATCCTCTCCAGGTAGGTGGCAAAATTGTGTAGTGAGTTGTGCATAATGAACCTTTTGTTTCCTAGTCCATCAGGAACAGTGAATATAATCAAAGCCAGACAAACTGTAATAGTTTCTGATTTCTCATTTCTCATTGTTTGTTTGATCAGTTCTAAGCAGGGAGCTAAATTCCCAGTATCACTTTATTGAATTTTTTGAAGAACGTAATTAGCCCAATCCATTTCTTCAACACTTGGAGAATACCCTAAATACCTTTTATATTTTCCTAGTTTGAGCTAATAGGATAACATATTCTTTATCTCTACTTGTATTAAATAACAAATGAATTTATATGTGATTTATTCACAGACTAATACTACTTTCTTTCAGTGTAATGTGTATGTGTGAGAATAATTTCATTCTCTGGCATGTTTTTTTGGGCAGTGTGAGGGAAACCTTCTTGTAATATACCAAGTAACTCATAAATACCTTGTAGACTTCCAATGAAACTAGGTTCTTGTTGGCTAGTAAATACGTGCTTGAGTGAGCTGCAGTACAGTGTGTCAGTTGTTCTTGGGCTTGAGTCTGTCAGTACTATCTACAAGGTGTTAAAGTGCACAGTAATGCAAGCTCTGCGAGGAATTCCTGTCAAGACAAAGTAGTTGTGCCAAGAGGACCATAAGATTTGCTGAACAAACACTGCTCGTGTTGATTCCAGTGCTGTTTTTTCTAGTGTTAACAAAACCTGTACAGGATAATCCATAACTGCTGCAGTTTTCATTTGTGCCTGTTTCTCTGACTATTAAAATGATGAGCTGTTGATAAACAGCAGCTGAGTACTTGTGACTTTCCAGAATCTAAGATATGTTTGACAGTGAGAACAAAAGCAAGCTGGGATAAGCAAACGTGTGTCTTGGTTCAAAGTTTCTGGAAACCTTTGTGGTCATTTTGCAATGGGGATGGTAGAAGTGGTGGAGAGGAAGTTTTTTTCTCAGCAGATCACTAATCAGAGGGTGACTTGTTTCTGTCCTCTTTCAGAAATCGAAGCCAAGGAAGCTTGTGACTGGCTGCGGGCTGCTGGGTTCCCGCAGTATGCGCAGCTTTATGAAGGTAGGCACCTGAACTCAATCCTCCCCCAGCAACTTTTGGATAATAAGATGTCATATTCACCAATAAATGAGATTCAGGGGCACAACTGAAGTTCCAGTACATAAGATGACTTTTAGGGACTGGGCTGCTCTCTGCTACCCACCACACACATAGATGTACCAAACCCAATGAGACTCTGAAGCACTCAGGAGTTTTGAATTTGTTTCGGGTTTCTGTTTTAGTCTGAATCTTCCAAACATCATCATAAAACAAATGTAAACATTGGTACTGTGATGTGTTCCCTCTGGTTAGAACAGAAAGGAACATAGTCATCCACTGCTACAAGCCCAGTCTTGGAGAAAGAAAAAAAGCTGTGTCCAGTTCCACTGGCCAACTCTCCTAATGGAATAGTAGTAGGAAATTCTGCATATGCATGGGTACATCCGTATGCCTCATGATTCCCAAGTCCTCTGTGTTTTTTCAGAATGGTTTGGGTTGGAGTTAGACACAGGCTTACTATGAAGGGAAAAAGAACATACAAGCTGTTGTTGTGCAGATGCTCCTCAGAGGAGTGGCTGCCTCCTGCCTCCCAGTCCTTCTCTGGGATGAATTCACTTTGTGTGTCTGCTTTAGTTTTGCCCAGTTAGAACTGTTGTATTCACTGCCTCTCCAACTTACCAGAAACCTGCAGGTTTGGCATACAGTTCTTACACTCTGATGCAGAGCAGCATACAGAACTTTGTTTTAGAGTGTGACATCCTTTTTATATATCTATATTATTGTTCAGAATTTGCCCCCACACCACTTAAAATTACTTTTATTGTAGTGAAATTATTATGCACTCTTAAGTGCCTGTTCATTTTTACAAAGCAAACTCCAGCTGCTGCTTGTAAGAATTAGCATAGAAAGTTCATTATTTACAGTGAATAACTGCTGAAAATTACAGCAAATGCTGATCTGACCTTCTTGAAAAATGATCTTGTTGAGCTTTGATTTGCAGCTGCACTGGCAATATGAGATGACAATAGCACTTTCAAAAGCAGCACTTGGCAAAACTTTTCTTTGCCTGTTCAGAAATTAAATTTCCTTTTATTTTTTCTTTTTTTTTTCCTTCTTATTTTTGTGTGCTAATGAAGATGCCAGGATTTTCTTGGGTTGTGGAGCTGGAACTGTACTTCCAGTCTTCATTACGACTGAGACAAAACTCTCAGCTGAATATGTGGGTTTGTGGATTTCTTATTATGCTGAGTTGTAAATCCCCTAATAAATTACTTGCATTCAGAAAACATGTCCTACCTGTGTTATCATTGCCCTACCTAGAGATTCTAAACTTACGTGAAGTTTCTGTTGTAACAGCATGTCCTGTCTAACATCAAAAGGACCACAGAGGTGAGAGAGAAGCAGTGAGAGCAAGGCCAGCCATACCCATTGAAAGGACAGCTGTCCGTACTGAAAAACAATATACCATTGTCCTCTGCAAGCCCCCCTGGCAGCAGCAGCAACAAAGCCAGCAACAGCATAGATTAACCATTAAAAAATAGGTGTTATGCAGACTATCAGCTTCTTTCAAGTCACCTCTCTCACTTAAGTTCTCCCACGTTCTCTTGTGGACGTTCTAAGATACAGCTTTCCCAGTGGAAAAACTTACATCAGGACTGCTGAAAAATACCAGTTGAATGTGCTCACCCTCTTTATTCGCACTTTCTACTTAAAACAGTGAAGGGGAGACCTATGAATCAATTGGGTATAGTACAAGAGTTCTGAGAAGTCGCCTGTGTGGGGTGTTCCCACGCAGAGCACATTTGATGTGGGAGATTAATCAGTGAACCTTTGCCAGCTGCTTTGCTAAAACCGCAGTTTTCTGTAGAAAATACACTATTCCTAGCATTTTGCAGAATATATCATAATTTGTATTCCTGAGGTAGTTGTGGAAGCTGTGGATACCCCGTCCCTGGAAGTGTTCAAGGCCAGGTTGGATAGGTCTTAGAGAAACCTGATCTAGTGGAAGGTGTCCCTGTCTATAGCAGGGGCCTTGGAACTAGATGAACTTTAAGGGCCTTCCAGCCCAAACCATTCTATCATGCTCTGAAAATGAGGATGTAGAATTCATTTCTGTTGTTATAGGAAATTAATTAATTTCATAGAATTCATAGAGTTCATTTTCTGTTCGTACAGAAAATACCTTTCTAGAAATTAATATCAGTCTTAATTATTTTCCTCATTTCAGCTCATTCTTCCCAGTCTCTAGAAATTAAAAAATTCATAGACAATTACTTGGATCAGGAAAATTGTGTGCAACTGCAGCAGTTTGTTCATGGACTGACCGTGTATTTCTGTGCACCCTGAAGAACCAGCAGATTTGGGTGGGAGTTTTAGCTGTGCAAGGAATGCCAGATCAGGACCTGTATGACAGTCAGGAATCTGTGGAGTACAGTAAATAATATATATGTGTTTGCTGCTTCAGAGCTGTAGTAAATTTTCAGCTCTCTGCGAACATTGTTTCCTCCCCCTCATTCTCCCAACTGTTTACCTAAATAGTCTCCTAAGGAAAGGAGGCAGGATGGTCTCCACGCAGCTTGGCTTGCTTTCCTTTCAAGCCATATCTCATTAATGTAACAGTGTCAAACTTTTAAATAGCTTGATTAACAGCTAGGGAGATCCAAGGCTTTTTTTTAATTCTTTCACAGAGTTTTGGCATTTACTGACTTTTTTTCTTTAATGTGAGATACTAGTACTTTGATGGAGATTGCATATTTATTTAAAATAAAGCTAGCCTGAATTAGTTTGCACTTCTGATGTCTGATAGGGAAGCTTGCATTTGCCTTTTTCTGTCTCCCATTGTTTCATCTCTGCTTTAATGATTTTTCCTCTATTTTGTGTAGGAACTTTCAGTTAACAAGGCTGCATTTCAAAAATTTGCAGATGAAAAGGAAGCACCTCTGGCATTTGAGGTGATAGCATGTATTTACCTAAGTACCAATCACTGGCATCTTGATGAGCTCAACTGGAGGCAGCTGGTTGTTTGAAATAACGCATCACTGGGAATAAGTGTCACTTTGATTCCATCTGTTTCTTTTCCTACAGATCTCCTTTTTCCAATTGACATTGCTCTAGTCAAGCGAGAGCATGACTTTCTGGACAGAGATGCTATTGAGGCATTATGCAGGTAGGTGAATAAAAATCACACTGCATTTTGAAACAAAACCCTTCCTGTGTAATAAAAAGTACCTGGAAAAAGCACAACAAAAAGAAAGCACACAAAAGTATGTGGTTTTCATTAGAATATTTTATTGGGCTAAGTAATGTTTGAGGATCTTATTTAAAAGAAAGTTGGGAGGAGAGTAGCCGAAATCTTTGTGAAAAAGATTTCATAGGCATACTTTTTATTATTCTTCTTTGCTTGCTTTCTTTCCTAATTCCCAAATTAGTTAGGCATGTGAGAGCAGAACTGTGCTGGCCATAGCCATCTGCACATACAACTGCAGCACCAATTCCCACACAGGAACTGGGTTTTGGAAGCAGTGTTAGCAAAGCGATGCTGGTGCACTCCATCATTCTCCTTTCTTACCTTGGTGGACAGCTGTGTATACAAACAAAATGCTGTGTATACAAAGTGCTCAATATACAAACCCCCATGCTGGCCTCAGTGCATCACCCTGTGTAACGTGGGTATGGCTGAAAGAGATAATGTAAGGGAATCTAATAGTTTATCACTACTCCAAAGACAGGCCTGCCCTCAGCCACATGCTCACATTAACTTATCTTTGTTGTTTATGGGCTCCTTCCACAAAGCAGTTCAACTGGCTCAACCCACAAAAAGAGTCTTGATAGTCCTTTTCTGGGTTAGTAAATTAAATCAGTGGAAAAGCATAATGAAGTTCACAGTAAGGGTGAAGAATGGGGCAGGACCCCACAGCCAGCTGCAGAAGCAGGAGAAGGGATAGGTAGAGAAAAAGAGAGAGCAAGACTTGCTGGCATGTGGCAGATTTTTTTTTTACAGAACTACAGTCCCAGCATTACCAGTTTGGTCATAAAAGCAATCACAATGGCCCCATTGACATCATCTAACATTAATCCATCCATCAGTTACCTCCTGTAGTGTGAGTCTGCAATCTTAAATGGCAAAAGAAAAAAGCTTTAACTTCTCATATCTCCTATTACCTAGAAATAAGTGCAGTTTTATGGCTCTGTCCTTCAGTATGGCAGCTTTCCAAACTGCCTGCAAAATGAATGCTTTTGGATACTGCATGCATGGTGTCTGCAACTCTAAATGTCAGTAATTCTAATGAATTACAAAACCCTTTTAAGAACAGCTTTAAGTTTATAGTGTACTCATGCCATCACTGCCATACTTGGAGGGGAGAGAGAGGCACTGGAATTTAAAGTTCTTCAGAAATATTTACAAGATTTTCAAACTAAGAAAACAGATTTGTTGTCCAGTCATTAGGAGGGGAAAAATCTCATTAATGTTAAATTCATGCAAGATGTGCCTTACTCAAGTGTGGGACACCTATTCCATCGATATTTAAATATAATGCATTGGTCTACTTAGTTTTGTGCTCTGGAACTTGTGAAGTCATTGAACAGAAAGTACAGCAATGCAAATAAATGCTGATTCCCAGAAGCCTGGTCTTCCCTCGCCAGGAAAACAAAATACAGTCAAGGCAGCATATTTTGCATTTGGTGCTCGCCTCCAAGAATACTTTTTAACCTGGGATTAATCAATTATACAGGGCAAAAAAGGCAGCAGGTTTTCTTTCACTGGTGAAATTAGCAAAGTGCGCTCCATATCTCTATGAGATTTGCTGTTAGTATGATACATAAAAACAGCACTTTTGCTGAACACCAAGGAGGCTAAAAAGATCTGTGTCCAATGGCAGTACACATTGTAAATTTTCTAATAAAAGTGAGAAAACCAAAATTATACATGTATATAGTTGTTTTGTTAACATAGGAAGCCTGTAATAATGCTGCTAATCGTAAAATAACAGGTTTTTGTTTTCAAATTGTTTTCTGTGTAATATGCATGTGTAATATTTATATGTAAGAAGCCACTGGTCTTACTGTAGCTTGAGACAGAGATTTTAAAGGTTGAACCGTATCATTCTGAAGCCTGTGGCTTGTACATCAGAGTTACCTTTTACAAAATAACTTTAAAACTGACACTGAAGTATCTCCAGAAACATTCAGATCCCACCTCAAAATAAAATTGAAGTAATTCAGTTAACCATCTCAGATGTCTGAATTTGGCCTTTTACCATGTGTGTTAGAAAAAGGCAGTACGTTATCACAACATTTCCACCTTTAGTTTTCTTTTTCTACACCTCCTTGTTTAATTTTGCAAAGCTCATTAAAAACCGTGGAGAAGCGCATAGTTTGGAATGCTGCCTTTCTGCCTGCAGCCTGGAGTTTATTTTGACTCATAGCATGGTCAGTGTGTAAACAGTAAAGGGGTTTACTCAGTAAAGACTTTGAACAGTTTCACAACTGTGTGTCTACCACTGTTTCTTGACTGAAAATCAGAATACTTCGGGAATTATTTGCACTTTCAGCACAGAGCTAAGTGAACACTGTACACAGTGGATGGTAACAAAATAGTAAGTGGTCTGTGCTGAGAATCTGCTTTTCTGTGTAACAGCCAGTGTTTCCCAGAACTTCTAATTACCTTGTTCTGATATCTGCATGGGAAAGAGTTGTTTTAAAAACGACTGTAGAAATCACAGTGACAGAGATTTCTTTTTTAAGTCTGAAGCATTTTAAATGATAGTTTACATCTGAACAGTATTGTTAATTATCATTTTATAATCTTACTAATGTAAGCAGCAAAATTAAGTTAACTGTAACCCACTCCATTATGTTTTTTATGGAAAATTTTCAAGTGAAAAGTGGGTTGAGACTTGAACTACAGAGACAGCATATGGCACTCAGTATGGTTAAGAAATGTCATTTAGCGATTTTACCCGGAAATGTAGGGTTAAAAATCTAAGAGTGATGACCCTATTTTAATTTTCTTGGATGCTTTCTTAGTGACTGTGCAAACCAGTGCTGGCCTTGCTTTCATAAGACTTTATGTAGATTAATGACTGGGAATTTATCTCCAGCGGATAACTGGCTGCATCATGTGCTGATGAAACTAAGTACTGAAACATGCTTATCCTGGAGGTTGTTGCTAAGTACAAAATACATAGCAAGCCATGATGGAAATCCTTTCAAATCTCCTTATGCATAGCTAGGAAACCGTTACACTACATATGCAAGAGGTTTCTTAAATCTTTTATCATCAGGACTTCTCGTCCAAGAAATTGGTTGTAATGTATTCACTGTTTTGTATCATTTGGTCTGTGAAGAGCTGGCCT
This sequence comes from Pachycephala philippinensis, assembly GCA_013397055.1. Classification (NCBI taxonomy): domain Eukaryota; kingdom Metazoa; phylum Chordata; class Aves; order Passeriformes; genus Pachycephala; species Pachycephala philippinensis. The sequence continues at coordinate 315,143 of VWZT01012036.1, forward strand.
CCTTTGCAGATGAACCTCAGGAGCCAAAGTAGAGGCTGTCCACTGAGACAAGAAGGCCCTTGTATGATAAGTTAGTTACAGGTATAATGGAGCTGGAATTTGCTCTATAAGTGGAATTATGAATTTAGGTCCATCAAGAAAATATTTTAAACTTTATAGCTAGATCACACAGTTCCTCAAATTCAAAACTGTAAGTTAAAATACATAAACCTAGTATTCTGCATTGCTACCACTTAATTTGGGTGTGTGGGGTGAGAACTTCCGTTAATAAGAACAAAATTAATTACCTGGGGTTATATCCAACATAGAACTGACTAGTACCTAGTTTAAAAAAGACTTCACATCATAAACCCACATTTTAATTAGGAAGTTAGCTATTCACAGTACAGTTTTTCATAGTGAATATCTCATTCAGTCTGCCTCTCTTAAAAGAAGTTCAGGCTAAACTAGTTCGACTGTTTCTGAAGAGAAGACTAGCAAAAATGCATCGTTTGCTCATTTCTGAGAGAAGCTCCAGTGCCTCATGTTTTGGGTGCAGCAGGTTCAGGCTGCCAGTGTAAATGCCACTCAGGGCTGATATGGGCTGACTCGGGGTCTAGGACAGAGAGGCAGGTCCTGCTGCCTTGGTCACCCTCAGGAGGAAGGGTTTGCAGAGCTGGGGTGAAGGAGAGTGAGAGCCGAGGTAGGAGCCCAGGGACAGTGAGGAAAAGTGATGTCTTGGAGATAGAATGCTCCGTGGGAGTAAGATAACATCTGGATGTGAAGATGTACAGAGAGAGCTGACTCGAAGACATTTCTCTAAATGATGGGAAAGAATATTATCTTGTCATCCAGACAGGCATCTAGAGAGTGGCCAGGTAGGAGGCAGAGTCGAAATTGAGATTGAGACAGCCAGATGGTGAAAGTGGCTGTAACTGCTGTCTGCAGCAATCCTGCGCCGTCCCTCCGTGTCCCATCTTGTCTTCAGGAAGGTGTCACTGAGACAGGTTTGGGCAGAATAAGATGGAGCTAAAGAATGAGGCAGGTCTGCTGATTGTCAGTAGGGAAATGATAAGTGAACTTATACCTGGGAGTGGAGTTACCAAAGGAGAGGGTCCAGACCCAGAAGAGAAAATTATGGTTTATTAACAAGCATCAATTTGAAGAGAAGATCTGTAGAAAATGAATGTGTGCTTATATGCTTAAAAGTATCGCAAAGCATATGTGAAGGGTAGTAACAGTTGTATAGGTAAATCTCATCCTGACAAACTAAACTTTGTAAGCTTAGCTTTTCAGACTCACTAATGTGTTTGGAAGGCAGTTTTGCATATTACACTGTGTTTTCAGTGGTGTGTACTTCAAGGACCTCAGCACTCCTGAATTTGAGCAGAAGTTGAAGCAGGATGTGTGATGTATATAATGGAAGTTGCAGACCTGAGACAACTGCTGCAGAGCATTTAGATTTTGAAAGGGAAACTGGTTTTGAGATGCATCCATGTCAAATATGTAACAGAGACTTTATTTGCCTCACAGCTGTTGAATTTAACCTCACTCATTGGGGGTTACCTTATCTTGCCTTCATACTACATTTTCTGAGGAGTGTGCCAGGAGATTTTTTTTTAAAATACCCTCTGTGACAATAAAGGTCTTTGCTCTACCCTTCTCTGCCTATTTTGGAGGTTTTACTTGAGTAGGAGAGAAGTCTGGGGATGTAATCTTTGTGAAATCAGAGATTGTCTTTATTAGTGGTCAGACAGGCTGGAGCTAGATAAAGCCTGATCCAGGGATTCAGTGGTAACTTCTCTCTGCATAAGTCAAAGGTTGCAACACTGTGAATTTGTAAATTATTACAAAATACAGAACTGAAACCAGTTTAATGTTTCCTGGTCTTGAGGTCCAGGACTTTGAGAGGAGAATGTGTTTATAGCAGAGATGGAGGCAGCTTTCTGATGCTTGTGTGGCCTCTTGAAAAAAAACCAAACAGTTTTTTGTGTAGCATGTAGATGGGACATTCACCCTTCACCCGCACCGTAAATACAATTCCTCTGAATTCACTGGACTTGTGCATGTACCCACCAGCTGCAGCCAGCGGGACTGAGCCTTTTGCCTTCTAAATTCAGAGCAAAGATGAAATCTGAATAAAAAGGAGAGATCTGGATAACTTTCCTAACCTGCCACTGCCCTACTATGTGACCCATGGTAATTCTTCCTGTTTCCCTTCTTCTCTGCTGTGTTGTGGCTGGGTCTAATTATAGATCAAACTGCCTTTTCTTTTTTACTTCATGGCTTGCAGCAAAAGCATCAGTAGCAGCTTTCCCATTTTCTTTGATGTCTTCAGGATCAAGCCCTATGGAAATACCATCTGAAGCCAATCCTGTGCATAAAAGGCCAGGGAAAAGAGAAGAAATAAGTAATTCTCCCTGTGCACACATTTTCTACATTCAAGTACAAGTTTCATGAATCTGAGAAAATTCATTTGAAGTAATAGGGCACGTCAGCATTTCTTTTCTTTTTTAGTTTTTCAAAACTGCAGATACAGGCTCTTTTTTACACTTTGCTCAAATGAATTATTATGTGAAAATTACATAACTTCCTTTGGAATGAATTAGACTTTTTAAAGCTCGGCTTTGCTTCTTTTGAATTTGGGCTGTGGTCCAGCTGAAGGAAAGGGGCAGCCCTGCTCCTGTGCCTCCTCCCTGCCCACACAACTCTTCACACAGCTCAGGGTACTGACCCGGGGGGAAATTCAACTCCAAGAAATATTGAAAAATTGGTTTTCAGCTCAGTTAGTTTAGCTCGGCCAACCCTCAGTACAGTCTCATGAGCGAAGTATTGACACGGGACTAAACCATCACCTCCATGAAGCTGCTGCTTCAGTTTTTCTGCCTTCTGCATCGTGCCCAGCCTGTTTCTTCCTTTTGCCTTGCCATAGCACTGGCAGTTCTCTAACCACACTTTACCAGTACAGATTTTAGCTGAACCATGTCGTTGGAGCAGTTTCGGGGGAGGCAAGGATATGGAGAAGGGCAGGAGACCACAGCAGCCTGCATTTAGCTGGACCTAACCTGCCTCGGAGCTGTGTCATGAATAGTGCGGACTTTTGCTGTGTTTTAAGCTGCTTGTGCTCAGCCATGCACACTGAGTGTCTGGGGAAGAGAGGGGAAGAAAGAAAATTTTTTGGTTGTTTTAGGGATAGCTACCAGATCATTAGCTTATTGAGGAATAGAGGAATGCTCATATGTATTTGTACAGTACTTCAAGATATGTATCCAGATTGTGTCACATTTCACAAGGAGGCTGGTTAGATATTGCTGCTGCAGCAATTAATTTTTGTTTAAATTTTAGTCCATCAGAAAAATATTTTTACATACAAAAGAGACTTTCAGTTTAGGATCTGTGTTCTGGTTGGTTTTTTTAAAACTCACGAGTTGTCTTGTCCCACGACTGTATTGAAAATAATCATTATTCGAAAACAAAATAGGCATCTAGTAAGTGGAAAATAAGTTTTTCTCTGGGAAGTTTCAGCTAATAAAGTACAATTTTAAAGCAGCATGCTTTTTAAAATATGGTCACATGTTTACAGTGTCAAATTGGAAGACTTTTCTGTTATTTTTAGTCTGTCGAGGTTGACTGTTTCAGGGTTTGGTTGTCTGCTATTTAGAACAAATGTAATTATTACAATTCGTAGGATGTGATGTGCTTTTCAACTTAGTCCAGGTTTCCATTAACTTCTCTTTACTTTGGTTCAGGTAATTGCGACAAATAGTCATCCATTGCTCCCTCTGAAGTTAGAGTACAGCCAAACGTAATGGGTTAATAGTTAAGTAAATTAGGGCTCTAATTGAAACTCTGCTTGTGGCTATTTGTATGCAGAGCAGTTTGGGGACAGCCTTCACAAAAGCTTTGAACTGGAATAGCCTGTGTCAAAACACTGGAGTATTCTGTTAATATGGTTTCCTTTGCTCTTTGCAGGCGCTTAAATACTTTAAACAAATGTGCAGTGATGAAGCTAGAAATTAGTCCCCACAGGAAAAGGGTAAGTTCATTTAATGTCTTGCCTTACAGCATTGTGTGTTAATAAAACTGAAAAAAATCCATCTAGCAGATTGTTTATCTTCAGTTTAGGATTACACCTGAGTAGAACCTGGCAAGGACACAGTAAAAAAGTAAAAAATCTGCTTACATTTCTTTTTTTGTTCTCACTGAGTGAAAACTGCAAGGCTTGGCAGGGGGTAAAGGTTGTCTAGCAAACTTTTCTCTGGGATGCTGCTTCCAGTATGAAAGGCACTGGACTTCTCTGCCAGTGAGGTTGTTGGTGTTGTAGCCTATTGCCTGCACTCAGGCAGAATTGTATGGAGTAGACTTGGTGGCCCCAGTGAGCTGACCTTAATGTTAGACCACTGTCTTTGGTGTCATCTTCAGTTTTGGTTCTCTGCCATCATGTTAGAATTGTATTTTATTATGGTGTAGACAGGATCAGTTAGACTGTGCTTGGCCTTCAAAGGAAAGGATTGGGCACGTTGCTTCCTTTCCAATATATTTGCAGAATACAACAGCTACCTTTTCAGAAAGTTTGCGTGTTTCCAGGGAGCTCAGCAGGAATTAGAAGTGTTTCCTGAATCTTCAGGATTCCTGTGGAGCAGGGTGAGAAATAAGAGAGCATCTACTGTAATTTCAGTAAGGTAGTACCGACTTGCTAATAAGGTACCACTCAATAGCTGTCTTAAAACTATGTGTGTGTCCTAGGAGGGATCAGTAATTGATACCATCCCCTGGGATATGACAACTGCAGATAAAGATGACTGAGTTAAGGCAATACAATGATGCCCTACCCTTAACAAGAATGCATACAAATGCTCTGAGGTTGTTTACCAGGAATTAATCCCCTCTTTCCCTATCTGTTTGAGGTATGTTGGAAAGAGCATCCAAGCTCCAGAAGATAACACTCTGAGGCAGCATGTGTAGGAACTCCTTAAAAGTAGGGGTAGACAGCTGGATTGCCATTTATGACTGCCAGAAGATTTCTCATCCTTGTTAACGCTGGAATGGTCAGTGTTGGTATTAGAGGCCAGACCAGACCTGACTTCAGGTCCAAACCTCAGGTCTTCCAGAGTCTGGACATTACCTTTTGTTTCAGTCCTTCTTGAATTTCATTCACCATGTTCTGGCAGATGGACTTGGAGCCTATTCCCTTTTGTTACTGATGTCAATAAATTCAATACTTAGCCTTTAAAGCTTTTTAACACTAGGGGAAAATTGTGCTGACAGAAACATGTGTTTCTTTATGTTTCCACTGACTTCTTTGCAAATTAAAATCACTTTACTGCTCCTTTTTTTCTTCCAATCAAATCTCATTCACCACCAAACCATCATTATTATCCACTGGCAGTTTCAGATGACTTTTTTCCCCCTGAAAACTTTAAATAAGCAAGCTAGAATTCTTGGGTTTTCATCTGAGTCATGGACAAAAGTAGTTTGCAGTAGCTGGGAAACAAAGAAAATTATGCTTGCTCTGTGTCTCGTGTATTTGGTCATAAGAAATACAGTATTTCACTTATTTTCCTGAGTTGCTGAAATGTCCTATTAAAAAAAAAAAAGAAAAAAGAAAAACTAGGAGGTAATCAGGATCTGAAGTAAACATACATAAACTACTTGAAATATGAATAATTTACTTGTTCTTCAGGGAATAAATGTTTGTATTCTTGGCACACAAATAGTTACAGTTTGGGGTATGCATGTGTGTTTGTTTTTAAATTAAAGCAAATTAAACAAATGAAGTGAAATTCACGGAACTGGGTGGCAATTAGTGTTTCTTACTCTAAACACCGAAGATTATTTTGTGGTTTCATGGTGTCATATTAAAATATCTTCACTGGTTTTATTTTCCAATGTGAAACTTTCCATATATTTGGAAGTCCAAGTATGTTAGGATCATTCCCTTTCAGTATTTAGATGAAAAGATTGTAGGCGTAATTGATGTATGTGTAATTGTACTCTAAGCATTACTCATACATCAAACATGTTATTTACAATTTACTTACGTGCTACACTGTCAGTGAGCTCTTGCTGCTCACTATCTACGAGTGTTAAAGTTTGCCTGAAGCTAGGCTGAAGTAGAGAATTCACAGAACATTCTTAAAATGTTAGCTGCTAGCCTGTGGGAGGAAGAGTGGACCAGGTAAGAGCCTGGAGCCATCACACTCTTGCAGTGCAAGAGCTTCTTTTGCTGTCTCATTAGTCACAGTGAGGAGGCTGTTCAGAGTTCTGAAATGGGTAAGGAATTGAGCCACTAAAATTCAGAATGTATGAGAAACATCTCGTAATTGCAAAGAGGAGTATAAACATATAGCCACTATCAACAAAGTGTAGCTTTGGAGAGAGTCCAGAGGGACCCCAACCCCTGACTGACTCCAGTTTAAAATGTTATGCATGCCAGGAATTTCCATTGATGTGAGGGCTATCCACTGTGACCAATTAATTAAAAGTCTATGGATACTAGGGTTTTTAAAATAGAACAATTTAAAGTAGATTGTATTGTTTGTTTCTTTTCATGAACGGTATATCTTTTGTATTTAAAAACTGTTAAAATATATTGCCTGCACCATGTTATCTTTTCCCGTGACAGGCTTTATGGCCTAATCTTCCTCTCCCTGAAGTAAAAGACTGTTTTCACTTTAAATTCAGTGAGAACAAGGTCATACTTAAAGCAGTTTAGTGGACATTGTATTTAAATGCAACCGCCTTTGCTGTTTGAGCAGTTTGCAAGCAATACTTTCAGGGTTCTTCTTTGCAGAGTGAAGATTCAGATGAAGATGAACCTTGTGCAATAAGTGGCAAATGGACTTTTCAGAGGGACAGCAAGAGGTGGTCGAGGCTTGAAGAGTTTGATGTCTTCCCTCCAAAACCGGACTTGAATATCCCCTCCCCAGAGGCTCCTCACCTTACGAACGCAGCAAGCCGGGAGAGTGTGCTCACAGACCTCAGCGAACGCCAGGAGGTGGCTTCTATTCTGAGCATCAGCAGCACCAGCAGCCACCAACCAACCCTGCAGAGTGAGGCATCTACCACCAGGACAAACTCGGTAGTGAGCGTTTGTTCATCGAGCAATTTTGTAGCCAATGATGACTCATTCAGCAGCCTGCCCTCGCCCAGGGAACTGAATAGCTTCAGCTTCAACACAAAAGCCAACGAGAAGAACGCCAAGTCCAAAACAAAGAGCCTGCTCAAGAGAATGGAGAGTCTTAAAATCAAGAGTTCTCACCATGGCAAGAGCAAAGCTCCTTCAAAGCTTGGCCTGATTATTAGTGGGCCAATCCTGCAGGAGGGCATGGATGAAGATAAACTGAAACAACTTAACTGTGTGGAGATTTCCGCACTCAACGGCAATCACATCAACTTCCCTATGGTACGAAAGAGGAGCGTCTCCAATTCAACCCAGACCAGCAGCAGCAGTAGTCAGTCTGAGACGAGCAGTGCTGTCAGCACACCCAGTCCTGTCACACGAACACGCAGCCTCAGTGCCTACAATAAAAGGGTGGGCATGTACCTGGAAGGCTTTGACCCCTTCAATCAGTCAACATTCAGCGATGTGATGGAGCAGAACTTCAAGAACCGGGGCAGCTTTGCGGAAGACACCGTGTTTTTTATCCCTGAGGATCATAAGCCCGGCACTTTTCCCAAAGCACTCTCCAATGGCAACTTCTCCCCAACAGAAGGCAACACCTCTGTGAACTGGAGGACAGGGAGTTTCCATGGACATGGCCACCTCACCCTCCGGAGAGAGAACAGTGGCGACAGCTCCAAAGAGCTAGGCATGGGAAAAAGGCGCAACTCCTCCAGTTCAGTGAGCAGCCGCCTGAGTATTTACGACAACGTGCCAGGTTCGATCCTGTATTCCAGTACAAGTGACCTGGCTGACCTCGAAAATGAAGACATATTCCCAGAACTAGACGACATCCTATACCATGTCAAAGGGATGCAGAGAATAGTGAACCAGTGGTCAGAGAAGTTCTCAGATGAAGGGGACTCTGACTCAGCACTCGACTCCATCTCCCCATGTCCTTCCTCTCCAAAGCAGATTCACCTTGATGTAGATAATGATCGAAGAACACCAAGTGACCTCGACAGTACAGGGAATTCACTGAACGAAACGGAAGAGCCCACAGGGATCCAGGACAGGAGAGACTCTGGTGTGGGTGCATCACTGACGCGATCCAGCAGGTGAGACCACGAGCGTTGGGACTTGGGGTAGCCTGGGGATGTCCCCTCCAGCCCAAGTGGCTCTGTAGTAGCTGCATCACACAGTTAAGGTGCAGTAGAAGCTGTGGCCATTCAAGCACACATGTGCTGTTCCATTGCTTCCCAAAACAAATATGAGCAAGGGAAGTATTTGTGGTTCCTACAATTCATAGCTGTATATTCAGCCTGAGTCGTCATTGAAAAAGCAATGTTAAGGCAGTTTTGGGGCACAATAATTCTTCAAACTGAAATGGTGCATAGGAGGGTAGGGCCATCAAGTAGGATTAATCACTTTTTAAGTTGGCTAGGAGAACCAAGAATAAGTATGTTCTGGTTTGTGTCAGTGTGCAGTAAGAGCCTTGACTTTTAGACTGCTTAAAAAATTCACATTTTTCAGTAGCAGGCTGTTTCTAACAGCATGCTAGGGCACTAAATCTGTGGGGAAAATGAGGCTTATTTACTTTCTCTTGATCACTGTAGCACAGTGGGAGACTGGGGGAGTTCCAGTGGCCTCCAGATTCTGCTGGGAGTTTTACCATGGGATGGATGACTGTGTTTTGTATTGTGAGTCGAGCAAGGATTTTAATTCTTTCTAGCTTTGTTTCCAGTTTTCCTTTAAAAGTGGTGCAAATAATTTAGCCATCTGCAGCTGCTTGTATAAACTTAATGGGACTTTTAGAAGTGCAGAGTTCCTGTTTGATGTGTCATAAAAATTCATGCCATTTTTTCTTAATGGAGTTTTTTGATTCCCACTGCCATAATACTGAAAGGACTTTGGGAGAAGGGTGTTGGAGCCCTTGGAGGATATCTGATAGGGCAAGGCTGTGGAGCTAGCACTGAGCTGTGGGTCGGCTCAGAGTGCACATTCCCATCTGAACCCCCTGCGCATGGTGCATCACACCAGGTGAGGCAGAGGCACTGCTTTCTCAGATGCCTGTGAAATCTGAGAAGAATGCAGCCGCCAAGGGCAGGGATCTCAGCAGTACATTTGCAGTAATTCTTGCACGTGTCTTGCAGAGACATTTCGGTAACCTGCCCTTTCTCTGTCTCCCATCTTCTCCACAGGCACAAGCTAAGGTGGCACAGCTTCCAGAGTTCCCACCGGCCCAGCCTCAGCTCGGCATCGCTGCAGATCAACTGCCAGTCTGTGGCACAGATGAACCTGCTGCAGAAGTACTCTCTCCTGAAGCTGACTGCTCTCCTGGAGAAGTACACACCTTCCAACAAGCATGGTTTCAGCTGGTAAGAACATAGTGCTGTGCATAGAGAGCCTGACTATGCAAGCATGACAGTTGTGTTTGTCCCAAGAAACTTTAGGAAAGATGCAATGCATCCCTCCAATCCTTCTTTTTCCATATTTGCACTTCTTCCTCCAGCGTGTGCTGACAGTGATTTGTGGTTTCCTAAGACGGGGCTAAAATCACTAACCCTTTACGTAAGTGTAATCCTATTAGGCTTGAGAGACGTGTTTATGGGGACATGTGAGGGAACCAAAGCAATGAAGTACAGACCAGTTTTCTGAACAGGAAGATGTTCAGTATCTATAGCAAAAGAAGGACCGCTTATTTATTGAGGCAGTTAGCAAGCAGTGGCACAAATTGCAGCCAATCTTAACTTTTCTTCAGTTATTGTTGAATATTTGCATTGTTCCCTTTACATAATTATGTAATTAAATAATGTAAATTTCTCTTAACTCTAGTATCTCACTAGCCAAAATTTTGTTTTCCCTTTTTAAGGCACTATAAATCAGTTAGCTTGCAAAAGAGATGGAGAGAAGAAGACAGATTGGGAGAACTGTGGAGTTTTTTGTAGGCAGCAATTTCTGCTGTGGCCAGGTGTTTGTAGCCCAGTTGAATATTTTTTGTCAGAAGAATGAAATAGAAAGCTCTTTTATTATTGTATCTCCAGTACAGCCTGTGTAACCTTCAGGATGCAATGGATGCAAATAAAATTTTTCTTGTCCCTACCACAGGCCAGCCTCCTCCCTTCCCCAGGAGTCATAGAGAGTATTTAGCTTCGGCATCAAAGTACCTCCTGTTCAAAGGCTGTTATTATGTCAGTCTTTCTAAATACAGAAGTTGTTTGTTCTGAAAGACAGAAATAAGTATTGACCAGTTATCCCTGCATGCTTCAGATTCTCAGTGGAGATCGCAATGTGTTTTTTCACATTCCATTGGCATGTTTTTTGACAAAGCAAGTATTATTCATACATGTATCAATAATGCCCTAAACTTAACTATATGGCAACACAAATTGGTTCTGTTTTACCATGTAACAGATTAGTCAGCTGTAAATCCAGTGCACTGTTTGTATAGCTGTACTGTATGTTGAAATGCTAAATGTCTCCCTGTTTTCAGTGCTACTGTGTCCTATTAGTTGTTACACTGGACATGAGCTTTCCTCCCTCTTTAGGAAAATGACCTCAATATTTTCACATTTTAGTGCCTTTTTTTTCCCCTTTATGAAACCGATACTCTGGGGGACCCAGGGGTAAATCATTCTTTTGTGTTTAGTAACTTTTTCCTTGGAGCCATAAGCAGATGGAAAGGCCTCTCAATGAAACTGGAGTGGGAGGTGGGGGTAACAAAAGTCACTGGCTGACAAGGAGGGGGGTCCCTCAAAGGGGTTGTTTATAGAGCTGAAGTTTTTAGCTGACAAACTCAAATGTATTACATCAGTTTCCTGCTGTTCTGCACACTGGTGGGTGGTGGACCCAGTTTGAGGACTTTGCAGAACAAGTAGTTGACATACAAAAGCCCATTGTTCAGATGCCCATCTTTCCTGAAACCTAAAGAAGCAGTGTTATAAGGGGTCACTGACCGCAAGATTTATTTTGACTCTTTTGCAATTCAATCTGGCCCCTGCAGTTTTACCCTGTAGCTTTCGTCCTCCTAATATTGATGGAGTAGCACCACATTAATACTTAGAGGCAGCATACTGCCCCAAATGTCAAGCCTTTCTCTTAGAGAAACTCTTGTTTTCTTTCCCTTCACCCTTTCCAGACCTGAGTGGATTAGCTAATTTATACTGTCACTATTGTTCATGTTACTAAAAGTGTTTCACTTATTTTCACTTACTTTCTGAGTTACTGGAAATACAGAAGATAAATAGTCAACAGAGGTTTATTTTAATGTGTCATTCCCTTTGCTTAAATAGGGCAGTACCGAAATTTATGAAAAGAATAAAGGTGCCAGATTATAAAGACCGAAATGTCTTTGGAGTACCACTGCAGGTGAATGTGCAGCGCACGGGGCAGCCTCTTCCCCAGAGCATTCAGCAAGCCATGCGGTACCTCCGCAACCACTGCCTGGATCAGGTGCGTTTTGCTGGACTCTTATTCCACATGCATGCACCACCCAAAGCCCAGCTTTCCATTCGTTTTTATTGTTCCTGGGTCTGACCGAAAAAGGTAGACTCAAAACAGGACAAAATAGATAATTAATGAGTGGAAAGCTTTCCACAAAATTAGAGCCCATACTTAAGAAGCTAAAGAGCATGCTTACATTTCAGATTTTCTGGATTCATTATAAATGTATTTACTTTTATACGTACATTTAGGTTGGACTGTTTAGGAAATCTGGAGTCAAATCAAGAATTCAGGCTTTACGTCAGATGAATGAGAGTTCCACAGACAGTGTCAACTACGAAGGCCAGTCTGCCTATGATGTAGCAGACATGTTAAAGCAATTCTTCCGTGATCTCCCTGAGCCTCTCATGACCAACAAACTCTCCGAGACCTTCTTACAGATATACCAATGTAAGTACTGAGATTTGTGCAGCAGACAGCAAATCCTCGTTTGTGTAGCAAGGGTGGAACTGAGTAACACTGCTGCTCTGGGCACTATACGTGTTTCCTGTGTTGGTCTTTTCCTTTCTCCACAATGGTTACAGTTCAGGCTGCCTCATAAGGAATGGATTTTTTGTATTGTAATTTTGTAACAATTTATAGTACAAGTTCTTTTAATTTCACCTTTCTCTCTGGTTCAGGAACAAATATAAATCCTCCATCACTTGCTCTAAATTTTCTTCTCTTCTTTGACCATACTTGATATTCTGGTTTGAAAATAAGCCACATCTAAGGTGGGTAGGTAGACAAGCAGAGGAAACACTACATGAACAGAGTTTGGGGCTTTTGAGGGGGTTGGCAAGGCTACCAAAAATTTTTATTTTCTTATAATTCATTTTCTGCTATCCTTCACCTCACCTGTTTAAAAAGAACCTCTAAGTGATAAGCTTTTCTGTTGCTGACTTGGAGCTACTTTACAGATAAGTACCATAAACACAAGTGTTCTGAGTAAATCACATAAAAAATTGAGTTTATCAATGCTTGTGAAAAGAAATAATTACTAAAAGGTTACAGGAATTTCTTTCAGAGCTCCATAGGTGGAGATGATGTTTTAAAATATCATACAGACCATTTTTTCAGTGCATGCATTTTTGTGTGTGTGTTTGGATTCCCAGGCAGGTTTATGGAGAAAATTAATCAGACTCTCCACTTCCATGCATATTAAACAGCAGCTCTGTGGGTTTAGAGCCAAAAAAAGTTTGACAGAGCATTGCAGGAGTATCTGTTCCTTTCCTTTTGCAGGCGGTAGGTCTGAGGAATTCCCAGAGGTGGTCGGGAAGTATTATCTCTCTGTAAAGCAAAGAGCCTTAAAACAGCTGTAAATTTTGCTTCCCTGCAAACAGCAAAATTTCCCTTTGCTTTGGTGCTGTGCACCAGGCTGCACACTGGAATGCACGTGGCTTAAATGTGCTTTGAGCTGATTGAGAGGAGAGCATGGAAAACGGTGGATTTTTGCTTAAAACTGCTTTCTAAACTCACCTGCTAGCCTTACAAAGTTGCTGAAACCCAAAGCAAATACCAATTAAATATCTGGGTAGCACCGTGTGTATTATGAGACATGCAGTGAGGGTGGTGGGCTGCTAATGATGATATAAATGCTCCAGGACACAGACTCTGATGTTGTCTTCAGAGGTGGCTTATTGGAAATCCCTTTATAAGAAGCAGATCTGGTCTGGGTTATTTCATTTTCTGTTCCTTTCAAGTTTGGAGGAGAAAGCTTATATAAAAGACACATCAAATTTTTCCAATGGCTGTTTGTTGTTCGTAACCAAGGAGTTGTTTAATGGTATGGGGCTTCACAGCATTGACTTTCTTTTTCCACCGCATGACTTTGAATGATCTGCTCAATAAAGTAACCCTCTGTGTTCAGTAAAGCACTTTCTGGATATTTTATGACATCACTGTTGAAAAGGTTTGCTGGCTAACTTATTTAATTAATTTACCTATTCTAAAATGCATTCACGTTTTAAATTTCTTTGCAAGCTGAAGAACTTCTAAATTGGCTGGACTTTGTTTGCTTGTTCCCTGCCTGACTCCAGGCTTCTGTCCTTTTAGTGCATTTGTGGGAGCATGTAGCTGTAGAAGCTAAATCTAAAATTAACTCTGGCCTAGGCACAGCTTCTTGCTTGCATTTCTTGTGAGGCAGGAAATAGCTGAGGGTAGTTAAACTAGTGGGTTAAAAAAAATTCCTTCATGTTTCCTACGAATGGTATGCATCCTGAAGGAAATCACTTCAAACTCGAGTCAAATATTTGAAGCTGGAGTTTGCTTTGGGATGTATTCATGCTGTGTGTGTGGAAAATCAATGGGCTGACGAGAGAATTACTAATATTATGCAGATGTGCCAAAGGATCAGCGTCTCCAGGCTATCAAGGCTGCCATTATGCTTTTACCTGACGAGAACAGGGAGGTCCTCCAGATTCTTCTCTATTTCCTGAGTGATGTCACAGCTGCAGTGAAGGAAAACCAGATGACACCAACAAACCTGGCTGTCTGCTTAGCACCTTCCCTCTTCCACTTGAACACTCTCAAAAGAGAGAATTCTTCCCCAAGGTACGTTTCTGGGAGCAGGGTTCACTGCTGCTGGTCCTGTAGCACAGCTGGCAGGACGTGCAGCAGGCACGGTCTAGGATTGATCCTGCCACCTGTCATCACCTCGGACACCTCAGAGAGCACCGGCTGTAGAACAGTTATGGGATCCTACCTCTTGTTGGAGATTTGTTAAAATATAAACAAGCTCATAAGAAGGAAAAAAATGGGAGTGGAGGGAGGGGATTCCAAAGAAAAGGTTTAGAAAGAGTAGCAAGAGAAGTTGGCAACACCATGCCAATATTTGGTACCAGACAGCTCTAAATCACCAGCAGGTTTGGGATCCTACTGTTTTCTTCCCAAACGTGTCCCTTGCTCTGCAACAAATAACTGGATTTGTGTATGTGTGTGCTCTTTTCCCGTGTGAAGGGTGATGCAAAGAAAACCAAGCCTGGGAAAACCCGATCAAAAGGATCTAAATGAAAATCTGGCTGCAACCCAAGGGCTAGCTCATATGATTGCTGAATGCAAGAAACTCTTTCAGGTAAAACAGCTGTTTACAAAACTGATGAGTGGAATAATGATCAACATGTCTTAGATCTGCTGTATAATGGAAAGCTAGGAATGTCTCTTTATTTTAATGGAGTTTAACACAGGATAAGTAGCTTTTTAAAAACCTTTGCATCCTAATCTGTGTGCATACATGAATTAGAAGTGGTGCCAGAACAGAAGAGAAGAGAGTTGTTCTGTTGGCACTGGTGCTCTAAAGTAATGAGGCAGTTGTGGGTTTGGCACATTTCTGTTGCATCCAAGCTGCATTTGAAATATGTTTTCAAGATTTTATTGTGCAGCCATGAGGGTCTGTGAACCTCAACTCTAATTTCAAAGCAAGAAGCTATTTCCAGGAATTTCAGTGCTCATTTTGTACTTAAATTCCCAAGAGTTAGCAAGACAGGCCACAAAAGCATCCTGGAATGTAACACTGTCAAACCATAGGTTGAAGGGTCTGTAGGAACTAAAGCATGCTCCCTCTAGGGCCTGTGGTGGAGAACCAGACAAGTCGAGTCCTGGTTTTCCTCACTGTCATCAAATCTTTTCAGAGCCCTCAACTGAAGACATGCCTGTCTCTTTTCTTGCGGCTGACAACTGTTCCCTTCTTCCTTCAGTTTGCAGGAGAAACTGTGCTGTGGGAATGAATCTAGTTGTGTAGTAAAGGGGAATACTCCACAGAATAAAATAAGACACCCCATAAAAGAGACACTAATTTCAGTTAAATCAAAGTCACAGACTTAATTTTAGCATTTCTTCATATTGAGTGCTTAACCTGACACATACACATCCCATCTCTTACAAAACTAACATACACAGCTCCCTGTGGCTGTGGGGCTGCAAGACTAATGCAGTGATCTGGGGAGAGAGCTGCAGGAGGATGATTTCACCCTTGTTACCCCTCAGATACCTGAAGAAATGAGCAGGGGTCGGAACTCGTACACGGAGCAGGACCTGCGTCCCCTCAGCCTGGAGGAGCTCCGGGGCAGCAGCAGCAACACTGAGCCCTCCGACTACCACTGCTACCTCCAGGACTGCGTGGATGACCTGCTCAAGGAGATGAAGGAGAAGTTTAAAGGCTGGGTCAGCTGCTCCACATCAGAGCAAGCAGAGCTGGCATACAAGAAGGTATGCACCCTGTCACTCACACCACAGCTCTGGGTTTTAGCTCACTTGTGACGTAGGATATTACAGAAGGTTCAGTACACATCTTTACTTTGAAGATAGATATTAGGAAAAAAACCTTAATCTTTTGATGCAGTTGCACGTCATATAAAAACACCATGTCTTTCAGCAGTAGTTTGCTAACGTGCACTGATTTGTGTTCTTCTGTTTATCCAGCCCAGGAATGTTCACTGTATTGAATTTACATGCCTTCACTCACGCGTGCAAAGCCTTAACAAGCTGAGTCACTATGCAGGCAGTAGGAAGTTTCTCATCTCTGATCTTGTACAGCTCAGAACTAGCAGATGGAGAAATGTTTCAACAACATTTTTTAAAAATAAACTTGAAAAAGAAGGTGTAAGGAAGAGAAAAACTAAGGACTTTGCTTATTTTCCCCAGGTGTGTGAAGGTCCCCCACTCCGATTATGGAAAACTACCATTGAAATCTCAGCTACACCAGAGGATGTTTTAAATCGTTTACTTAAAGAACAGCATCTTTGGGATGAAGATCTTATAGAGTCAAAAGTAATTGAGCCTTTGGATAGCCAGACAGATATATACCAGTATGTCCAGAACAGCATGGCACCTCACCCAGCCAGGGACTTCGTAGTCTTAAGGTAAGACTTTCTTATGCAATGATGTTTATATCCTACACATATGGCAGCCTTGCCTATTTCTTTATAATGTCAGCTATATTGGTAAATATCTATTTGTGCCTAATTTGAATTCTTATTAGATGTTTGAATTACTGTTTGTCAAATAAAAGATTTTTGGTTTTCTTCTTTTTTCTTAGAACGTGGAGGACAAACTTCCCCAAAGGAGCTTGTGTGCTTCTAGCAACCTCAGTGGACCACGACCGGGCTCCTGTGGCAGGTGTTAGAGTCAATGTGCTCCTGTCGAGGTATCTGATTGAGCCCTGCGGGTCAGGAAAATCGAAACTTACCTACATGTGCAGAATTGATTTAAGGTAGGAAATTCCACTTTGTGCTTTGGAGGTGGTAACTTTTCTTGTATAGTTTCAGTGTGGTCAATGGAAAATTTAGGCAGTTCAACAGCCTTTAGCTTGGCCAGTAGTACATCCGTCTCAAAGACAAGCACACAGGTCTCTGAGACGTCACAGAAAGTTGGCTTCAGTGCACATCTGGCAGCAGGTATAGTTTGTTGCATTAGAAGCCTCCAGTATGTGCTCCACCATCACTATTGATATACGACCCCACCCCTTCCTCTGACAGTCATATTTGGATGCAAGGACATGTTAATTTTAATATTAAGCTAGTAAAGAGGACCAGGTTGTCACAAAACTTTCCGTAACTTTTCCTTACTGTGGCAAACTTGTTTTTGAGCAAATCTACATATTAGTTAGGTTGAGCTGTGCAGTAAGCAGTACTAAGGAGATTTCCTAGTCAGGCATTTAACCAGCTAGATATATATTTGCTTGTGACTAAGAAAATACGTAAAGTCACTGATACCTTCCTTATCATTACTTTTTCCTGCACGCAACAGGGGCCACATGCCAGACTGGTACACCAAGTCTTTCGGACACTTGTGTGCATCAGAAGTTGTTAAGATACGAGACTCTTTCAGTCAGCAGAGTCCTGAGAGCAAGGAAGTAAAATCCAGGTGACTACTGAAGAGGAACGGCCGTGCGCTCCACACCTCAGCAACATAGACATTACCCGAGACTGAGAGCTGCACGCTGCAGACCAGACCTGTGTTCCATCTGCAAGTCGTGTTGTGGAGGGGTGACAGCGTGAGAACTTGACTGTGAGCATTACTATAGGACTGTGGCCATACCATACACTTTAAAGCTGCTTCCTGTCTGTGTAAGGTCTATAGTGTAGGCCTCGACTGGAATACATAGGAGAACTGTGCAAAAAAATAAAAATTAAAAAAAAAATTACTATTAGATGGTTTGAATTGCTTCTGAGAAGCAAATTTCTTTAAATGCAAAATATATTATGAAATATGGTGAAGGCTCATCATTCCCATGTGAAATACTTAGCTTTATGTACATACTCATGTCATTTTATTTGTAGTGCATTGAGGGACTGGTGTATCCACTGGAATAGTTGGTACTCTTCAATGTGTTCTCATTGAGATAAGCAGAGAAAGGTTTGCACAGAGATTAAAGTGTGAATGAGTGTGTTAATGGTTGAAAGGATAGAAGAAGTCGAACTTGAAATGTGTCTGGTACACTGATAGACAACCAGAATGGATTTTAGTATGCTGGATACAGTTCAACCTAGAATGGGACTCCCCTGTGGACCAGGAGTAGCCATCCTTCGAATGTGCTAGTTCTCCCTTTTCCTCAGCTCTAAACTTGTTGAAAACCCTAAGGAGATGTTACAAGAGGCTTGCTTCAGCTACTGTCCACTCCTTATCCAGATGATCTTTAAGGAGTGATGACCAATTCTAAAGCAAATTTAAGTAAATATACTTTTGAGCAATGTAGCAGCTTAGAAATGAAATGTCTGCAACACTGAGGAGAGCCAATAACATCAGTTGTTAAAAAAACCCAAAATATCTGTTGCTTTTACTCCTACCTGTGTTATCTATAGGTGTTTTAATGAGCTTTTATATATTTTATTTTATTCTAATGGTTCATGAAGAAAAACGTCAACACTGGAGTTGTGGTGCCAGGAGGTGGCAGGACTCCTGCAGAAGCAGCTGGGGTGACTTGGCTAAGGGAGAGTCACACAAGCTCTTTGCCTTACTCTCCCTCCTTTGCCTGTTTTCCTAAAAGCTGCATGTTAACTCGAGCAGGACCTGCATGTGAGCAGTTTGGAGGGTTATATTAGGGGCCAGAAAGGAGGGTGCAGTTTTGTCTTTGGTTTTGTTGTGTTTCAAACCCTTTGGGATATTTCCCCCTTCTTGAGAATCAACTTGTATGAACTGTAGGAAGTCCTGAGGTCCTCTGGAAAGATGTCTTTCTGTAGGTTTTACTGTAAAGGTAAAGATTTGCTTTCAAGGTGCAGTATTACGTGATAAATGTATTTTGTGGCTAGGGTATGAATGAGTTGCAAGATGGAATCTTGACTGAGACTTTTTTTACCATTGTCAGTATTATTTTAAGCTTTTTGATGAAGATTTTTTTTATAATGGCAAATAATGTAGTACTTCCAGTAACAATGTTCCTCATGAGTAGGAAAATCTTGTATATTCTACTACATCAAACACTTTTGAATTTGTAAAATTGTATGTTGTACATACCATTCTATTGTAAACATGTATACTTGCCCACAGTGTACTGTCAAACATAGATTAAGCATGATAAAGATTATTTAAAATATACCTGTATTTATACCTCAGATATTCTTTTTGGGTTTTTGTACCTCAAGTATGTTTTCTATTGTAAATGTGCTTTACATGGGTATGATCTACGCGAGAGAAAGGAAAATGTTTAACTTGCTATAGATGTCTGTACAGAATATACTCAATAAGTGCACTATTAAATGTTTAAAATTGGATATTCATAATGAGTTTTATTTTATTCTGCATTCTTCCTTCCACTCTCCTACCCAGAGGGGCAGGTGGTTTTCTTACTTCTGTTTTTTTACATACTACAGCCAACAGCAGAGCCACCCCTGTCCTCTCCCAGGCTGATATTTTTAGTGTTGTTAAAGGCAGGTACCAAAGCAACTTCGAAGTTTTTGGAAGACAGGATGGCATATCCAATGGCAGATAGCTGGACAGAAACACTCCGTAGTCAATTGCTTCATACTTTTATAATAGTGAGAAGAAACCTGGTTTGCTGCTGTCTTGTAGAAAGGTATGCTGGAATTTAACAGGGTGGAAAGCAGCAGTATGCAATGCTGGAAAATAATTCATTGCTTTCCTATTTTCTAAAGAGAGAATGAGGGCATGATGAGTTGTGGAGTCATAGGTTTGCTTCAAAAAATGCAAGTGTAAAAGTAATTGGAGAAAGCTAAAGCACACGCAGCAGTGAAATGAAGCCAAAGAGGAGGCCAGGAGGATGTACAAACAACTGACTAAGGTGAAAAACCAAGCCAAAGACAGCTGTTAATTCAAGCAACTTTTTGAAGTTTTTTAAATCTTAGCCAACAGAAATATAATTTGGGCATCTGAAGGAGAGTTTTGATTTGTGAGGCTTGTCTGACACAGCAGCTGTGAGAAGGCCTGCTGCCTTTCAGTTACCAGCATCATCCTATTTTTTCTCTGCCTTAGCATCCCAAAGTCCTGGGAGCTATCAATTCCCACTTCATTCCCCAGGGAGCATTGAGGGATGGCTGCTTCAGAATCTGGCAAAAGCAAACTTCTTGTTGCCGTGGTATTAGTTCTCATACACCAAAGAGTTTTAGAGAACCTTTCTGATAAGGGACTGTCATTTGTTTGGCTGCTG
The DNA here is from genome assembly GCA_013397055.1 of Pachycephala philippinensis. NCBI lineage: Eukaryota > Metazoa > Chordata > Aves > Passeriformes > Pachycephala > Pachycephala philippinensis. Next base: position 335,308 of record VWZT01012036.1, read on the forward strand.
CAGAAACTTTTTTCTTCCCAAGTCAATACTAAAACAACTGAACATGAAAAAAACCCAAAAAAACCAAAACCAAACTGGTTTGTTCACAGTTTTGGGCACTTGGAACAAGTGGAGTTAGAGCTAATTTTTTTTTCTGTAATGATGGTTTTGTTTGGATTTTTAAGCACACTAATTCATGACACTCCTCTGGCACCTTAAGGATTAACACTTCATTTTGTTTTAAATTCATTTAGGTTACTTTCAAATCAGCATTTTCCTAAACATATCTAAAACATAAGTTAATTTTGAATCTTCTAAGTAGCCTCAGCCTCCTGAATGTTTGTGTTCTTGACACCTCCATTTGCAGATGTCCATGTTGTAGCAGAACAACAATTCAATTTTCCATGTCTGTGTTTTTTGTCAGCTGTCACTCAGGGCAGCACTGGCTCCTCTTGGGACGCTCTCCTGCTTTAAGCAGTGGTTGGCACAGAGGAAGTGCAGGCTGGGCCCCTGTTCCATTCTGTCCAGGTGCTGGTGTGACTAACTGTGTACATGGCATCCCTGCTGTAACACAGGTCCAGTCTGCTCTGTGCTTTACCAGTGCTGGGTTGCAGTACTTCTTTCTGACAAATTCAAACAGAAAAAGTCATGTTTCACTGTCATTCCTCAAGTAATGCACTCCACAATTAGATATTTATGAAGCTGTAAATAATCAGTAGCCTTCACCTTAAAGGCCAGAAATGTCACTAACACACATGGACAGTCAGGGAAAGGGAGACTGAAATGATGCAAAGCAGTATCTCTGCAGTCCGGTACAGGATCTTGAAAAGAGGAGTACCTAGTATCTGCAGTAGGCTGTGCCAGGAGAAGTTAATATGAAAACAGTATCCATGACTTGGGCTACATTATAAAAGGTGGATATTTTCACTTAAGGCATATGAAGATTAACTGTTATCCACAAATCTGCTAAGTGCTGGAAGCAGTGTCCTACAATCATAAGGAATGAAAGCACAATACTGTTTTAACAGAGCAATGTATTTAAAAATGCTAATTCCTTCATCTGTTACACCTTAACTTCTCAATACAACCCTCGACTGCATCTCTGAAAAGTTACTTTCATCTATTTCTCATCTGTCAACCCAGGACTATTTTATTTCTCTCTCAAGGAAAGGTATCAACTTCTAAAATGATAATTCATAGCACCAGAGATTAAGGTGAAGATCTGATGCTAATATGCAATGCTTGCACCCATGCGCCTTTTGCAGTGAGCACTCTCCCAAGCTCTTGAGACGTGCTATATTTCTCCTCTCCTTTGCACCATCCTACTGTATTTTCCTGTCTATTCTGAGGCGTCCAGAGTGCTTGCAAGAAATGAACTTGCAAGCTGAATCCAGGGACAGTAAAATGCAGTGTAGCATGGGAAAGAATTCAAAGAAGAAAAAATTCCATCGAAAGAGATTAAGGCGGTGAAGGGGCACATTTATAGAGAGAGATTCAAGACACAGTCTGGCCACTAGACAAGAGGGATGTAGTAAATGTCTACTAGCACTGGAAGGTCATAAAAACACAGAAGAAGAGTTCAAACTAGCTGAGTGGGTGTACAAGTTGGGATAAAAATTCGTTAATGGAAAATGTGAGGCAGAAGGAAAGAAAAAGGCATTTTCCACACAGCAAGAGGTCTTTGAGACTGTGGGACAATCTCTCCCTGAGAAGCAGCAAGAGCATAAGTAATTTAAAACTGCGCATGCTCAAACCCTGGAATCGTTGCTTCCTAGCTTCCATAAAGCATCACAAAGATGTAACAAAGGTCGTCTCTTCATTATTTGCTATGATTACAGGACTTACAGACTACCAGTTTTGACCTTTAAGAAGTGTCATGTAGCACTGCCTTGCTGAGCGAGAAACAATCTAGTGTCAAAAATATCTCAATTATTTCTGAAGTTGCTAATGAAGAAGTCTTTCTTTAAGAATTACATTGGAGGTTCTGGAGTGCAGTTTGCTTACATTTTATTGAAGTAGAATTTCACCTAAATTAGAAGACGCAGTGCCTTCCCACTATGGGCCAAGAGGATGAAGATCAGCGTGGGGAGGTTACCGTATAACTAGGAGACCTCTTTGCTTTTCTGACTTTTACTCAAAACCCAGAAAGATCTATAAACAGTAAGCATGATTTCCCCATCGTAGAGGGAATCAAATCCATTCCTCCATAGACTCAGGGGGGTTTTCCTTACTACAGGAAGAAAAAGACCTACAGCAAGTGTGTTGTGCATACTTTTCCAGGTACCAGTGTTCTGCTAGACACTTCATTAGCTCAAGTAATAAAAGGGTGATGTGGTGGGTCTGAATATCACAGTTGCTCCTAACCCACACAGACATTTCTTCAGGCTTTATAACAGTAAAAATGGAAAAGTCCCTTAGGAACAGAAATCTCAGTGAATGAAAGAATACTGCTATTCAAATATTCAAAGGGTAGAGTGTTAAAATGTAGCAGTTACGTATGCTTTCCAGGGAAAGAAAATTAAACAGCTTTTTCCGTGATACGATGACATAAGCATGTTATAAGCTGGTAGCGTAATAATAGCCAAGAGGGCTCTGATTTGAGGGGGCTTATACCTTCATTTATTTGAGATGTAGAAAGATTGTTAGCAAATGAAATGAGAATTTCAATAAAGTGTGGCATCAATTAAAACACTTGTGTCACTTGAGAAAAGTCATTTTTTAAAATAAGCCAGCTAGTGGCAGAAGTAGATTATATTCATAACACAGCCCAGACTAAGACGGTGTGCAAGGTGTGTGTAATAGAGGAATGGTTCTTCTAAAGTTTTGGCCGAACACTTCCAACATGTTTAGTGACAGCAGCCTGACAGGTCTATTTGAAACAAGCAGGTCATCTGGTAAATATTTGCCTTTTCTTCAAAAACAGCAAAAAGAAAATAAATTTCAGTCAAAGCTCACTGTTATGAGCTGGTTAAACACATAATTTTCAGCTAGGCTATAATTCAAGTTCATAGAAACACTGACAGTATGGTTAGTGAGGTTGTTAATAGGCTACTTTTTTACCCAAATCTCTGGGGGCAGTTGTACAATAGAGCGTATTTTAAGTAGTCCATTTAAACATATGAAAAGGAATGCGAAGATCCTAAAATATTTGTTTTAATTCAATCATGTAATCTGTAGCACTCTGTACTCTTTTCATTTCTCTCTCTCAACAGAATGTCTGAAGAATGCACACGGGAGTTTTCACTTCTTACTGAAGCCTTTGTCACCTACATAGTTTATCAACTAGGGCTTCCAAAACATAAAACAAGTAAAAAAATCATACAGTAACAATAATACAAGCAATAATATAAACTGATTTTGAATATCACATCTCACTGATATGCCTACAAAGCCTAGAACTACATTAAAATCAGTAGTTAAGTAAAAGGAAGCAAATGGTAGAACTTTACTGCCTATGAAAAATTTCATTCAGCAGATAGCAATGAAAACTTATTTTAGTTACATGGAAAAGCAGCTTTGAAAGCCTTCTAGATCTTCTTAAAAAGAGAGGGAGATTCATTATGGTAATGTGTCTAGAGAACGGCACCTGCCCTCCTTCTACTTAGATGCTTTTACTCCATTATCTGAGACTGGGAGAACTGCATACAAATTACTGAAACCAAAAAACTCTGGTGGTGCCTCCTGTAATACTCAGCAACAGTGAAGCATCTACCTCCCAGTGAGGGGGAAAGCAGATGAGCGTACTTCATGGCTTCCATGGTGAGAACTGATAGTAATTCTCTTCCCCTAAGAGCTTCCCATCTCTGTGCTTTGCTCCTCATCAATTCAAAGTATGCATAGAACCACAGAATCCATTTGCAGGGAAAAGACCTCTAGGATGGTTGAGTCCAACCATTAATCCAGCACTGCCAAGCCTCCATTAAACAGTGTGCCCCAAGTGCCCCCTGTACACATATTTTAAATAACTCCAGGGATGGTGACTCCACCACTTCCCTGGCCAACCTGTTCCAGTGTTTGACAACCCTTTCCACAAAGAGATTTTTCCTGATATCCAATCCAACCCTCCCCTGGAGCAACTTGAGAGCATTTCCTCTTGTCCTGTCACTTTTTCCTTAAGAGGAAAGACTGACCCCCACCTCACTACAGCCTCCTTTCAGGCAGTTGCAGAGAGCAATAAGGTCCCTTCTGAGCCTCCTTTTGTTCAGGCTAAACCACCACAGGTCCCTCACCTCTCTTCAGAAGACTTGTGCTCCAGACCCTTCCCCAGCTCCATTGCCCTTCTCTGGACTCGCTCCAGCACCTCAATGCCTTTCTTGCAGAGGGGCCCAAAACTGAACACAGGATTTGAGATGCAGCTTCACCAGTGCCAAGTACAGGGGGATGTAGCATAGAAACACATATTCTTAATGATGCAGGGCAAGTATTCACTAAAGCAGAAACATTTAGATGGGGTCACAACTGCTCATGAATCCAAGAACTGTAATGGTACCCACAGCAGCACTAACACTATACAGTGCTTGGTCTGCAAGCTCCCTTACTGGGCTTTGGAGACCTCTGAAAACACATTAAATTGCATTTGAGGCCTTTTAAGACGACCTTGAGCAAGTAGAAGAGTCAAGATTTTCTAGCTAACATCTGAACCACAGTCTAAAAGAAATTACATTCACATTTGCTTTCTTCACCTTTCTAACCCAAGAATAAAAGATTATGTATAAAATTATCCTATAACCTTCCAGGTAAAGCATTCACCTCATCACGTTAGTTGTAAACAAGTTCAGGCAGAGTAGCTACTGAACTAGGTTCAGTTCAACAGACATATGGGACTGGGGAAGGAGGGGCAGCTACGTCCCAAGCATCCTACTGGCAAGATCGATGAGGGAATGAATGACACGTCAAGAGCAGTGATAGAGTTCAGAGGCCCTGCTGCTGAGGAGGTTTAAGTAGAGGTTTAAGCAGGCCAGTCATGGCTAACATATTAACACACTATTAGCCATGTATTTGATAAAAACCTAAGCAACTAGCAGACCTTGTGAAGCTCTAAGTGCCTAAAGTTTTAGGCTTGCATAGAATCGTGTCCCCAGTTTACTGCTAGAAAAGGGGCTAGAGACACTGACTCAAAATCTCACCCAGCTGTCTGAGGAAAGAAGGCAAAACATGCTGTTTTCTGGCACCATCAGCTGTATTACAAAAGTAATTCTTTTCATAATTTGGAATTTCATAATTTGAAAATCTACATTTGGAATTCATTATTAGTTTTTTGCAGAGCTTGGAGAAAAATATATGTACCAAAGCTCCTGTTATTCTTAAGTATTTTTAATTTCTGCACTAGGCACTTGGACTTACTTCCGGATGTATTTTCCACAAGAGCCTGCAGGAAGTTTCTTGTGCTGGTGTGCAAACAGCCTTGCAATGGTCACTGTCAGAGAGAACATTTGTTTAAATTGATCAGCAGCACAATCTGGGACCTGACATGATATTTACTATGCTCTTTTTTTATAATGCACCATGTAACAAGTCAAACTTATCATACTTTTTGTTTTTAATTCCTTGAAAACTGCCACAAACTTTTTACTGTTGAAACATTCTGTCTTACTGATGCAGAGATTTTCTTTGAGGCTTTATACAATTTTTCTTTTTCTTTTTTTTTTTTTTTCCCCCTTAAGTTTCTTTCCTTTGCCTCCTCTTCCTATCCTGTTAAATGACTAAAACAGTTTCCAGGGCCAGACGTTCTGTGTAGTGCTTTTCTGGTTTGCGATGAAAGAGTTGCTGCCAAATTTTATAAAGAATGTTCCCTGGGGCACAGAGGGGAGGGAAGTATTCTTCATGGCCTCTGTTTTCTTCCCATATTGTTTAACAAACAAGCAAACTGCCCTGCAGTCGCTCTGACCCCTATTTAGACATATCCCTTTCAGGCAGCCACACAAATGAACTAGGAAGGAAGTGCCGTCACAGCCCTTAGAAAAGATAGAGAGAAATAAAGGCAAACATTGTGTGTCTAAACAAACAAGCTCACTCTGCTCTGCCCTTCTCTTCTGCCTAATTCTTACAGAAACTGGTCCCAGAAGTAGTATTTGGGGCATGAGTGTTTTCCATGTTGTGTAGGACTTGGTTACCCACCCACCACGTTCCACTGCCCTGCCAGGTTTTGCCCCAGCCTCAGAGACGAATGAATAATCCAAAAACTTTTGGCATAAATAAGAACTCAGCCCAGGTTCTTTGAATGGCTTAAGCCTCATTGGCTTTCCAATATGAACTTTATGCCCTCTGTGTCTTGCCTTCCCTAGTTAGACTTCCCCAGAACACCAAGGGGGGAAAAAATTATTCTTTTGCTTCAGTAATCATAAATTAAAAGTGCAAGTTTTGCAAGAATCTGAAACAAAAATATCTAAAAGCTAAGCTGAGAACAAATTTTCCTTCGAGCTGCTTCTTGTCTATACACAACTCCAGAGGATTTTTAAGTCAAATTACTTTTGATAGACAAGACATGAAACAGATGTGCTATCAACTACATTTTGTGATGGGGAGCTAGATCATAAAGGATTTTGAACTAGAGATGCAAATAGAATATTTGAACCTTAATGTTGCATGCTAATCACAGGAACAAGTTTTGACATATCAGAGCTGATAAACCTGGTCAAAAGAATGTTTAGATAAAATCGAGAATAAAAGAAAAAAAGAAAATACTGTCATTTAAAAGATTATGAGTATGATTTTTTAAAATATTTCCACATTTCCCTGGTAAAATACATTCACAGTAGTAACCTTAAAGTGGTTACAGAATCTGAAGCCAGCACTGGGTCACAAAGACAATGTCTTGCTAGAGGATCATGAAACAGCAAAAGTACTGCATCACCCCCACACCCCCTGGGCTGCTGCAGGTGACCTCTGCTCTGCAGGGCTCTTCTCAACACAGCAAACCTTGGGGCTGCTTTTGCCCAGACATCAGCTTTAGCCTGACTGAAAGACAAGAAATCCAACTTCAAACAAAATGCTGGGCTGATTGCAAGACTGAAGTCTTATTTGCAGTCTACTCTCTTGCTAAAACAGATTCCTAGATTTTGTTTAAAATTTGCCGGAGAAGTTCCTAGGACAGCAAACCCCAACACCTGGGAGGGATTTGCCAAGAGTATTGCTTTGCCCTTGCTCACAGCTCTTTGTCGATAGCGCCACGCAGGGCAGACAGAAAGCAGAGCTGGATCTGGTCGGCATCACGCACGGCCTGCGATGTGTGCGTATTGGTGCCTGAGGAACTACTTATCACTGTGATGAATGGCATTGCATTTAGCTATCTCCTCAAAGAGATAAGATGCTCTAAGTTTTTGTTATCAGTTGTGCCCAGATTTGTACCATTAAACAAAAAAATTGGATTAATATTTTTAAACAAATCAGATTAATGTTGTGTACCCATTATCATGCTCCAGGGGGTCATAAACTGGGATAACAATATATACATACAGTTTGCAGTTGTTTCAAGGCATGAAACAGAGAATAGCCCAGGAGATGCCCTTTGTACGGAAACATTTCCTAGGGAGCTGCTGAAAAATACTGATTTCTTTCTTTACCTTGATTATTAATCAAGCATACTGTATGTGATTTAAAGATGTACACTTCAAAAAAGCCCCAACAACCCGCAAATGCTTCCCAATCATAGATAAAATATTCTGGTTGCTCTCTTTGAACACTGCAGGAGAAGTTGAGGCTGAGCAACAGCAGCTTCTGAGATCATTTGCTACTGTTGCAGTCCTCCTCTTTTCTCCATGGCCACTTTCTGTTCTGCAAACGTCCTGTTAAACCCTGCAAGCTCTCTTTTTCAGTCAGTTCTACACTGCTTGCATGTTTTGTCTGCCTGCAACATTTTCTCCATCCTGCCAGATCCAGCACTGCAGTCAGGCCAGGCTCAGATCCTGGTATCTCATTTTCTTCTGCATTTGCCCGCCCTGATCTGATACAAAACCTTTCACAGGCGTGTGCACAGCCCAGGCTAGGTGCTTATAGATTGCATCATGTTTAGCAATGCTCCAAGGTAAGGGGCCTGTCACCACCCTCTTGGAGAGCTCAAGCTCTGAACAACCAGCCTTTCCCTTAAACTGCATGTGTTTGTGTAAGAGGAGGGACTGTCTAGAAGCTTCCTCGGCTGGGATAAGAGGAGAACTTGATCAGACCTTGATCTGTTTTAAGATATTTGACTATTTTTGCCCAAGAGCAAGAAATCTGTAGCTTCTCCTGTGTCCTATACCACAACCCATCTGCTCCTGGTGAGCTGAGACCCACTCTGGCAATGAACTGGCCAAACATACTCTTCTGCCAGCCTGGAAAAGCAGCCATTACAAATTGTGGCTAAAGCTGGTATCTTCAGGGAAGTCAGCTGCCTCACTCTGCATTGCTTCTGGTGGCAAGTATTGAACCCAACAGGAGAGAGACCAAACTACGAGAGCACAGCCCTCTCTAGAGCTGCTGCCTACCCATAGCATTTGTCCAAGTGTTTGAGACTCATACACAGACACTTCCCAAGGAGAAACCAGCCACTATTCAACATGGTATTTCTAGGCCTAGTAAAAATTGCTTTGGCTTTCATTCATCTCTTTAGCTGTCATATTTCCTGTGATGCATCTGTGATGGGTGGAAAAGTACTTATTTTCTTTCTTGGTAAACATGAGCAAGCCTAGGCCTACTGCTCCATGAATGGCACTCTCTGTTGTAGCAACTCTTTCCAAATTGCCTCATCCTGTGCTTTGGGTAGTCACCTATCAATTTCCTCAAGGTCATGCAGTGACCTCAGAAGAACAGTGACAATACTGATCTCTTGATCAGGCTTTTTAAACATGTAAATATAACATTCTTCTCCTATTGCCTTTAAAATGAGGGGAGAAACATGGGAGAGAACATTGTATGCCAGCAGTTCTCCTCTGCGGAAATACTCTCCAAGAGCCACCATGAAGTACATTTAACTTGTTTCCTTCCAGAACCTCACACACCGTAATATTTTTAATTTTCTTTATTCAGACTGATATCTACACACCCCAATTCCACAATTTGCCTCACTGCCCTGCTCTCTTCTGATGTAGGAAACTTACCTGCAGGTGGGGCAGATGCCGGGCTACAGCTAAAAGCACATTTACCACTTACAGGTCTCTCCTCTTGCTACCCAACAGCACAGGGAGTGGGGGTGGCAATTGTGGGCAGCTTTATTTAGGTTTAACTTCTAAAAAGATTTATTATGTAGCACCAGACACGTACAATGACAATGAAGCATAGCTCTTATTTCATCTTCTGCTTTCCCTGCAGACAAACTCTGCCTCAAGATGCCAATTGTCCCCTAGTTGTTCGCTCTGGGACAGCTGGGAGGTTCACATTCAGAATAGTGATGGAGGAGGCTTTTTGTTTAGAGGTATGTTTTTCCTAAGCTTTTTGTGAAGAGGTATCTCAGATTTTCCTTTATTACCCATCACTGCTCTACAGAGTATAAGAAATATGCCCTCTCTGAGAGTCCAATGCAATACCTATAAATTAGCCCCAGTCCAGATAAATCCACTGAGCTAGCTCAGAGTATATTTATAGCTTAACATAGCTTCCTCAGGGAATTACAGTCTCCAAATCAGTGCAGTTGTTCCAAAAAAAAAAAAAAAATCTGAGAAAAACTGCTTCTTTCTTGGTCTCCTCAAGTATAGTGAGTTTCTTTCACTACAGAACTCTCAATATGAAATTCACTCTCAAATGCAAGCAACTGGCTGAAATAACTTCTTGTGTGTGTGGCTGCAATGGCATATCCAGAAACCCAGATCATCACTAACTACACAGTCACATGTACATGATAAAAATATGTTGGCATTAAGAACTTGTGTTGGCATGCCTTCCCAATTGTCAGGGCTTTACATAAATATAGAACTTGGCCTATAGATTTGTTTCAGAGCCTTTTTATATCTGATTATGGCTCCAGGCCGATCATTGTCTGTACAGACACTGTAATTAAGGATCAGTAATTCTGTCCAGTGGCCAACAGTCACTACAGTGAGAGGCACATGATGGGTTTTCAGCAGCTCAACATTTCAGAGTTTCACTGGAAATCAGCTATTAGAAAGCTGTGCTGTACAAGGACAGAGCACCAGCCTCAAAGGAAAACAGCCAGCAAGCATTTCCATTCCAGCATCTCAGCAGGAGAAAGCCCTGCCCTGAAGACCTCTATAGGAAACTGTTTTACTTAGGTATCTGCACAGCCGCACACGGAAAGCCAGAGCTCCCACGTGTTTAACTGAGGGCAGGCACTGGGAGCCAACACTTCCCTCACGCCTCCATCTCGAACAAACACGCAGTCACACCGTTTCTTGGGAACAAGCTGGATACACACAGAAAAAACAAAGGAGGGTTCTTACATTTCTGAAGTACGTGTCATAGAAATAGAAAATAAATAAAGCATCATAAATAAAAACATTTTTCTGTAGTGATTTCACAGAGGTGAGAATTTCAACAGCAAAATAAAACTTGACTGCAGCAGATTCCAAGTTTTATTCCCACACTTCACAGCCAAGGTTTCTGTCAGCTGGGAGGAAAATACAGCTGAGCTAGAAATCATGGATGTTTGTGAATAGCAGGAAGAGAACACAGTGTAATAGCAGCACTGATTCCAGCACCAAAGACATCACTCTGGAGTAGACATGCAATTTTAACAGAATCAGCCAATGTTGTTGGGTTTTGGTTCTTGTAGGTTTGTTATAGGCCAAGGCACACGTGGCAAGGCAGTTGTGAAGTCTCCCATGGGCACTCCTGGCTCATCCTGAGACCACTGGCTCCTTCCTCCAGCCCTGCACCGTCACAAACCAACACGCCTGCACAAATAAGTTCTAAGAACATTTTGCCTGGAAGATTTGTATGAGCTTGATTTGAAACACATCAGACTAAAGCAAGAAAAGTATGAGACTTAAATTAGAAGTATGCAATAGCTAAACAACTTAGCTAAATATCTGGGGGATGGAGGGAAAGGTAACACTAAGCTAGAGCCTCACCTGGAAGAGCCTTCCCTTAGACACAGGTGACATTCAGGTCCTAAACCTCCCAAATTTACCGTGCCAGGAGAAACAACCTCCTATGGGCTTGCAGCCTAGCTGTTCAGAGGCTCACAGCTAAGTGGAAGGATGGCAGAAGGCAATCCTGGTGACCTCCAAAGCATAGCCTATATTAGATACATTACTTAAAAAATTGTTAGCGTAAGTCTGCTATTAAAAAGAGTACCTGAATATGTTTTTTGGCAAACAGATATACACCTTCCAAATCACATGTTTCTAGAAAAAGTCTTTCCATGTCTCATCCAATGGGGAAACTTACCCTTTACTTCAATACCATAGGCAATATGAGACAATTCTAACACTCTTTTTCAAGTCCCTGAAGTTACACTATGAGGCTGCTGGTGTTGGAGCTTGAAAGCACATTGTGAAAATATGAGCTGATTTTATTTTCATCTTCCAAGCAGGGAAGCTGAGCTGAATGAGGATGGCTGAAGAGGGTTGCTGAAGGACAGCACAGAGGCATTGGACAGCTGGTTCCCAGTTCATCCTGCAAAGCCTTGCTGCTGCTTCTTCCAGGTGGTGACCCAAGTACCTCCTGGGCTCCCAGGCCATGCTGCTTCTGGCTGCTCTGCCAGCTGCAACACTGACAGGAGGAACATGGACTGGTGTTGGTGTTCTTCTAACCACCTCTGGCACAGTGGATGCACTCCATCTTTTATTATGTAAAGTAAGATACATCTCTGGGTATTTCAGAGGGAAGAAGAGCAAACTGGGAAGCCTGAAGGATTTTTGTAGTTGCCATTCAGTCTGCCCATTCTGTGTATCCTGTAAAATTGCACAAACAGACCCAAAAAAAAGATTCAGGTCTCTCTCTGTTGTACCATAACCAATACTTAAACCACAAAGAAGAGCGATGCAATAACAAACACAATAAACTAGTTTTTATATTTTGGAGAGTAACTGTGTTAAAATACATCAAAATTCCACTTCCAGATTATTTCAGTAACATTCCTGTGACTGTAATGGCCTAATGGCTGGGTGAATGGGATAACTGCACTGCAGTGAAATGAGGCAGTCCAGCACACGAGAGTAGTAACTTGCAAAATACCAAACAGATGACAGGACACTCTGGTGTCAGTGTAGAAAACACAGGCTGGACAATAAAATTCCACACTGGTGGCTCCTTTTCGGTTTCTGAACTCCCAGATCACACAACCCAGTAGCCACAGACCCAAAGAAAAACTAACCAGCCCTCTGGGCAGACTGGGGAGACAGTCCCTCTCCCCTGCTGTCCCTATGGACATTGCTTACCAGTTCCTCCAGTGAGGGCTCCATCTTCCATTAGCACAGTTAGTCTTTAACCCTTTCCCTGGTGCACAAGGGGTATAAATTGAATTGGTGTCAGAAAACTGCTGCCCTCTTTTAACAGACACCTCGGACATTCGTATCACTGCCCCTTAGTCCCATCTCAGATCACTGTTCCCATAGGTTCCCACAGGTATCCTGCCAGTCTTCACCTGGCTGGGGTAGAGAAGGACACTTGCAGCTCTCAGAGTAATGGTTTTACAGAGCCTCAGGGATGAACAGTCCTGATTTACACAGCTACCCGGGACGCAGTAGGCAGCCTAAGAAGCCACAGTGCATGTGAGTGCAGCCTGTTCAGAGCAGGTGTGTATGTGAAGCACTACACTAAGCACTGTATCTGGGACACAGGTACAAGAGATGGGCTCTTTGGTTTTTATGAAGCCAGATTGAAGATGCTTGCCTTCTTTCTTCTTGTACTTTAACCAGCAATATCTGGCTTGCTTTGTCCAGTTGGCAAATGTCTTGCTCTGCACCATCACTTTTCTGAACTTTCTTTTCCTGCATGTTCTTTGGGTGCTGCCTTCCCCCAGCAGCTCCGTCCTGGCCAGGCCTGGCAAAACAAGTGGTCAGGGAACTTCAATTGCCATTCTGACCAGCAACGTGGGGCCAAGGCTACCATTAGCAAGAGCTATGTCTGGTCTCTCTTTTCAAATCCATATTGGCACACTCCTCTCCCTGCATCTGTCTCGTCTTCTCTTTTCCTGCACAGATGCTTCTGCACTCTTCCTGCACTCTCAAGACCTTTCCCAAGGGCCTTATCATGCCTTGCACTGGGAAAGGTGCCATTTCCTTTCAGTGCAATGGCAGTTCAAACGCTTGATGCTTTGGAGCTTTCTTGAAAGTCGTTGGATTCTGCTGCCTTAGGCACCCTCCCCTTGAAAGGGTCAAATCCTGCTGCTGCTGGCTCAGGACCGACATGAAATAACAAGCGGAGCCTCCACAGCCAATGCCAGCCTGCTCTTTCTCTTCCTTCCTCCTCCCCTGTTTCACTGGAACAGTATCAGGGTTGGAGTTTGCAGGAGTTTTCTTGACTGCTGTTAAACAGAAAATGTAAAGCAAATGAAAAAAACAGAGGCACAATTAAAATTAAAAAGTCATCCATTTGGTCTCATTCTTTCCAAATACCTCTGTTTGGTATTCACAAAAAATGTAACTATTTTTATAGAGCTTGGCATCAGCTTTTTGCTCTCAAATTTCTTCTGCAGAGCCTATTTAACCAAAGAAATAGATTGACTGACACCTAGTGGAAAATGGAAGATTTTCTTCATCTTATTTAGTTGAGTGAAGCACTCCAGGCAGTATTTAAATCGACTCTGTACACATTAACATTGTTGGAGAAAACAGTATTATTACTGGATCACCTGTATTTTATGTCAATTTCATTAGTGTATTCAAATATGCAGCAGAACCACAGACAGAACAATCAACAGGAATTTAGTTTAAATATATACTTGTTCTTTGGTTAATGAAGAAGCCTGGTATTAAACCAGGCCAAGTAGATCCCTTCCTAACATTGAGAATATCAGTAACACGTAGCTCTGGAATCCCATAAAGTCCTAATAAATAAACATAAATTTATTCTCAAAACTAACAGTCTTCTGGAGTTGTCGTGTCTACTAAAACAGAATTATTGATTCCCTTATTAATAATTTATGTGTAAATATTCAGAAAGTGAAAAGTACATTTTTTCCTAAATTTTTACTTCTAATGACCTTAGAGAAGTTCATTATATGATATCATTAATCTGACTAACAACAAAAATATGAAGACAATTTTGCTTCCTCATTAGGATTCCTAGATGTTTTAGACTCTTGTCTCAGTGGTCACCTAAAGTTCAGCCCCTGTGAAAAGATTTTGCAAGGCAAGACAAATGCCAAACACACCTGAGCTGTCTGCAGAGCTCCCACAGACCGAGGCAGGCACTGTCCCATACATGCTGTAAATGACAGATGTGATTGGTGCAGTGCTGTGCTTTGCCAGCCTTGCTGAGAAATCCCTTTACAAGGTCCAGCTGGGGAAGAATTAAACACAGGGGGTTCTCTTGCAGGCAAAAATCTCTAAATATAGTCTCCTGGTAGCAAGAGGCTTTTGCATTCACTTCCTTAGGACAGCACTTCTGTTCTCCCAGTGCCTCTCTCTGTACTTTTCCACAGTAAGTTATCTAAACTGTCAGATCCCTATTCCATATTCTTCTGCCTTGCTCCCCTATCTCAAATGAGTGGCATGTGGGTCCTGAAAGATAATCTGACATGTTTGGGCTTTTTAATGAGAAGTTATATAATAAGTAGCTTAGAATAAAATTTGGTACTACCAGCAGCGCCATTCACACCCAAATCCCACAGATCTGAATTTTAGATTTGATAATGATTACACAACTTGATCTGAAGTGACCTTAATATACATCTAGGTCCTGAGAAGTTATTTATAAGCTGAGTCTGTTTAAGGCACAGTTACGCAAAAGCTAATTTTCCTACATAAATCCCAGACTAATGATCCCATAAAAGCTTCTGCACTCCAACCATATGGTGATCAGGTCTTTCTTTTAAATTTTTCTATCAAAATAATTAAACAATCACGTTGCATTATAGAATCAGTTGGTCTTCTCATTCCAATTTGTCAAATATGATTTTAAAAAATTCAAAGAGTTGTACTGAGTCAAATATTAAAAATTAAATACTTAAATGAGCATTAAACTCTTCTATTTAGATTCCTACAAAGAAAAACAAGGACTTTAGCTCATAGCTGTAGATCCTGTGTTTGTATTCTGTCTTTCATAACAGTTAGACTCTTTCAATCGGCCTCTAACCGGATATGGGAAAGTCATCTTTTTCTGCAGATTTTTGAGGGATTTTTTTCAGTTTGGCTCATTTGCCATCTCTCATTTTCCTCTGTCCCTACTTTTGGTCTCTGGGAACAGCAGAAACCACAAAATGTTTTTGATTATCCACTTAATCCTCTCAGGCAGTGTAGTGTCTTTAGTCTAGACTTCAGTGAAACTGCATTTATTTGTTGAGCTTTTAGTTCTCAATTAAAAAATATGTTGAGAAACTTCCTGTGGTCCTTTGAATAGACTCTTGGCTGGTTTACATGAGAAAAACACTGCCTTATATTTCATGTTCACATTTTTTCTTCCTTTCCCTTAAAAATTTTTTAAACTTCTTCATTTAACATTTCTTTCTTAAATGTGGTATTCTCCAGCACTCTTACGAATATTCCTACCTATTGTCTCTCTCCTTCTTCCATTTCTGAATACTTCTGACTTATTTGTTCACATATTTGCACTTGTTCTGAGGGGAAGCAGGCACACAAATGCAGGAGACCACTATGACATTGACAGCAATCATCTCGGTCTTGACAGAAAAATGTCATTTCACATTATTCTCTGCACGCAACCAACCAATCCAGGAGCAACCCAGCTCTGGCACACACAAACTGTAGGGATCAAACCAGCTGAAAAGCAGCCCCAGATCATGCCCTGGTATTATGTTACTCCCCTTGTATTTAAGAAAGAGCACAAGTCTGTTTCTATTAGAGGCTGCAGGGATGATTTTCATTTTATCAGCTCAGTGTAACCAACGTGGCCTTCAGTGAACTCACACCTCAGAGAAGCCACCCTGCCAAACACCCCCTGACAAAGATGCAGCTCAGATATGGACCCAATGGTGAATGAACATCACTGTCATTCAAAGTCCCCCTCGGGGTGCAAGGAAGGGACTGTAAGTGTCACCCGAGAGTGACACTTCTACAGTGATGTCCAGTCACTTAAGTGTAGGATTTTGGGAATGTGTGCTCATCTCTCCCTTTTTTTGATCCTCCTTCCATTCCATGGTTTTGCATAGGCATCTTATAGCTTGTTACATATAGGGAACAAACCTTTTGACCCAAGTACATGAAACTATAATTTTTCCTTGCTTCAGTTTCATTGCCAGCAATCCATTTTCATGTCACCATTCCTGAAATCTCCATCTTTATTATCACCAAATGGCTATCACTGCACATGACTGTTTATTTCAAAGTTCAGTGTAAGAATGTTGAAACCGTTTATTTTGTTGCTGTATTAAATCTGGTTTTCATATTTATCTGCTTGAGCATGGGGTTTTTGATACTCTGTCTCCAGTTAGTTCTCCTTTAGGCTTCTTTTCTCTCAATAAGCCAGAGCCTAATATGTTACCACAGAGACATGATCCAGCACAGATTGAAGGGCTCATGTGGCTAACCTGCTCGGAGACACTAATGATTTGTTTAATATTTCATAGATATGTCAATTACAAATCCAGTTCATAGTTGAAAGGCTGCTTTGCACAGCACGGCATCACTTCACTTCTCCTGTAAGGTCTTTATGAGAACTGAAAGGCAAAGCTGCACCCGAGGACACATTGGGGTGCAGACACCAGGTATGCACTCTCTGTGCAGAATTCCCACTTAGGAGGTTGACCCAAACACTAGCAAAATCAATGGCTGTAACTCAGAGCAAATTCAGATACAGAATCACTGGTTTTGCACAGGTAACTTTTAAAAGTTTCCTTTTACTTCAGAATTTGGTCTCTCCAGATGAGCCTTAGGTATTTTTCATGGCAAATAAAAATAATCGTGCAAAGTTTTGGTGTTTTGAATACCCAGATCAAGGAGAAGGTGAGAATGTGTCACAGCCCCAGTCTGTCCTTCATGCACAGATTTTTAATTTTACTTTTATTTCCTTGTGAATCTCAGGTAGAGACAGGAGAGAGAAAAAGAGTTGGGTGTGCCTGTGGCTCACTCTTCTAGGGACTATGGAAACACTCCTGTGAAACTGTGGCCAAACATTTGTTCCATGATTAAACTGACTGCTCTACTTTATAATTAAACATGAACTAAACCTCCCAGGGATCTTTGTTTATCCTCTGAACCACAGAAAGGAAAATCCCAGGGTAAACAGGACTGAGAACAACCAATACAAAGACCGGGAAAGTCAATGGAATACTTTGAATCAGATTTTGAGGTAATTTTTCCCGGAATCGGGTCAGTTGCTCACAAGCTTGAGCAACTTTCTGTTATTCTCTTTAATGTGATTCTCCTAGCACCTTCCCCTTCTTTCCTACTACCTGCATCCAAACACGCCCTGGCTGGCAGCTCAGTTGTATTCATGGTTTAGTCCTTTCTTCCTCGCTGTCAAATTGTTTGCTTACCTTTCTGAAATTGCACCAAGCACTACTTACCATTGTATTTTAATGTAACTAGAGTATTTAACACACGCAGGGGGGAAAAAAATTAAAAGGTTACATTAAAAAAAAAAGTTATATATCTAATATATATATAGAGAGATATATTTGTATCTGTTCATTATTTAAAACTATTACTCAGGAGTCAGACAAACATTCAAACATTTGTAATGGTCCAGTGGCCAATGTTGGAAAGCCAGTCTTTGTAAAGTGGAGAGGGTCAGATCCCAAGAAGCAGCAAGCACTCTTGATGGTTATTGATGTTGATAGTTGCTGCTAGTGCTCAGTACAGACAATGACCTTCATCAGGCTACACCATGAAATAAAACATGAATTTAAACCAACCTGGAAACGCTGTGTGCAACTTGCTCTCTATAAATTTTATTGCTGTCTCTTCTCTTGCATTCTCTTGGACATACTGGAATGCAGCTTTGGCCAGTGAGCCACAAAACATCCTGCTTTCCCCTTTTTAAATAGAGAGGTTTAACCTTGTCTGGAGTATCTGAGCTTTCTCTGCATTTGTTCTGCCCAAATGGCCAATTCCTCCTTTCATGAGAAACGCTTTGTTCAGAATTAAACCTGACTATCCTGTCAGTTCTGTGGTAAGGAAGCAGAGATGTGAAGGGTCAGTTTATTCCCAGTAATTCTGACACGTAGCATAGTGTCTTCTGCAAAGATGCAGAAGAGAGACACAGAGAAGAACATGATGCTGCCTCACCAAAATGCCTCTCACAAATGACTTATTTTTATCCTGTGCAAGAGAAGCATCAGCTTTCAATCTGACTGTGCACACACACAGACTTCTTTATCAGATGTGCAAGAAGCGATATCTTCAGCTATGTATTTTGTCTATTTTACTTGTGACAGTTTCAAAATGACAAGATACACTTTCTTCATTCAGAAAAGAGAATTTGAGATGCTGTACAAAAAGCAACAACAAACTGTTCAAATTCTGCAGAAGTCAACCTACTTTGTCACAACTGAAGAGGGCAACCTAATACCATCTCACTGTTCTTGCGTCCACTGCCCTATCCAAAAAGCCCTCATCAAAGCAGAGCATAGCACCTTGTCAACAAGGCTAAAAGTGGTGGAGAATTTATATCCAGAAATCTTTTCAAACCTAGGAGTGCCACACATAGTATCTTTCTTTTCTTTTTTCTTCTTCAATGTTTTTATTTCTGCTTAGATATGATTGTAATTGCTGAAGCACCCCATCTAGGATTTTTTTGGTGGTGGTGGTGGTGGTTTTGGAGGCGGAGGGTGGTTGGTTGCTTTTTTAAAAAATAGGACAAATTGTATTCTTTTTAAGACAACTTATCTTTGTTGAGCACTGGGAAGCTGCAGGTGCAGGTATTGAACTGCCACAAGAGCAACAGAGGCATCTGCTATCCTCAAGCACCTCAAGCTCTAGGAAGATGGAGACATAGCTTAAATGGTTCAAAAGGCAGAGATTCCCTTCTCCACAGCAAATCACTGTGCTTTCCTGTTCTGCATTGTGCCCATGTGGCCTAGCTTAATGAGAAACCAGCACTAACACAGTCTTCTGAAATTTAACACTCATAAGGAGCTTTCCAAGACACAGATTTTCCAGTGGCTAATATATTTATTAGCTAATCGGAAGACACACAAATTTTGTAGGAAATTCTATTTTAACCAGGTTGATTTATTTTCTGTTGAATACTAAAGAATACGTTCCATGTATGGACACAGAATTCATTACAGACCAGTACCTAAGCATGGTTTTCGCCAGCAGATTGGAAGATAAAATCATGGCCAGCTGCCAGAATTCATATACTGTAAGCAATGCTGAACTCACAAAAGAGAGAAGCACTTGTATGTATTTAACACTGACACACTTCATTTTCCTGGAGTACTGAAGTAGTCCCAAATCCTGTAAAAGTGCTGAGCAAGAAGGTGGGTAGCACAGTAGATTTAACATGGTGTCGATACTAACACAGCCCACCAGCGGTATGAATGCAGTCTGATGGAGACATGACACAGCAGAGAGGATACAGGATCACAGCTATTATTTCTATTCAGAACCTACCCAAGCGGTTCACTAGCAATATTTTGCTGGTGGAACATACACAACTCTTCACTCAGCATTTTGAACTGTGCTCATAAGTAACCTGTATACAAATAAGTACCAGAAAAAAGTCTGCTAGAATGCTTTTAGCTTTCATTTCTCAACCATGATTTTAAAATTCCTATATGATGAGCTTGGAAGAAAGTAAATTAGTCACTGTTAGTACCCAAAAAATGACACTTATTCACTTCTAATAGAAATTTATCAAAGATTACAATTGTGTTAGTCTGGCAAAAATAAGTCTGTTTAATGTATTTTTTATTGCAGTTGTGGTGCGAAGCAATAGGACAAGAGGCAATGGGCAGAAACTGATACACAGGAAGTCCCACCTGAATTAATTTTGTATAAAACCAGTGCATTTTTCTCATGCTATCAAAACTTCTCCACGTGCCACTCAGTGCTACATAAGCATCTTAGGAGCAATCCTAGCCCACTAAAGTCAGAAGCAGGTTTTTTATCAGCAGAATTGAGATGAGATTATTGCCCACTTGTCAGACAAGCAATGTAAAAACACATTTGCCTTTTACCTTGTAACAGTCAGATCTTTCAGCCTTGACATTGCTGAAAGTTTAAGCATTCAAGGACAACTGGGTTTTATTTCCTTGTTCATTCACTTACTATACTTTTTAATGGTATATCCACTTCTCTCAGCACCTTAACTCTGTCTGCAAGCTATTAAAGTCTGGGATCACATGGATTCTGCTGGAAATTAGTTTTTGCTTAAGGTGAGCCTCCTCAAAAGAGAAACCAGTCAGCAGAGACCTTCACCATGCTCTGAGTGAGGTAATCTGCCTTTTGAGATGATAAAGCTGTTACAGATCTAGGCAGCCTCCATTAATAGATGGGAGAATGCCTACAAGAAAAAAGGTTTTCTATGCAGAATTCGCAGTCATGACCTCAGCTGACTGACCCCAGTCCATAAAAATTATGTTACATGGTGATGATACATCCTCAGATGAAAAATTAACATTTGGGGAAGAAAAAATAAGCCGCTTACCAAACCTCCCCTCTCCTTCTCCCAGGAATTTGTAAGAATACAATCCAAACTCAGCATCAACTCAAAGCAAGAGAAAATTCAATACAGAAATAAGGATTTATGACAAGCATCCCCAGGCGAGAACCTCAAATCAAATAATGCATGGAAAGTCTACAAACACAAAAGTGGTTTAAAGTACTTCAGGAGCTTCGAGGTTACAACTGTTATTCAAACAGCTGACAGAGCAAGAAGTTTTAACTGGAGCCTGACACAGATTCAGTTTCTTGCAAGTCTATATTCTAAAGAGAATGGACACCTTTCCTTTCTCAGTTTACCCCAAATTTCATCAGTCCATTTAACTGCACACCAAACACACCACAGTCAGACTGCAGAAGTGCAGATAACAAAATTGTGATGTTCTTTCTCCCAATTAACTAAACTCAGCTGTCAGTTAAGATGAATGATAATTAATAAATATTTTTATATATGTGTAATAAAGTTTCTGCATGCTGGCATTTAGGGATGAAGTTTCAGAATTGGATATAGGATGAGAATAATCTACCTCTTTCTAAATGCAGCCCAAATTCCAGGAGTGCTGAATATTCACTGGCATACCTTATCCAGAAGCAATTAACTTCTCTTCTAAAATTCCCAAGCTCATCCAGAAATTACCAACAAAAGAGGCAGGCCTCTCCTGTCTGACACAACCACGTTGCAAATGAGGTGTGGAGCTCAGCACAATCCATGCTGGCTCTGCAATATGGGTATTTTGGCACTAAGTGTCTAAATCTGGAGCCTGAGGACGCAGCAGTTGCAGCCCCCTTAGCCAGGAGCCGCTGGACCCAGCGAGGCAGGGAATATTGCCCATTTTCTGAAGTATGGTTCATACACAGCAACTGAAAGCCACAGCCCCAGGCTGTGTATTGAAAGTAACATTTAGAGTGGAATAGTATTTCAGAAGTCTCAAATGTATGGTTCTTTGGCCACACTTTTATTTTCAAAGGCCTGTGGGGAGTGCGAGTGGTACAGACCCAGGATGGATAAAGTACAAGGATCCCAAGCTATGAGGAAGACAAAGATGATTGCTTGTGGACATTGCTCCAGTAAATAAGTCTATAATACATTCCCATGTGGCAATTAACAGCTGGGAAGCTGCATCAAAATATACTCAGCACCATCAGGGGTTTCTACTGAACAATCTCAAATCCACCTACTCATGCAGCATAGACTGGAAAAGCTTGGCATTTCACTCCTATTGCCTTGTACTCAAAGCTACTTGCTCAATAATAGGGCAGACATCTTAATTATGTAGCTCTCTAAAACTGCTGTTAACAAAAGGCGTTTGGGGGTTCTTTTTTTGCGGGGGGGATGGGGATGGGGATGTGAATCTGTGCAGCTCCATTAAAGGTCACAAAATCACACCAGCTGAAGGTGTGCCCTGCACTGCAACCACTGACTATGAATTAAGCCTAGGAATAGAGTAACTCTGTGCTAACGAGGCAATTAGCCTCTTCTAGCCCTGCTTCTGTTGGCAGTTCCACTACTGATCTCCTGAAGCCAGGTGCTTTTTATCCCCAGCACTCTAAACTGCTACAACCTACTACAGATGGATAGTCTTGCAGGGAACAGGAAAGTTGTGTAAACAATCTATTATCATTTAGGTCTCAAAAGATTCATTTAAACTTCACAAGACTAGCTTTTGTATTTTATGTGCAAACTGGGCTTATCCTCTTCCTGTCTACATTATTTAACACACCATTAATATATATTCTCATGTCAGTGAACAAGAAAAGTAAATGTGACAGCTGACCAGATATGCACTGGATTTTTATTAATTTAATCTTCGCTTCCCAGGCTTATCAAAAAGATATATGTATCTCAAGGATTTGATATTTTAGAACTTTACATAATAGTGACACTCTCACAAATCCCTCTGACTTTTATATACACATAACCAATGAAAAACTACAACAATGGAAATTAAGATAAAGTACCTGTGAGAGCTAACACATAAAACTTCACCTGCACCTGAGAAATGAATTAAATTATTTTTAAAACAAAAGTAAAAAGTGCTGTCCAAAATCTGTGCTGTCATTTGCTCCCAAATACAAACATCAAATGACAGAATATGCAGAGCTTGTTTGGTACATAGTTTTTTGCCCATTAGGAACTCTACCCCTAACTAAGTAGCACTGGGACCATGCTTGCTCCCAGTTCTGCAGCATGCACTCTACCAGTGTACAGTCAAGTATAATTTTAGACATAGTGTCTATGTCTCATTTATAGGACTTCAAGAATAGGGAGCAATGTGACACACTTAGCATCTGAAGAACAAAGACTTTCTACTGAGAGGATATTTCTCATAAAAGATGCCCTGATCCTTGTTTTATAAAAAGGTTTTATTTCTCAATAGAAAAGTATATTTTAAAACACAATTATTTGCTAAAAGCAATATAAAACTCTACAGTTTTAACTTCATAAAAGTTTAACAAAACATAAATATTGTCTACCACTTACATTCCTATGTACAGACCTTACACTAGCTAGTTAAATAGTTGAGAGATAAGAACTCAAAAATGAATGGCACACAACTACAAGATTCAAATTCCACGCCACACTGCACAATCACAGTAGCAGAAGGAACAGCTTAAAATCCTCAGTCACTGGATTCTGCTTTGTTCTCTTTATAGCTACGTTCCTCTTCTCTCTGCAATAATGCACCAGTTTCCATGGTCATAGCAGGAAGAAAGTATCTGAAGCTCAGGCACGTTCTCTTCTACCAGAGAGCACAGCTCCCCTTCCCGAAAAACGTGGTAATAACGCATGAAGGCCTTTGTATCCAACACGGCATCAGTTTGGTCTCCAACAGACACTGCTGAATCCAAGGCTGAGTCAGTGGAGTCAGTTGTTGAAGTTCTTTTGAAAAACTTGCTGGCATCAGACTTACCAGCACCATCTTTATTACAACCACAGATGCAGTCCCTCTCTTCCACTGGGCCATTTATAAACGTAGCTTTGTCACCCTGAGCTACACTTTGGTGTCCTCCATTTAAACTTAAATCCTTCAGTGCATCTGTGGCTGGCGACCACTGTGGTTTTTTGAGAGACAGGCTTTCCACAAACACATCATCATCATCTAGAGTTTCTTCATTTAACAGTGCCCCATGGTGACCTAAGTCCAAACTGCAGTGTCGTGAATGCTGAATGGGTACAGTACTGTTTGCCCACACTCCTTCATGTTTCAGGTGCTTCATTTTGTCACTTTGCTTTCTCATGGCTGATTCATCAAGGGATCTGGAGAAAAACCATGAGCGGAAAGATCTTCCTAGAGCACTGTAAAATCTGTTTTCTTCTTCAGAAATTTTCATGCAGCAGGCTCTGGGTAAGCAACGGTCCATATTGCGGGAATGTTTTGAATCAGTTTCTGGCTGCAGATTGTTTTGGTAGCTGCACTCAGAGATGACAAGCTGTGCAGGGTGTATGTCTTGGCCTTTTGCAGTATGCACAAACTCACCCTTATCTCCAGATTGATTTGATTCTGAAAAGTGGCGTGAGCACAAGGCCTTGTTCCATGGAACAAATACATCTTGTTTCTCAAAGCGACGATTCTTTTGTTCCATAGCCCAAACATATATCATTATTTGGCCTCCAGGTGTCAATACCCTTGCCATTTCCTTTATTGCTTTGATTCTTCTTTGTTTAGTTGAGAAATGATGTATCACTGCAAATAAATAAAGGTATTATGTATTGAATATTAGTACGGACAAAGCATTTTCATCTTCAACCCGTTCTATATGTTCAATCATTTCAGTTGCCTCATTCTAAATATCACTTCCTGCAAGTCAGCAACAGTGCTGAATTTATAGGTACCACAATGGAAATTTTCCTCAGAATAATCTCTTTTATGATTATGTTCAATGGGTAAAAATAGGAAAATCTGAAAGAAGGAAATTAATCTCATCCCAAAAACAGGGGTTCAAGAAAAGTAAGGCATATAAGCTGGAGGCTTCTGTTTCTCTGCATAACCCATAACACATTATAACATGACAAGCTTTCACTTAAACACCTAGCCTTTAGGTGAGTTAAGTACAAGTACCAAGTTGACTTTAGTTTCTGGCACAATTTTCAGACTTACCTGACTGAAAATAGAAAATCTTCACCATGTAACACTACAGCAAAATGCAGTATCAGTAAAAAGATACTTTGAATTTTTATATCAGCACACTTTCAAAAGAGCTAGTGAGAAAATTTAGACAAATATTCACCATTGCTTTAATTTTGTAAAATGAAATTTCATTTTTGTAAAAAAGAATGTCTGCATTGCATGTCAGAGCATGGTTTTTGTTGGTTTTTTTTTTTTACATTATGTTATGCAAGTAAAAAATAAAGTCAAATTTAAAATAAAAGTTTCGATCACTGTATTTGGATTTTCCTTCCAGGACAATTTCCACATTTTAAAATTTCACTCCAATGTGAAATGAAGCTACATTTCAAGATTTCTACAGTATTTCTATCTTCCTATTCACCTGGCGTACGAATGAGCCAATTTTAACAGTCAGAGAATAGCTAAGACAACTATTTTCTCTCTAAACTCTCAGAAGCATTAACTTGTACTGAGCTTGGACACATTGTTCATGTTGTTCTATACGTCACCAGTACTAGATTTGATTCAATCAGGGATGTAAAGGGGACTGACTCCATAATCTGTTTCAAGTGGACTTGTAGCCAGCCACTTCTACGTGAAAAACATTCAATCTACCCACAGAACAGCAGATAATAGTGTATGTTCTTAGTTAAAGACATCTCTATACATTCAGAAAAATTTGATTATATGTGCTGCTTGACAGTAGCCAATTCTAGTTGTAGAAACAGTGTTAGTTCAACACTGCAGTTATGTAAAGTGCATCCAACTAGCCCTGTCTTTATTCAAAACAATGATTAAATTACCAAGGGGGAAAAAATGTAGCTTTATTATCACAAGCCAAGAAAAGCATTCTTGGCAGTTAATATTAACTAGGCCCTCACAAGCTACTGAGAATACAAAATAGACAACTCTGAGAAGAGTTTCCTGTCTATGTAGTCAGTGTTTGTTTCCAGGTACTCCTGATTCCAAAGCATCTTTTCTCAAACTTTGACGAAAAAAAATTTTTAAAAAATCAATTTTTTTTTGCACAGGATAGGGAGAAGGGAACGGATATTTTCTCCTGTACTGGAGTTAGGCCATATATCACCACAGAACCTCCTGCAAAATTTTATCAAAACTGACAGAGACAGCATACGCATACAAGCTTAGTTTACCAGAAAGAAATTACCATCAACCAACAGAATCTGTGCAAACTCTTTAATGGGTTAAATATTCCTTCTGGTTAGAATCACTCTGGTGATTCCGCAGAAAAATCAATCCTATAAACATGATTATACCAGCAAAGCCAAGAAGAGTACTTGACTACATACCTAAATACTTGTTTTTCTCTGTAATGGGATGAAAACCACTTTATTTAGAATTAGATGGACACAGGCATACCATGTCTCCATTCAAGAGGGATTAAAATCCATTATTGTTAAATGTACTGAAATAGCACATGAACTTTTAAACTTGTCAGGCTTATAACTGATATAAACACTAGACAGGTATGCTATCCTTGAGAGTCAGCTAATCTGATAAGCACTGAAATTATGCTACAAGACCTAAAATGTGGGTAGGGCTCACTGGTTAACTAGCCAACATGAAAACAAAGGAATATGATTACTGCTTGTGTATTAGTCACCCTTTCCTTCCACCTGTTTATATGAAAGATACATTTTAAAATACATTTGTATCGCATTTCAAGTAGTTTGTTGATTGCTATCAGTAATAATTATCATGTTTTATACTTTTGCTGATGCATTAAAAACCCTGCAAGAAGCTCAATCAAGACTAGAGCTAAAAATGTAGACTGTAACTAGGTACTCTAACTGATTTTTACCTACATTTAGCAATTTATAATTCTCAAATTATGAGTAATATTTTCAAAAAAGGAGGTCAGAAGAGTTAAGATGCTGAGATGCTTTGTTCCTTTTAGACAACAAGTGCTTGTACGACTCCAAGTTCTTATTTCATAACTAAGAGAAATCTGAATTCGTAACACACAGTAGTTAACGTGAGTTTCAAGTTCTACTAAAAAGTTTTCGTTTCAATGCATTTGCTGATCAAAACAGATCCGATGGAGAAACCAAGAGTTTGTCTTGACCACCTAATCTGTTTAATCTTTGAGCAGCCATGTTTAGATTAGTTTTCACTTGTTTAAAACGCATGCTGGAAGGAAATCTTTTCTCTACCACATATAAACAAACAAGTGATAACATGTATTTCCTTGGTCAACAGTGCCTCTTGAGTAATGGAGTTTTGTTTTTTCATGTTGACTACATTCCTTTCAGTCATACCTCCTGTGATTCTAAGGCACTGCTTCAAAACAATTAACTGAAATGAAGCCACATGGAAAGAAAAGAGCACTCGGAAATTCTCATTTGCTGGGGCCAGAATGCAGGTGTGTTGTCTTACCTCCAATCGAAATGACTGCATTGAAGCACTGATCCCTAAAGGGAAGGCTAAGGTTGTCACACACCAGAACTTCATCACCTTTCTTCCTTGCAATCTCTACCAGTGCTTCACAGTAATCACAGCCCAGATTATACACTTGACTGTTGACACTGAGGTACTTTCCAGTTCCACAACCTAAAGAAAAGCATACTATGTCAGAAGTCATGCATTCCAACATTTGCTCTCCCTCCCAAAGCAGTGAAAATAATATGAGGGCTTTCCTAACCCTAAATTTTCCTGGAAAACAAAATGAGGGTTTGTGCCTACTAGCCTAACTGCTGCAGGGTTCATTTGGACTGCTGAAATTGTATGTTCACACTATTAGGATTGTAACAGCACAAACATTGCCAACGAAAATATTCATTACACAGCTCTGTGTAATATCAGGTTATCTGCATTTCTCTGGGGAATAAGGATGAGTGCAGGTGGGAGGAGGAAAGAGTGGTCCTCCATGGCCACTGCTGTACATCTTAGAGAATAAAAACCCAACCATGCTGTTGCATACTGAGTCTTTATAGAGCCTGGTGTCCCATTTCCAACAATGAGCATAAACGGGCACCCAGGAGAGGGTAAGAAAAAGATAAGCATTATGGCCCCTTTCCCCAACATCGTTCCAGCTTCCAACTATTTTCTGTTCAGAGGATTTCCTGAAGCCAGGGGGTTTTGTCTTCTCAGTGATCTGCAACAGATCTCTTTCCCCAGTCCCTCCCCAATCTTTGCTAAACCCCATGCAGTACCTCTCCAGTGGATCCCATTTCTTTCCCAGAGAGATGCATCCCATTTCTCTCCCAGAAGTCCTAAACCATAAATGCCACTGACACAAGTCAGAGAGGAAATTTTTACTTTGGATACAGACTCAAAAATAACCATAAATCATAGAAGTTCTTTCCATATTGCAGGCACATCCTCTTTTTGTCTTTGTGCCAATGCATTATAACCCATGTAAATGTAATGAACTGTTCCAGAATGTCTTCTGCCTAAAAGTCTGTCTTCTCAAGGACTGTGCTGCACTAAATTGAAATCTTTCGGAGGATCCCTCAATGCCTTATGCATAACAAGCACTTTTCAAAATTATATTGGGAACCGTTCACTGCAGTTCCGGGTCACCAGTGAGGAATAATTTCTGAAAGTTGACAGACAAGCAACGGGGTAGCAGCTTGGCAAAGAGAATCATCTCAGTACTGGTAATTCAATTTAAAGGCCTGGAGTTATCTTTAGAAACATCACTGCTTCTTGCAGCGCTGCTGCTCTCGGTGATGTTAATGCGTACCATTATCTAGAGAGACAGCACAGGAACTACTGCAGAACAGAACAACACTTCAGTGGTGAAAAAGAGCATATTTCTAAGCTAAAAGCAAGCACTATTCTTTGAAGTAACACTTGAGAGAAATGAAAAATACTAATATTCCTAATGCAGTTCAAGGAATATATGCAATAAAACATGAAGCTCTGCATGTTAGATAGAAAACACAAATTTTAAAAATTTGTATAAATTATTATTCATTATTGTGTTTTCAGAGGAACACATTTATTCAACCATCATTAATTTGGAAGATTCAGTTGCTTAATACATGGCTTTTGGTGAAGTGCTTTTTAATAATTGTAAGTTTTCTGGAATGAAAGCTGCACAGTGTCAACAATCCCAGGACTCTAAAAATCTACATTTGCTAGAGATTCACTTTTAAATGAGTCATCAGGAGGGTGAATTCCTTCACAAAGCTAACAATGGCCAAGTTATTTTCATGTGTTTTGATCAATGAAAAATAATAAGGCAAATAGACAAAATGGTATTTTAACAAAGGTAGTATTAAACTGAAAAGAAAATTACCAATTAAAGATCTCATTTTGAAAATTTTAGTACTACTAGGCACTACTGCCACTGTAGTGCAACTCCTCCTTAAATACATACCAAAACTAAACACAATAGTCAGATTCCTGTAGATCTTATTAAACCTCATAAAAGAAGATACCTTGTGTGCCTTAATGGGAGTATTCTTATTGGCAGCTCTAAGGACTGACCTTCTCTCCAGATGAGACTGCAACAGGGTGACTTTAAGCTTTCAGCAATCACTGCCGATAAAGCCTCAAATAACTTCAGCCAAGATTCAAATACCTTCTATTGAAGTAGCAACAATTTTGGCTGAGAAGTATCAATCTAACTCTCAGTTGAGTGAGTGTATGCCATAGGGTATTTCCTGAGATTATTAGTGAAAATGGTGCAGACACATAAAAACAGCTACGTATTCAAAGTAACATTAATCAAGTATTTTTGGTGGAGTGCTCAACAGCAGCAGAACTACATATTATCTTCTGATTAAGGCCTACAGCATACTGAAATAATGTTTTTCTCTTATAGGATAAAGCAGATACATAATTTATTGTGCACATTTATTAAACCTTGCTGTGTAAAAGCATTTTATTAGTTTAAACAGTAAACGAGCATCTGTTTTGCAATGATGTGCTGTATAGGACTGAAGTCATAATGCAAGCAAAGAGAACATGCCAGCACCTGGAAACCCCCAGAAAGTCTGCAAGAGCAACAAAAAATCCAGGTATAAATGCTACATGTAGGGAAGACAATGCCATAGCAGGAAAATGAGGTTTTGGTGTCCATATTTAGGACCATAGGGAAATTCTCAGTTTTATTTATTTTTTAAAATATTTTTAATAGCAATCACATCAGAAGAGTTGTCTTAACAAAAAGCCTTGCTAGGAGGATCTTTAGAACAAATGAAAACCAATAAATTGAAGACTGGTAGTACATAAACCAAAACAGCTAAAGAAACTGAAATATGATATAATTGATCTACTAACATAGTTTTTTCAAAAGGGCTCCAGAGGAATGACAGACCATTAAGCATTAAGTGGGGAAACGGACAGATGAAGACCTAGCTCAACAAAAATAAGGCAAAAAATTTATTTACTGTCTACCTGATACATTGCCAAAGAATTAAAAGAAGTGGTGTATGGCATCTAGCATTGGGGCTTAAAAACAATTTTAAAGCAGATTTAAACAAGTTAAAAAAGCAGTTGATCTGAAGGCTACATATGATTAACATGTAAACTAATAAAGCTTATAAACAATCTTTCATGCCACCTCAAAGAATGGCTTACCTATATCAACAACGAGACTGCCAGGCTTTTGTTCCAGCAGAAAGTTCCGAACACGAGGCCATGCTTTGGTCTGCAGATCACTGAAGTAGGCAGCTGTATTTTCATAGACACTGTGCACATGCTGCTTTTCTAGCTGGGTAGCCTCATGTTCCATCCTGAAAACATAATGGAGACCATGTACAACAAAACACAAACTGTTGCAGCATAGACTTTACGTTTTGTAGGCATGCATAATCCAGGACCTTGTACGTTTACATTCATAAAATTATTACATCCATCTAACAGCCATATTTATAAAACAGTCTTTACTCAGAGGATCTGATTTTGTTTCATGAAAGTCAAGAAAATATGTGAATGCATCATCTCCCCTGTGAAGCCTTACATAACTGCACATGCATATTCAATAATAGGCACATTCCCAAGTCCGCCAATATAGTAAAAGTTTATCTGTATTCAGTGGAAGTGCAGAATGGTTATAGAATCATAGAATCATGTAGCTTGGGAAGACCTTTACGATCATCAGTCCAACCAGTTAAGAACAGGATGTTAAGAACCAACTTTCCTGTTGTTGCTAATGTGAATAGGCTGGCAAACTACTACTATGTTACTTGAAATATAGCCTGGTCCCTGAAACCTACGTCGCTAAACCACATGTAAGTGATTTGTGGTTTATCAGCTCTCTAGAAGTGATGAGTTCACTAAAATTTTTCAGCAACAAAACCTCGATTTCCCTACTCCCACTCCGCTATTTTCATGTCTTAGCAAAGTATTTTAGTTTAGTGATTCGAGTTTAGTGGTATCTTCCTAAACCCCCAAGCTCCACCAAGTGGATGCAGACACTGAATCCCTACATACAGAATCTTCCATCTTCCTTAATATATCCTCTCATCCAAGGACCAGCCAGGTCAGGTTTGAATATCTGATGAAGGCTGATGAGATAACATTTCAAAGTGCTAACGCATTCTTCAAACTAATTCAAACTGCGTGTTTATTTGGGAAATATTTCTTCCCATTATTAAAACAAAACTTACTCAATTGTCCAAGAACTCAACAGAGATTAAAGCCTGTTTTCAAACATCCAACAGACTAAGCAATGTATTATCAAGATAAAACTATAAAAGTGACTCCTTTGACTGCATTTGAAAAGGTCAGAAGCAAAGACTTTACTTTCCTTGATTTTCAAATAATATAAATTTTGGAACCATAATAAAAATCCCTTCTTCCTGTCACTTTTAGTATTGAAATATATTACTATAAGAAAATAGATGAGAATATATGAGAAATGATTATATCTACACGAAAAAAACATTTATTTTTTAAAATATATGTGTAATAAATAATGTGAGCTGTCACCTCAGCTGTTCTACAGACACAATCTGTCCTACACCTGTGCTGCAAATACAATCTTTTTAATTTAAAAAATGGGAGTTAATCCCGGTGACTGGAAGAACAACGCACTTCAAGTGTGTGTGAATGTTTACAGAATGCTATGTAAGGCTTGATCCATTTCACTGGTAATGTGTAAGAGATGGGGACAAACTGTTAACAATTGTCACAGTCTATTCTGACTGTAGTATCTATGAATATCTCTCTTCAAAACATTTATGTTCAATATTTTCACAAGCCTTACTTTATCTTTTTTCTATGATCCACAATTTTCTTTTATGATGCGTTAGTTCACCTATTGCTAGGTGCATATACACATATACATCAAGATTAATTTCAGGAAAAGTACAGGCACATTTTCAGTGTCACTGAAAAGTGAAAAGCTGTAACAGACTGAACAAGAGAAGCAACATAGACTTGAAATTATATTACATGTGCCAGAAGTTACTCAATCAGAACTTTTCTCAGAATCCATTTCAAGTTATGTTGTGACATAGAATGGGTTAGTTGCAGTAGTTTCAAGTAAGTATTCCTTAGAGTCAAAAGCCCAATCCCTTGTTTTTATTTGACCCTTAAATAAAATAAATTAGGTGTTTCACGTCTCCAGCTGTCTTTTTTCTCTGCCTCAAAACATACTCTGTTTTGTTGTTCAACTGCCTAGGAATCCAATCCTCTATTTATACATAGTAATTCCAAGGACTAAAAATAATTTCTTTTCTTTTGTTGCCTGATAAGCTCCTTGCTCTAATTTATATTTCATGTTTAGTTACTATGTGGTTCAGCATATCCAAGTGCTTTCTTTTATCTTTCCACTTGAAACTCTTTGTTCAATCTTTGCATTTCTTAAAATAAACAGAAAAGGCAGAATGTTTCAACCATTCAAACTGAATTCCAAATGCTATCTTTTTTTCTCTATTTTCCTAAAACATCTGCATTGAATGCCAACGCAGACTGAGATCTGGCTTAGTTTCCTACTGAATCCAAGACTATTAGTTCTTCCTTTAACTTTCTCATTCACTGGAACTGGTACTGAGTCTTCAGCTACACAGGACATGCTGGAGACTTCCATGTACTACAACACAGCATTAGAGGTTATTATTTTTAGACATACTTAAAAATATTGTCAAGACAACAATTTGGTTATAATAGCATAATGGAAGTATACTAAAAGACAAATAATTTCATGAACCATTTTGTAACAATTTCCATTCCTGCAGATTGTTTATATTTGGCAAATACTTAAGGCACATGATGAAATTGAACTTGCCAATTTGACTTTCCAGTTGAGATCCATAATACTATCAGGTTTTACTTTGCAGCACAGCAGGAAATGTCCTAGCAATTAACCTCTGCATTTCAATGTTTATAAAATGCAAGGAACCTGTGGAGTCTGTCCAGACCTGCAGCTGTACCACTTTCACACAAGTACACTGTCACCAAAAAAACCCAGAAACTTAGACCCATGTAACTTTACAAGCCAAATTCAATGTCTCTATTTCTCTTTCTAAACAAAAATAACCACTACAACTTCTTTGCTTTGGAAGTACCAGTCAGTGCCTCTGTTGGACATGAATTGTAGAAAACGTTCATTTAATCCAACTTCTGGATTTAACTTCCAGGATAATTGGAAAGCCTGTTTTGCAAAGTAGGTAATGAAAATCTGCCCAGAAATCCCACTGCTTCAGCATCTGCTCCAGTTCTCATTTAAACTATGCAGAAGCTGTCTGCTAAGACCAGCAAGGAGAAGCAGAAGGTGATAATTATGGACACTTTTCCCACGTCCAATTCTTCTTCTCTTGTGCTTATACTCCTGTCAAAGGGCTCATGCAGAGGCCTGGAGCAGAGATGGGAGTGTGCAATAAATTGGCACTGAGCTGTTCAGTCACTCTGCAGCAAGTCTTGCCTAGTCCCCGAAATGTGAATGCAGCTCAACAAATGTCCAGCTCCTGCAAACAAGCAGCCTGGATAAAAACTGAAGAGCAGGATTCTCTTCCCTTTCAGTGCTTCCTGGTCATCTTCCTGGTGATTTTTTCATGGGACTACAACAGGACCTTGTTGCACCTGATGTATTAAATGAGGAAACTGGATGAAAACTGTACTGCCAGTTCTGCTGAATTTGCAGGGAAATGGATCACCAGTCCATCACCTGGAACTGTGGTACATGAACAAATTGTTTGAAAGTAAATATGTTATAGTCCATTGACTTTTTCGTACACTGCTATTTTCCCTCTGCTAAAAAAAAACCCAAACCAACCAAACAAAAAAAACCACCCTAAAATATTACAGCTTCCCAGAAGGTAAAAGGAATTGTACAAACACGATATGTATTTCATAGCTATATATCTCACTAAGAGTTCTCTGACTCTAAGGTAATCTAATTTCTTCCCTTTCCATTAACATTTTGCAACCTTTTAGATAATTAACTTTTCAAGGGTACTGCTTTAATAAAAGTCATGTTGCTTGGATATTTTTTATTGCTGCTGAAGTAAGAAATATGATTAAGCAAGTGACCTTGAAATGAAAACAACCAAAATTAATAACCCCCATTTCCAACATTTAAAAAAAATCATGTTTGGGTTTTTTGGTTTTTTTTTTTTTGGGAGGGGGAGTGTGTTTGAATTTTTGTTGTTGCTTTTCAAAGCATTTAATTTACAATGTTGACTAATGGTATTAAATACTTCATCCTCAAGCAGACAAAATACTTGCTGGCTCCCAGATGCCTGGGGTGTCCTGACACTGAAGCACAGGAGGTAGTGTTCAATTCAAAAACACTGCCTCTACCACAGTCTACCAAGAGCTTTTCACACCTACCTGCAGTTCTCTTCACCTGCCTCAAGTTATCTCCTCCCAGTCACCTATGATTTTCATCTTCCATCTTCTTTTCATTTATTACACCTTCCTCCATCTCCTTTAGCATGTGCTATGTCAGCACAACTATTTAACTTGATGTATAATACTGTGAAGTCTTGACCTGGCTCATGTTCAGCCCCTCCTTGCCTTTATATCCAGGCCAAACACAATACCTGGTATATGCCACAAAGCTTTTGTCAATGGCCACGATTTGACCAACCTTTAATTTTCCTGCATTGCTCCTATTTGCCTTGAAATCAATTGCTCTTGATTAATTTGAGCCACAGGCCTCCTTGTCTTCTCTCTTACAACTGCCTATTTTCTCTAACCCTTTGATGAGCAGCATGAATTCACTCAATTCAGTGCAAGATTTCAGCCTATTAATGAAGGCCCCTCTTAGATACAACTTTTTCACATGCTGATGGGAATCCTCAACATCATTTTGGCTAAGGAAAACTGCTTCAAAGATCTAGGAAATTCAGCACAGTTGTGTCTCTCTTTGTTGCCACAGCAACATAAACCATGATTACACGTGCAACTCCAGCTTTGGATGCAATAACCTAATTAACCGCTTAAATGGAACAGGATAAACCACAAGGGCTAGGTCCACATCCTCAATACCGTGCTCTCCAGCAATAACATGTGCACTTGTAGCTGTTACTAACAACTAACTAAAAGGTGGGACAGTCCAATTTGCATTTCTCCCTTCACCTCTAGAACAGGGAAAACCACCTATTCAGTGAGAAATGCTTCCAGTTTACTTCCCAGACTTATCAGTCCTTTCATTCAAATACAGGTAGCCATGGAAAACTAAGTGTATAGCCCTAGTGGACACCTATAAACCACAGTATTTTCTTCCAAGCAAAGACAAAAACCCAATTCTTCTCCAACAGCAAAACGTCACTGCAGCCCTTCTCAAAAACAAACCCAAGATTTCTTTATCAGAACTTTGCTCACCCTTGGATTGAATTTATAAATCATAGCAGCAAGTTCCATTCTGATTGACAGTGATTTCTCGTTTCAGTAACGCAGACAACAAATTGCCAACATACTAAATGGCTTCCAGATATGAATCATTACACAAAGCAGCTGTATTAGTAAACAAATGATAATGAAACAAAATAATAGGAATGCTGTCATGAACAGCTAAACTAGCTGCAATGAAAGTTTAGCAAGAGGATACAATAGGAGATGATCTGCTTACATAAGGCTAACAGCTCCAGTAATTAATTTCAACCACGCATGAACCATTATCATCCCATGAAAATGCACAGCCTGAAATCAGAGCAAGGGAAGCTCCATGCAGCATTACTAAGACCTTTTTCAGCTGAAATCCTGATTCAAAATCCTTCCTCCAGAAAAATTTGGGAAATTCTGAAATGAAAAATAAAGAGCTGGGACACATTTGACAAGAACCACTGTTAGCTGAAACACTAACTGTGAAATTAGCATTTTAAAGTAATTTCATTGACTGAAATTAAGTCACTATCATTGTATTTTTTCTTACTAAAATACATAGAACTTTGTCCCAGCTAAACATTGAAAGGACTGAGACCGCTCTTGCAAGACCTTGGAAAAAATCAGCTTATCGTTCAAGCTCTAGTAACTCAAAATGACAGCCATTCACTGTCAAGTTCATTTTTTTTAGCTTTATTTTCCAGCTCATACAAAACCAAGTACTATTCACTGCACATTCTTGGATCAGTTAATCATTTAATATGCCCCCCGCTGTTTCGCATTTAGGGTCATAGTCTATGTACCTGAAACGTTGCACTGTAAACAGATTTATTTTCACTAAGTACATAAACTCCATTCTGTAGATAGGTAACATTCTACTAAATGAAAATGCACAAACATGGACCCTTGGCCATTAAAAAACCCTGAAAGGAGGAACATACTTATGCAGAAGTTTCTCAGTCCCTTTATGTGTCTGTTCATCTTTACTATCACATCAAAAGCACAAATCAGCTGCCAGCACAGTCTCTTCCTACTGAAGTCCCACACAGCCAAAAACCCATGATGCTGGATGTGCACTGATGTGCATCTTCAGATCCTGCACAGAAACACTCTGTACAGACATTAGAGGAGAAGGAAGGACTAGGAAAAATTTGTCCTACTAAGCAGGAAGGAAAGTCTAATAATAAGTGGTGCTGAGAAGAGCGAAGTGTTTAGGTTTTTCTTCTTCACTGTTCGTATCAATTGCCACGAGGTGTCAATACATCAGTGACAAAGGGTTAAGAACTTGGGGAGAGAATAGGTTGGGGGTTTTAATTTCAGGGTTTTCTAGACAACTAGCCTAATAAACAGCACACAGGAGACTGATTGCACTGGTCTCAGATTAGCCAGTCTCAGAGCCACAAGAAACTAGTTTTGAGAAACTGTGGGCAACATGTACAATCCCTGGTCTCATCATATTCTAGTAAAAAAATGAGGGACAGTTGTTTCAGATTTTAGAAGTTACAGTAGAAGGTTGGTACCATTTTGAAGAGGATATTTAGAGTGTAGTTATCAAAATTCACTATCACACTGGAAGGATACCCTGAGCAAACCTGTCCAGAAATATGCTTTGGACACTCCTCAATAAATTCCTTGTATGATGGACTAGAGAGTAGGATTATACCTGCAGACAGACCAAATCATCAGGGTTAAAATGAACTGGACAATGGTATCAGAATTCAAATGTTTAAACAGATCAAAAAAGACAAAAGCAAAGCATTACTTTTAGATAAGAATAACCAACTGCACAAAGAAAGACTGAAGGAGGCAGGATGGGATGACAGGCAGCAGTTCTATAGAAGTGGATCTGGGCTCTATAACATTTCACAGATTTAACACCATACATGCTATGTTGTTATGGTGGTTTTAGCAATATACTGTTGCCAAAAAAAAAACCAAAAAAAAACCAAAAACCAAAATCAGGACCAGCACACAGAAATAGGGCAGATACCTGCAAGTTACATAAAATTTTCCTTCTCCTACATTCAGCACTGCTGGCATATCAACTTGAGCATTACGTTCCATTTCAAGCAAGAATAACATAGGAGAGAACAATTATGAGATATTGTATATCTCTAAGAGATCAGAAATAAAGTAAACCCTAGAGACAGAAATTTGTTTCAAGGCATTTGTCCAGAAGGAAAGAGCACCATCTCATACAAGAAGGGCTGTTGCAAAGTGGAGGGAAAAACCTGTTTACCAAAATTGAAGGGTAGGCAACAAGGAAGATATAGATAGGGCATTTTAAACAAAAGAACAGAAAAGCACTGGAAATGACTGTGGACTGGGTAGGACACAGAGCCTCCATCAATGCAGTCTTAAAAATGTAAGTCAGTTAAGCACCTGTCAGGAAATACCCTGTGCCCTGCATCAGTATCTCAAAGCCCCCGGCCATGCCAAGCCATCTATAAGCTTTAAATGCAGCTATTTTTCCTCCTTGGTCACTGTATCTCTCAAACATTTGTATACAATTACCATGTCTCCTCATTTTCCAGCAGTTAAGCAAGCATTAAATATTTAGTTCTTTTGATGCTCCCTGATCAATCAGTCAAGGTGGTCTTTTACAAGTATTGCTGTCATTGTCTGTATCCTCTCCATATATCTTGATTCTTTAGGCCAAAGTATATTCACAGGAGTATTTGATTCCTGAATGTCATTCCACAGTTCCCGAATTACTGTTTTCTAAATTTCTTCTGTTTCCTCACACCTTGGGTTTGCATTTAGAGTACTATTTTCAGTTGGATTAGTTTTAATTTATGCAGTATAATTCTCCTCTTTTTTTCACTCACAGAGCACATCACTGTACTTGGTGTAACATACAAAATCTCCCCATTTAAAATGATTTACAAACTGACTTAAGATATTCAATTACTTGAAAACATATCTTGTGCTGAAATCTTAGAGACAAAGATAATTAGCACATTATCAAGTAGGATCTCAAATGGAGGCTGCCAATGGTTACCTTTGATCTCAAGATGAAATATAAAACGTTGCAGAATCAATTACAGTAATCACAGAACTACTAAGTGGTTTCTCTTGATACATTTTATAAACTACTCTTGATTATCATGTTTATCACAACTGAACATATCATTTCCTGTCTTAAAATATTCATGTACAAATGTATTCAGTGTTCAGCATACTTGCCAAATACAGTTTTAAAAGAAGAACAGATCTTGTGGCAGATAGTAATAGGTATTTAGTTACCTGAGTAGATGACCACCAGAATGAAATCAAAGCCAGTATGACATTTTTGTTATCCTACAAAACTAAAAAAATCTGACTCATACACTTATTTTTTTGTGTTTTTTAGTTATAGGAAGTCATGTATTTATATTTACTTTCTTGGAAAAGAAAAGGTGTCTCATATGTCTTTGAGGCTAGAGCTCAAAGGCATCTTAAGTACTCTCTAATAGTAACTGGGTGCTTATGCAGTTGACAAAGGCTCCTGAAAATACAACAGTAATCCTATCAGGATTCAGATTTAGATTTAGACACAGAAAAACTTCATTATGTCATCACTAAAAGGTTGAGGTGTAACCCTCTGTGAAGTGTCTCTCACTGACAACTTCTTCAGCTGTAGTAGACTGAGCAGTGTGAAGGCCTAGTGGTCCTGCAGTCAAAATCCCTAGAGAAGAACTTTTGTTTTCCTAAATCACCAGACCTTCACTGAAAGATCATTTCATTTTAAATGCATCATAGCATGAGCAATACCTTTTTACATAACTTGTTATTTCTAAGTCCTCTATTTTAAAGTCAAGAAAGGCCTTTGCACAACACAATTTTTCCTCACCAGCATGGAAAGGAAAGACTCCCTGAGGGAGCTGAAATTTCATATAAACACTACTAAGGTTCTCCACTTGGAAAATATTTTAATCCCATGGCCTTTCTAGGTGTAATTTTTTTCCTTAAAATTAGGAAATTCTTGTATGATAGGGAACAAAAGTTAATACCTACAAACATCAATATCTGGAGCATCAAAAGAAACATTATCTTAGGAGAAATATGGGCCACAAGAAAGTAACTTTTCTGAAATTATTACATGTTGATATGAATGTAAAGTTTTCTTCAAAACGGAATATGTTTCAACAGCAAAACACAAACCAAGTTATACAGTGTCTTTGGTCCAACTGTGTTCCGCTTAAACTCTTCTGAGGAAAAAAAAATCAGCCAGGATTCTGTGTCACATGAGTTTAAGTCAGTTACATAAAGCCTGGCTATGACACAAGTATTTATCTTATTTTTCAGTTAGGCTCTTTTTCTCCCAGTCATTCAGTTGATATTTCTATGTCCATTTATAAGGGTACATAGCAGTGTCTTTACTCTTCATTTTTTCATTTTAAAATTATTTCATAAACATATAGAAGCCTGACTTACTTTTTCAATCTCTTTAATCTTTAATCTTCATAAATTTAAGAGACATATGCCCCTCAAGCCCTGGTTTTCTATCACAGAGGAGTATTTTGTCACTATCACTATCTACAAACTGACCCATGTAGATTCTGGTACTGCAAAGACATGGACAGCTGCTTAACTTTATGCTGTAAATCATCTTACCAACCTCAGGTAGCCCATGAATAATAACTACAGGCAGGAATTTGCAAATAATATTTTTCAGGACTGAGCCTTACGCTGTTTGTACTGTCCCATATTCTGATTCATCCATCCAGAATGGACAGCAGAATCCCTGCAAATCTGAGAATTTGCATGGGAAGTGTTTATCCCTTGATGCAGGGCTGATTTCGAACTCTGTTCAAAGACATGGTCTATAAATAGCATATATTACTAAAATAAATATATTTACGTACTAGACTGAAAACAAGTTACTAAAACAAAGCCAACCCCGCCGGGGTCCATTAAGGGGCATGAAAAAGTCCTGAGAGGACCAGTTCTGTTGCTCATGGCGAGGCTGCTGAATGATTTTCTTATCTCTTTCTCGAGTTTCATGCACAAAATCATAAACTCTAGCAGCACGCTCCACCTGAGCAACTATATCAGCAAGGAATGTCATCCTGTGCACTATGTCAACACAGCAGGGCTGAATTCTGCCAGAAATTCTTTGCAAAAGAAAAGGCACGGGTGAGCTGACTCCCTGAGCTCTGGCTGCTCTCACTGATGCTCAGTGGGAATGAAAATCCCTTTACAAACATTCATTAAGCAGTGAACACTCTGCAATGCTGAGAGCTCTACGTGGAGGCAATACCTCAGTATTTCGAATTTTCTAGGAAAGGAAGAAAATAACTATGAACTATTATGGCTTAGGATTGCTCCAGGTCATTGCTTAGGACTGTCTGCCAATGCACAGTGCGTACCTAATTTTTAACTAATCAGGCGACCACGGAGAAACTATTTCTGTGGCAAATTCCCCCCCGCGTTTCGTAAAAACTCCCCTCCCCGACTGCTACACCACATTCAGCTCCAACATCCAAGCTAGTTCCCGGCTCTGCAACCCGCGGCTCTGTTGAATTAAAATGTGACATGGGGGGGTTGGATCGGGGGAGGACGACACACGTGTGTAAAAAAAATTAGTTAAATCTCCAAACCTTCCCTCCCGGGGTGGGTCAACGCCGGAGGGGCGACTCCCGGCTCTGCGAGCAGCGTTTTTAAGAGGATCATCTCAATTTGCAAAAAGGTACCGCGACGCTTTTTTTTTTCGGCTGGGGCGAGGCTGGGGTGGGGTTTTTTGCGCTTTCCCCACCACTGCCTTTCTTCTTGCCCCCCCGAGGCCAGAGGGAGGCTGCCCAGCGCATCCCCCCGCTGCCCGCGCCGTGCTCACCTGCTCCCGCGGGGCG
Organism: Pachycephala philippinensis; assembly: GCA_013397055.1. Classification (NCBI taxonomy): domain Eukaryota; kingdom Metazoa; phylum Chordata; class Aves; order Passeriformes; genus Pachycephala; species Pachycephala philippinensis. The sequence continues at coordinate 376,630 of VWZT01012036.1, forward strand.
GCTCCGGCTCCGGCTCCGGCTCCATCCCGCGGCGGGGGCGGCGCTCGGCCGTGCGGGCCGTGC